>JACGWO010000007.1:5814390-6414390 GCA_034509735.1 Sesamum alatum | reverse complement strand
TTTTGCATAAATTTCTATTGATAAATTTTTATTATGACCCATATTTGGTTATCAAAATTATTATATTTTAATTTTAATTAATACTATCTACTATCATTATCTCTCAATATATGTATTAAAAATATTATTATCAATTAACTTATGTTAATAGTCAAGTCACGGGGAATCAAAGTTTTCATCGTCAAAGGTATTTTTTTCATTTCATCGAGATATTAAAATTTGATTGCAAAACTTAGATATAGAGTCAAAAGTTTCAATTTTAGTTTATAAATTTTCAAAAATTTAGAATGCAAATTTAACTTTTATATGGTTGCAATGCATTTTGACTTATTTTATAATATTGATAAATAAGTGAGTAGAAAAAATTAATGAAATATTATTATTTTGTTCACATTTTTTTAATACCTTTAGTTTTTTATTTATTATCTAAGGGTAAAATGGTCATTATATAAAAATAATAATAAATAAAATAAATAAAAAACATCAACTGGGTATCAAAATAATATTAATGGTGAAACTCGGGTACTAATTAAGTCATTTGTAATTACTCGTGTACCAAAGTAATATTAATATCATAACTCGGGTACTAATTGAGCCATTTGTAATTACTCATGTATCAAAATAACATTAATAACAAAACTCGGGTGTCAAAATAAATTTTACTCTATAAATTATGTAATGAATTATAATGCACTAGAGAAGTTCTCCCCCAACATTGTTTGTGTTGACTTTCTTCATTAAAAGCAAGACAGGGGAAATAATATTTTTAAAATTGGTACTTTTAATCCTGTAACTTACAAAAATTTGAATTTTTTGTTATCATTCACTTTTCTTCATTAAAAGCAAGATAAGCTGGAGTGTCCCTGATCTTGGGCAAGTAAGTAGTCATCTGTTTCATCAACTTGTAGTAAGACCTTTCTGCATTTTCAATGAAGACTGCCCAATAAAGAGACTGTAAATATGAGATTAGTCCTCAACCATTGTATAAAACACAATGAATCCTTTAGCTTAAGACATCATAGTTTCTTCTTGAAACTGCTCAAACCATCAAACATGTCCATAATCCCAGTTCTTTTTCTTGTTTGCATCCTTATTTTGCAATTGCCATCTGCAAATGCAAATGATCTTACCTTACGAACTTATATTGTACACGTTGATGTACCAGACAGCCAACTTCTGTCTGAACAATCCCAAGATTTACAGATCTGGTACCGATCATTCTTGCCGACGACACCAGCAAGCTCAACAGAAACAGCCCGGATGGTTTATTCCTACCGCAATGTGTTTTCCGGCTTCGCGGCTAAGTTAACATCCGAGGAAGTGAAAGCAATGGAAGGAAAGAAGGGATTTATATCTGCAAGGCCAGAGCAGGTGTTGCAGTTGCACACGACGCACACGCCTAATTTCCTCGGTTTACACCAAAATGCAGGACTTTGGAAAGACTCCAACTATGGTAAAGGCATAGTTATTGGAATTTTGGACACTGGAATATTTCCTGATCATCCTTCTTTCAGTGATGAAGGAATGCCTCCCCCACCGGCTAAGTGGAAGGGGACGTGCGAATTCAATATTACAGCCTGCAATAACAAGATCATTGGAGCAAGACATTTCAAAACAGGCGATGGAACTCCTCTAGATCACGAAGGCCATGGCACTCACGCAGCAAGCACGGCTGCAGGTAATTTTGTGAGAGGCGCCAATGTATTTGGCAACGCCAATGGGACGGCGGCTGGCATAGCGCCCCTGGCTCACTTGGCCATCTACAAAGTCTGCTCACTTGACTGCTCGGAGAGTGACATATTGGCAGCAATGGATACGGCCATTGAAGACGGCGTGGATGTTCTGTCAATCTCCTTTGGTGGTTCTCCCAGGGAATTTCACGAGGACAACATTGCACTCGGTGCGTTTAGCGCAACGCAGAAGGGAATTTTTGTCAGCTGCTCTGCTGGAAATAATGGACCATTTAAATTTTCGTTATCGAATGAAGCCCCCTGGATTCTCACAGTTGGTGCTAGCACAATTGACAGAACCTTAAGGGCAACTGCCGTGCTAGGCAGCAAACTAGAACTCAATGGTGAATCGGCATTTCCGCCCAAGCCTTTGCCCCTGGCACAACTGCCCCTGGTTTACCCTGGAACCATCGGTGATTTTTCCTCGAACTATTGCGATCAGGAGTCATTGAATAGAACTGGTGTAAAAGGAAAGATAGTTTTATGTTACATTGACACCAGAACTACCAAAATTGAACAGGGACGTGTGGTGAAAGACGCAGGTGGCGCCGCCATGATCCTCATGAACTTGAAGCAAGAGGCCTTTACCACATCCGCAGACGCTCATGTTATTCCTGCTACCAACGTCAACTATGAAGATGGAGAAAGGATCATGGCCTATATGAATTCAACATCTGCTCCAACAGCAACAATTGTGTTCAAAGGAACTATAATTGGCGATAAAACAGCTCCAATGGTGGCTGCATTTTCTTCCAGGGGCCCCAGCCTTATAAGAAGTGGAATCCTGAAGCCGGATATTATAGGCCCTGGTGTCAACATTCTTGCCGCATGGCCTAATTCTGTCGAAAACAAAGCCAACAGAAGAAATACCTTCAACTTAATTTCTGGGACTTCCAGTGTCATGCCCACACCTGAGTGGGGTTGCAGCACTGATCAAGAGTGCGCACCCTGGCTGGTCTCCGGCTGCCATCAAATCAGCTATAATGACTACTGCCGATACAATCAATCTTGAAAACCAGCCGATACAGGACGAGAGACATCTTCCTGCTGATATTTTCGCGACAGGTGCAGGCCATGTCAACGCTGCAAAGGCAAGCGATCCAGGTCTCATTTATGACATTGAGCCTCAAGACTACATCCCATACTTGTGCGGCTTGAACTACTCGGACCGTGAAGTAAGCAAAATCTTTCTACAAAGAGTGAGTTGCTCAGGAGTATCGGTGATTCCTGGAGGGCAGCTGAATTATCCTTCGTTTGCAGTCAGGTTAGGAGAATCTAATCAGACATTTACAAGGACAGTGACAAATGTTGGGGAGGCAACTTCGAGTTACACCGTTGAGGTTGTCCCGCCACAAGGTTTAAACATAACTGTCAATCCACGGACGCTTAATTTCTCAAAGGTGAACCAGAAGTTGACATATGAAGTAAGTTTTAGTACACCAGAAAATGGTGGTGGTGATGATGGTGGTGTTTTACAGGGATATGTTCTCTGGAAATCGGGTATGCATTCAGTGAGGAGTCCAGTTGTTGCATATTACTTTTGAGGGAGACATGTAAAGGTTTTACTCCTATTAGATTTTCTATTTTAAAGGCTTATGTATCTTCTATTCTATTTAATTTATATATACACATGACATTTATCCAGCGATCACGTCATCTATTTTATAGGATTAAATGTATTTTACCCCCTATGATAATTCTAATAATAATAAAAAAAGACCCTACGTTAAAAAAGGGGTAAAAAAAAAAACCTGTGAAACATGAATGTGCAAAAAATAAATTCTCATGAGATTAGTGTACAACACGCCACCAATTTTTAATTTTTTTTAGTTAGACAATATATTATATTTATACCCCTTATCATGAATAGTAGATCTTATTTGTTTAAAATCAACAATTAGGATCTTATAAATTTTGTGTGCCCAAATTGGATAAACTCTCAAGCTGGAAGGGACTCTTCTCATGCCCTATCACAGGTAATCGTTACTTAGTTACATTGTTTGCCTAATTTTTTAATTTCTTAGAAGGCAAGTGCATAGATTCCTTCAATAGTAAAGACTCTACAATAGGAGAGAAATAACCAAGCAGCAACATATGCCTTGTTGATGCAGGGGCAGGAAAGATCTTTTTCCTTCTTTTAGGGGACATTCTACCTATTCTAACACTTCAGCTCTGCCACATGAACTCTTGGAGTTGAGGGGGGACCCCAAAATCCTTCATAAATTCCAAGACCAAGAAACACATATAGGGAGAAGCCCAACTAGCTATCAACAAGCCAGCCCACCAGCAGGAAAGGTAAAACCCTTAACCTCACCTGTTGTTTTCACTTACTTGCCAGTCCCAAAAAATGAGCCCGCTCCAACGGGACACGTCATTATATAGTTGGACGAACACATCCTATAGCTTGCCAGATTTTATCGAGCTCGGCTTATTTGCACCCTTAGTGTAAACCAATGCTTTTTTTCTGAAAAATTCTAAGTAAGGAATGTTCAGAATTTAGATGTGATCAATTACTCTTTTAATACAAACATGTTCATGGGTTCCAGGTGAGTGGTTTTCTGAAATTGTGGGAAGCCCTTACTATATGAATTAAGAGGTGCTCAAGTAAAAGGCTTAAATTCATTTTTCGTTCTGTATCTTTTATATTTTGGTATTTTAGTCCTTTATCTTTTTAGGGTTGCAAATAGGTCCAGTAACTTTGTAATTTTTTGCGATTTTGATCCTTCAATCACCGGAGTTTGCAAATGTTACCAGAAATTTTTTTAATTTGGAGCTTTTGATCTCATTGGTCAAATTCCTGCCAACATGAAACTAAATTTTCGTCCTATATCTTTTATATTTTGGCATTTTAGTTTTTTATCTTTTTAGTATAGCAAATATGTCATATAACTTATAATTTTTCGTGATTTTGGTCCATTAAATTGACCAATGGGAACAAAAGTCCTAAATTAAAAAAAAATCCAGTAATATTTGCAAATTTCGACTATTGAAGGACCAAAATTGCGAAAAATTAAAAAATTACAAGACTTATTTGCTACCCTAAAAAGATAAAATATTGAAATGCCAAAATGCAAAAGATAGAGAACGAAAATAATATTTAATCCCAAGTAAAATTATAGGGGAGGTGGGGATTTGAGGATTTGGAGGGTTGGAAGGGGTGGTGGGGAGCTTTGTGTTGTTGGTCCAGCAGACGGGGTGGTGAGGTTCGCACCAGAGGGAAAAACCACGAGCAGTGAAGGTGGCTAGTAGAGATAGAGGTGGCGGCAATGGCAGATGAGGATGAAGACCTTTAGTTTTTATTTTATTGTTATCTTTTTAAATTTGGATGTGAACTTATAAATTTACCTGATCTTAGGTCCTCATATTATGTTTTTATTCTCTTGAAAGTGTATAACGAAGTATCGTGCTATAAAATGCAAATTGTTGAGTAATCAAATGTTTAAAAGAGAGAGAGAAACAAATCTTAAAGACCTCGTACATTGGATGTTTGCATTTAACCTTTTTGAAATCTTGATTTCGAGTTGAGCTTACAAGTAAGAAACGTGATGTCTTAAAAATCTTATATGGGATATTTTCACAAACTTATAAACTTACTCCAAAACCGTCTAAGGCTGGTCGACTATAACGTGCATAAGCAATATCCGCAAGGAAAGATATTTTTGGGACGAGTCCACTGTCAAGGATTGACAGGTTATTATTACAAGGACTGGTCCAAAAATTTATTGGACAAACACATAAACACGCATTCTGGTTACGTCTCAAAGTTGAAGGCCCCAAACAGCAGCATTCACTTGTCAAAATCATGTCAAAGATACAAGTACAGGTCCTCCAAATTCTATTCTCCACTTTCATTAATTTTACCTTGCAAGTTGGGGAAACTATTTAGAACTAATATTAAAGGTTTTAGCAATATTATGTACCTTTTGAGCATCATGCAACCTTAATTATTTCATAAATCTGATGACATTGTTAGATCTCACCAAAGCTTTTGACATGTTAAAATGGTAAATTACAACGAGTTGTCTCTCGATAAATTATTAGATGTTTGATGAAATTATGCAATCTTATCTGAAAATATCTACTTTGCCCTTTTTTTTTTTTGAAGAAAATTGAAAAATAATTGATCAGATGAAATTTCTTTATTTCCCTTTTCTAGTCCACAAAAAATTTCTAGAATTTTTTGAAAAATAAGTAAAATTATAATTCATAATCAACGAGAACATTTCGATCTGTTCACTGCAAAACATGAACCAAAATCTAATGAAAACTAAGAAAACAATCTAGTTGTTGTACGGACGTGAAACCATGCCCACAAGCATAATCTTTGACTTTATTTATTTTACATTAAGAAGTAGTCATCTGTTTCATCAACTTGTAGTAAGACTTTTCTGCATTTTCAACAAGTAGCCGTCGATGAAGACTATTCAATAAATTTGGACAGTGTGTGAAAGAGACTGTAAGTATAAGATTAGTCGGCTCGCAACCATTATATATACACAATCAATTCTTTAGCTTAAGACATCTCAGTCCATAATCAAACATGTCCATAATCCCAGTTCTTTTTCTTGTCTGTATCCTTATTTGGCAATTGTCATCTGCAAATGCAAATGATTTTTCCTTAGAAACTTATATTGTACATGTTGATATACCAGACAGCCAGCTTCTGTCTGAACAATCTCAAGATTTAGAGAGCTGGTACCGGTCGTTCTTGCCGACGACACCAGCAAGCTCAACAGAAACACCCCGGATGATTTATTCCCACCGCAATGTGTTTTCAGGCTTCGCGGCTAAGTTAACATCCGAGGAAGTGAAAGCAATGGAAGGAAAGAAGGGATTTATATCTGCAAGGCCACAACAAGTGTTGCAGTTGCACACGACGCACACGCCTAATTTCCTCGGTTTACATCAAAATGCAGGACTTTGGAAAGACTCCAACTATGGTAAAGGCATAGTTATCGGAATTTTGGACACTGGAATATTTCCTGATCATCCTTCTTTCAGCGACGAAGGGATGCCTCCCCCACCGGCTAAATGGAAGGGGTCATGCGAATTCAATTTCACAGCCTGCAATAACAAGATCATTGGAGCAAGACAATTCCAAAAAGGCGATGGAACTCCTCTAGATCACGAAGGCCATGGCACTCACGCAGCAAGCACGGCTGCAGGTAATTTTGTGAGAGGCGCCAATGTATTTGGCAACGCCAACGGCACAGCTGCTGGCATAGCGCCTCTGGCGCACTTGGCCATCTACAAAGTCTGCTCACTTGAATGCTCAGAGAGTGACATATTGGCGGCAATGGATGCGGCCATTGAAGACGGGGTGGATGTTCTGTCCATCTCCTTTGGTGGTCATCCTAGGGAATTTCACGACGATGACATTTCACTCGGTGCGTTTAGCGCAATGCAAAAGGGAATTTTTGTCAGCTGCTCTGCTGGAAATAGTGGACCTTTTAGTTTTACGTTATCGAATGATGCCCCCTGGATTCTCACAGTTGGTGCTAGCACAATTGACAGAACCTTAAGGGCAACAGCCGTGTTAGGCAGCAAAATAGAACTTAATGGTGAATCGGCATATCAACCCAAGGCTTTGCCCCTGGGACAATTGCCCCTGGTCTACCCTGGAACGATCGGGAGTGATTTTCCCGACAATTATTGCGATCAGGAGTCACTGAATAGAACTGGTGTCAAAGGCAAGATAGTTTTATGTTACGTTTCCAATGAAATCAGAACCTCCAAAATTGATCAGGGACGTGTGGTGAAAGACGCAGGTGGCGCCGCCATGATCCTCATGAACATAGGGCGCGACGGCTTTACCACGTCTGCAGACGCTCATGTTATCCCTGCTACCAACGTCAACTACGAAGATGGAGAAAAGATCTTGGCCTATATGAACTCAACATCTGCTCCAACAGCAACAATTGTGTTCAAAGGAACTATAATTGGCGATAAAACAGCTCCAACAGTGGCCGCATTTTCTTCCAGGGGCCCCAGCTCTATAAGCCGTGGAATTCTGAAGCCGGACATTATAGGCCCTGGAGTCAACATTCTTGCAGCATGGCCTAATTATGTCGAAAACAAAACCAACACAAGAAATACGTTCAACGTAATTTCTGGCACTTCAGTGTCGTGCCCTCACCTGAGCGGCGTAGCAGCACTGATCAAGAGTGTGCACCCTGGCTGGTCTCCGGCTGCCATCAAATCAGCTATAATAACTACTGCCGATACAGTCAATCTTGAAAACCAGCCCATACAGGACGAAAAACATCTCCCTGCTGATATTTTCGCGGCAGGTGCAGGCCATGTCAACGCTGTAAAGGCGAGCGATCCAGGTCTCATTTATGACATCGAGCCTCAAGACTACATCCCATACTTGTGCGGCCTGCGCTACACGAGCCGGGAAGTAAGCAAAATCGTTCAAAGACGAGTGAATTGCTCGGAAGTATCCACGATTCCTGCTGAGCGGCTGAATTATCCTTCATTTGCAGTCAACCGGTTCGGATCATCTAATCAGTCATATACAAGGACAGTGACAAACGTTGGGGAGGCTAGATCCAGTTACACTGTTGAGGTTGTCTCACCACAAGGCTTAAATACAACTGTCCATCCACGGACGCTTAATTTCTCAAAGGTGAACCAGAAGTTGACATATGAAGTGAGTTTTAGTCTACCAGCATTTGGTGGTGATGCTGGTGATGCTTCACAGGGATATATTCTCTGGAAATCGGCTAAGAACTCAGTCAGGAGCCCAGTTGCTGCATTTTACTATTGAGGAAGTATATATGTTAAGGGTCCGGTTTTACTCGGATTAGATTTTCCATTCCGAATGCTGCTGCATCTTTTATTATAGGGTAAAATACATTTATTTTCCCTGAGATTTGGCATAATTATAAATACTCTCTCATTATTTGAAAAATTATAAATACCCCCTGTAGTTTGTAACTGTCTAACAAATAACCCATTTTCATAACATTTTATGGGTGAACTGACCAAAAAGCCCTTATGCACTGAACTATTTTTATTTGATTTTTAAAATTTTTTGGACTACAATGTGCAGGGAGAATTTTCTTAAGTTTTTTACATAGAGGAGCAATAATGTAATTTGCCTTGACCGATTTTTCTACAATTTTAATAAAATAATCCAAGGGCAAAATGGTCAATTTCAAGCTTTTAGTTAAAAATTACAAACCTCATGGGGTATTTGTAATTATGTCAAACCTCAAGTGATGTAGATGTAATTTACCCTTTATTATATTAGGAAGTATCACGTGCAATACATGTGTAAAAATATATTGTTAGAGGTGAATATATCACTTATTAGTTAAAAAAATATTAAACTCATAATTTTTATTTATATTAATTTCTATCATTGAATCAATAGTGTACAATTATAATTTAACAAAACTGATATTAATTGCGTTAATTAATGAGGAAATCATTTAAATTGTTATTTATAATTCACTTCTAAATTTAATTATACTATTAAATACAAAAATTTATTTCTTAAAATTGAATTTTCGCATTTCATATTTACTGTTTATTGTGTTTAATGATTTTGTATTAAAAATTTAATGTGAAAGTAAAATAAATATCTAATTAAAGACCCATTATTAAAGTAAAATTAACGAAGTTTCCCATATTGTTGGATTTCTTATGAGAAATTCCAATATAATAAAATTGATCATGTTTTATTTGTAGGGTTTTTTGTATTTCTATTTGCTATCTTTTGTGATTTTATTTTATGTTTGTTATATTATTTATGTGAAATGTTCCATTGTTTTCTTTTATTAACATATATATCCTAATGCATGTCTTTTATTTTTAAATTTATTGATGTGAAATGAATTTAAACTAGTCATTTATTAACTATTGTTTTTAAAAATTTAATCTAATCAGACATATTTATAGTATCAGTATTGATTTGTATTGAAATGACTATGCTAATTATATTTTACTATCAATTCTTAAATTTTATCAAAATATTGTTTACATTCTTCATCATTTTCTAAATTTAAAATATTATTGAATAAAATTTTATTATTTGAAATTTTGAACTTCATACTTTTGGAGTTTGTTTGGTTCAATGAGAGAAAAGGGGAAGTAAAAGGGATAGAAAAAGTGAAAAAGAGAGGAGGAGAGGAAAGAAGAGTACTGTGGCAATTTCTTGATGTATTAATTGATATTGTCTATTTATTATTCAATAGAATCTTTTTTTTTAAACAATAATATTATGTGCATAATATTGAAAAATCAAATAATAAGAAATTCATTGGATAATCAAATTTTATCTGTAATTTCAACTTAATAGATGATTAGTGCTGTTATTTGCCAATATAGTTTTATTCATTATACTTACTTTATTGTTAATCTTCACTTTTTCAAATTTATGCTTAAGAAAAATATATTTCTCTTTAATTATTTATCAGTTTTTCTATGTTTATCTTCACCATAGTTAACTCATTTTCTATATCTGATTTTATTTTTTCTAAGATGATTCCAGATATGCAACTTCACACTATAAAAAAAATGCGCGAATTAACACGGATAGTGTGATTGTTTCAAACCTCGGGCCAATTTGAAACGGTTACAGGAACTCTTGTGGAACGAAAATCCATTCCCGATGTCACATTTGTATTGTGATAAATCCGCATGTATTGGAACGGCAGGACCGTTATGACTCCCATGTCAACAAATGTATTCCAACTTTTAATCCAACAACCGTTCCAAAAAGGAAACGGATATAATTTGTATTACATTTTGGAACACTTCTTTGTTTGTTGGAACAACCTGTTGATGTAAAACGCAAGCAATTCTAAATCGCGGCCCAACAATCGCTACAAAAGGGAATATGGAAAAGACCTTTCCAAAAATAAGTACAATATGAGACGATTTTTGTAATAATGAAACATTGTAATACAATTACCGTTCATAATTATGGTACTTATTTTTGTGAAGAACCGTTCCTAAGTGAGTAACAATTTGCCACGACCACAGTGGATAGGAAATTTTTGTGTTACAATAACCGTTCCAACAACAACACAACGGGTAGATTACAATGTTTATTTTTGTATTTCAGTGGTCGTTCCAATTGATATTACAGTTTGGAACGCCCTGTGTAGGTAGGAGATGTTGTATTGCACACCGTTCCAAAAATACTACAACAGCTAAATTTCAACGGCTCTAGACGCGTTCCTATTGCCACTCTTGAAGTCGTTCCTAACGTTGGTGCAACGGCTAGTTTTGGAGTTCCAACTACAATTTCAATGCCCGTTCCAAAATTTTTTATATATGTATATTGTTTTTATTTCATTTCTTCTCACTCTCTCTTGCATTCTTATCCATATAAACAAAATATCATCACTCTCTGTTTAATTTTAGTTGATCATTGAAGCTGGTTTGTTCACATAACAACTTGAAATCCTTTTTGGTATATTAAAATGCACGCAGTTAATTGGTTGTATATATATATATATATATATATTAATTTATTTTGCTTATTTGCTTTTGTCAATTGCATGTGCGTAATAATATATATATATGTGTGTGTGTGTGTGTATGTATGTGTAGGACTCATCATGTTAAGACAGTCAAGGAGATGTATGTATGATAAGGACCTGCTGGGTGTGATGCTGGAGTTTGACGAAGGTGTTACTGCATTTCTTGAATACGCTAAGTCTCAGCGTGCATATATGAAAGACGAGAAGAGTAAGTGTCCATGTCGGAAGTGCAAAAATGAAATGTTCAAAATACCGGGCGAGGTAAATTTTGACTTGTGTATGAAAAGATTTTTGCCGGAGTATTATAATTGGATTTTCCACGGGGAGGAGAGAGTGAAGGAGTACTTTGATGTCGTGACCGTGCCCCCTATGCAGTAGCAGCAAATCCCAGCCATTTAGGAGGAGGGTGGGACGCACTGGAATGATGCAGCGCAGATGGATCGGACGCAGAGGATGATTTTTGATGTCGTTGGTTAGGCTTTCTGGTCTTCTTATAACTAGGGGTAGGTGATGATGGTATGAGGTCTTGTCCTTCTGGTGTTGGTCCTAGTTCCTATTACGGGGTGGGGGGGCTATGAGTATGTGTCTGGGTTGCCAAAATCGGTTTTTTGATGTAGTGCATGCTGTCGACCAACCATTGTGGAACAACAACACTGCATCTTAGTTGGGTTCGATTGCTCCTTGGTTGATATCAAGGTCGATGGGGGTTCTTTCTAGCGAACATATGATCGATTATGCCAGCGGGCTGATCAAATAATGCACTACGATCACACTTTTCCCCCCAATTACTACAGTATGACGAAATTGATAAGATACTTGGGTTTACCTGTTGAGAAGATTGATGCGTGTAAAAACGACTACATGCTATACTAGAAGGATGAAATTGATCTGGACTACTGCAAGTTTTGTGGAGAAGCTAAGTATAAGCCGACCAGCGAGAGAAATCCTAGCCGCAATAAGGTCCCGTATGCCATCAGTAGGTACATGTCGCTTACCCCTCGGCTGTAGAGGTTGTATGCTTCAAAAGCGACTGGCGAGCACATGACATGGCATGCCTACAATATGAAGAATAACGCGATCACCTTTTTCCCCTAGATCACTACGGTATGAAGAAATTGACAAGAGACTTGGGTTTACTTGTTGAGAAGATTGGTGTGTGTAAAAATGACTGGATGCTATATCTGGAAGGACGAAATTGATCTGGACTAATGCAAGTTTTATGGAGAAGCTAGGTACAAGCCGACCGGCGAGAGAAATCCTAGCCACAAGAAGACCCCATATGCCATTCTTAGGTATATGTCGCTTACCCCTCGGCTGCAGAGGTTGTATGCTTCGGAAGCGACTGCTGAGCACATGATGTGGCATGCCTACCATCAGATAGATGAGGGATCCATGTGTCATCCGTCCGATGTAGAGGCTTGATGATACTTCGACCGGACATATCGGATTTTTTGGTTGAGCTCGATAATGTTAGACTGGGGCTGTGCACGGATGGGTTCGCACCGCACGGGCAGTATGGTTGTACTCATGTGGGCCTGTTATACTTACACCGTATAATCTCCCATCGGGAATGTTCGTGAAGTTTGAGTATATGTTCCTGGGGATGTTTGCGATAGATGACATACTGGTGGGACTGTGACGATGAGTCCATATTTTGGATTTTCATATGTTCGTGGTCTGCAAGCGCTTTACCCTCGTCAGACGGACTCTGGTGCAGCCGGTGTGGCTGGTGAACGAGGTATAGCGCTAGCTCCAACTGTACTGGGCCAGCGAAGAGTTCAAGAATAAGTCGGTCAAGAACAAGGCCAACCGGTCAGCTAACCCCGCGACAGTATCAACTGTCTAACCATATGGTATCTTCCTCAGTCAGCATGCAAGAGGAAGATGGTAAGTAATTTTAAATCTTTTTTAAAGCTTTTACCAATATTTAATAAATATTTTGCTAATTCTTCTTCTCTTGTACAGTAGGCATAGCTCGGTCGGCCGGTGAATCAGATGGAGTTATTCTCCAGATGCTACAAGAAGAAGACCAACGGCAGTTGGAGCAGTCCGAGGACAACGAAGGTGGCGGTAAGTAATCATCATTTATTTTTTTTCTTTAGTTTTTTGGAATAATAATAATATTTTAGTTTGTTTTGCAGGAGACGTTTCAAAAGCTACTGGAGGATCACCAGCCTCAAGCCTGGATACTTCAGTCGAATCGGAGGGCTCGGTTGTGATGACCGAGCAGGACCTGTGGCTACAGCAATTGGAGGCAAGAACAAGGACCGTGTATTCACCCTTGGTTCTAAGGTCCACCATCTCCATTGCCACTGCCACACCCATACATGGAGGATCGGATGGTCCGACTTGAGATGATGATGGTCGATATGATGGCCATGATGAAGGCCATGCAGATCAACTCCTCGATTGTCGGCCCATCACAGCCTCTGGTAGACCCCCGTGCCCAGACGATGACGACATGGACCATGACGATGAAGGAGTCGGGGTGTAGATTAGGTTATTTTTTTAATATTTGTAATTAAATGGATAATTTTATATTAATATAATTTTTTCATAATTATCCATATTTTAATGTTAATTGCATTCAATTATTCAATATTTAATTTGTTAATCAAATTACAATAAATAATTAATTTTACTAATTAATTATGATTATAAAACTATTATTTGAAAACTAAAAATTAATAATACATAATTTAGGAACCGTCGTTTGAATTGTTAGGGATTGCCTAAATATCGAGTAAACCATTCCAAACATAGATTCCACGAAGAAGTGATCCATTCCAAAGTGTACTCCAACTTTAGGTTCAACCTATGTCACAAATACCGATCTAATATATTGAAACAAAAATAAATGCCATTCCAAAATTGATTACCAAATATTGAGGTTATCATTCCGAATAAAGTTCCTATGAACCGTTCCAACATTGCATCCAAATAAGGGACAAATCATGCCTAATTATATTCCAACATAAATGACCAATATCATTCATGTTGCTCCACGACCTATTTCTAAACTGTGCCAACCATGTATTCCAAATAAAGAACAATACCGTTCCTAAGTGCAATCTAACGTAAGGTTCAACTAGAGTTCCATATATCACTCCAATACCTATCACCGGACATAAACAAATTATCCCAAAATGTATACCTAAAAGAGTTGCAAGATGCATCTTTCAACATTCAAATTTATGTCAATGGAGTTGCGAAGACCATTCCAAATCATGTCAAAAAATAAAGAACCAACTGTTCCAAATAATAAAAACGTGTTCCAAATACAAACATAACATATTTACATAGACAAACGTAATTAGGAATGATTTTTATCAAGTGAGTCAAAAATCGCGCCTAATTAGGAACGGTCACTTCAAAATCGTTCCTAAATATTAGGAACACCGTCAATTACGATGCAAAGTCTCACGTTCCATTACCATTCCAAAGGCTGGTCCAAGTATGTTCCGCGAGTAATTCCTCGTTCCAAATTATAAGAAATAAAAAATGTTCCTAAGCCTGGTACAATTCCCACATTTTTTTTATAGTTTCATATCAAAATATAATTATGTAGTTACTTGAAATATTACCTCTAATATGTTGGTATATAGTTATTTCTACAATATTACTTTTAACTGTTATTAATGTTTATTTCCTATTTGATTAAAGCTTCACCTTATTTTAGTAATATTAATTATGCATTATTCTTTTTTTCTTTGTTGCTACCCTTTTATTGTTATTTATAAATAGTTTGAATTTATTGATATACTAATTATTAGTTATTTTTTTAAAAGAAAATAATATATGATGCATACCGCAGTCCAGCAACACTACAAAATGTTGAGGGACCTTAATGAAAATCTCAAGATTGAAGGGAAGACTAACCTGTAGATAGGGGTTAACAGTCAAATGCTTAAATCAGTAATGTTCTACTGATAAAATAAATGGAAAAACTTGAAATAAGTGAGAATAATGGTGAAGTTATGTTGTGAAGTGTTGAAGTGTGCAAAAGTATGCTGAAAATAGCTAGAAAATAGAGAGAAAACATGTGCAAGTGAAGTTGCAGAAATAGAGTAAAAGTTACTTGAAAAATGACTGCACAATTAGGCTAAAATGCATAAAGCCCCCCTGTATTTGAAAAGTCGGCTAAACACCCCCTTCTGTTTTAAAAATAGGTGAAAAACTCCTTTGTGTTTTGTAAAAGTCAGCTCAATCGCCCATCTCCTTTTAAAAAACACTAACGGCATTAACTTTTTAACAAATTGACCGTTATGCCCTTCCTTATTATTTATTATTCTTTATTTTAATGACCATTGGATCTTCATTGTTATATCTGAGCCGTTAGATCTAATCTATTAATCTTAACTGTTGGATCTCAAATTTATAAGAAAATCAATGATTAGATTTAATTAATTAAAATAATATATTATAAAAATAAATATTATTATTTAATAAATAAATTCAAAATTAATTCCCCCCCCCCCCCCCCCCGCGAAAACCCGCCCCCCCCACCCCACCCCCTCCCCCGCCGCCCCTCCCACCTCCTACCATCGCCCCCCACCCCCAACCCCTGCCGCCTCTCCAACCCCTAGGGGACAATGGCGACGTCGTCGCCCATCGGGTAGACAGAAGGGGGCGACGCCGTCCGTTAATTCATAACGGAAGGGGTGTTTTTTGCTGACTTTTATAAAATACAGGGGATGTTTTTGCCTATTCCAAAAATACAGGGGGATTTTTAGCCGACTTTTCAAAACACAGGGGGATTTTATGCATTTTAGCCTGCACAATTAGTCATATCATAGTGGCTCGTACGACCGATTTCGGAGGAGATTTGTTGAGAGGGAAACTTTAGGAAATCATCTATCTCCTCCAACAAACTTTGCATGAATTGGATAAGAATCGAAGAGATATGTTCGTTTGCATCATTCTTGCCGAATCTGCCATGTTTTCAGGAAAAGTTGTTACCTGCTGAGAAAAACCCAAATTTCAGCCAATCCTCTGGGAATTTGGATGAGATTTTTTAGTATGGCGTGCCTTTATGTGTTGGCCACATTTGTGACATGGAATCCTTACTTTTTTTATGAGTAGGCTTGTTGTACGAGGCTTTTTTATGGGCCTACCAGGTCAATGACTATAAAAAAAGGGTTTGTGGATAAGTGACTAACTATTTTTGGCCCAAAACAAGCTTGGCCTGTTGGGCTGCCCTGCTTGGAGGCCCTCGTTTAGCTCTTGGTCTTACTAGGTAGATTTTAGGGGGCATCATCACTTCCCCCTACTCCAGTAGTGCGAGACTTGTTGCTGGACTGGTGGAGTAGAATTAAGTAGTCCTGTCAAGGTTAGCACAAGAGCTTTATACCTGGGTATATCAGTGCAAAAGGTCTTGTTGTGCTGCTTCCTCCTTGTTGAGCTGAGATGCGTGATACCATGCGGATTTTGTGGAGATTTATGTCTATCTGCAGAGAAAGAGACAGAGCTATCATTGCAATAGAGTAGGAAAGAGAGGGAGACTTATATGTGCGTGTTTGCACACGTGGTCCGTGATTGGGGCGTTAGTGCCAAGCGAGGGGGAAAGAAAACAAACCCAACGCGGATGGTACTCTTTAGCTTCTAGGGTATAAAAGGTTCTTCCTCGAGAGGTTACCCCTCACTACCTTTGTGTTTCCAAAGTAAGTTTTCTCCCCTTCTGCAAAATTTCTCGCTTCTTTCTGTAAAAACTCTTTGAGGATGATCTGATTTTTGTAGGTTTATGCGATTTTAGGGCTTTTTTGATCATCCTTGCTTTCCTTCTGTTTGTGTCTAGGTACGACTCTCTTGCTTTTCCCTCCTCTATTCTTTAGTAACTATGTCGACTGGTAGCATAGATAGGGATGCCATCGAGGATGTGTTGATTGATCTGGTTGGGCCTTCTAGGGATAAAATTGATAATCCCGCGGCCTCTGACTTTGCCTCCCGCCATGGGGCTGAGAGCAAGGAGGAGGGAAACAGTAAGGATGTGGAGGAGAGGAAAAAGACTAAGGACCTCCTAGTTGCTACTACGGTAGATGCCTTTCGCATCTATGGGTCTAGGCTGACTGAGGAGGACACTGTGGGCATCCAGAGTAAGTAAGAGATACTTGGTGATTACGTGATCCAGGTCCCTGGTTTCGATGCTCGTCTAAACTTCCCCCCCTTTCTGTCTGTTTTTTTGTGCTTTTATCTTGCCCAGCTGGAAATGGGCCTTTGATTTCCTATTCCACCATTCTTCTGTGAGGTAGCCACTCTGTTCACCATTCCCCTAAATCAACTTGTTCCAAAGTCCTTCAGCCTACTGTCAAGCTTCTTTATCCTGGTAACAAACTTGGGGGAAACCCCCGCTGCTGCTCAATTCCATTCCTTTTTATGCTCAAGAGAGCAGGGCCAGGTCTGTTCTACTTCACCTCTGGAGCGAAAGTTCGGTTTCTCTCTACCGAGACCTCCGTGAAGGAGTGGAAACGTGATTACTTCTTCATCTCTTCTGTTAGACCTTAACGGTTTCCGCAGATGTGGGTCATGAATATGTTGAGGGCAGCTATGCGGCTAGCAAGTTTCTGCACTTCATTGAGGTTGGTAGGAGGCTTCATCTCTTGGATTGCTCGCATTGTATCCGGGTTGACCTTATTACCCTTCTCTATCATAATATAGCCAAGAAATCGGCCACTTCGAACACCAAATGCACATCTGACCGGGTTCAGCTTCATGTGGTACTTTTTGAGTATGCTGAAGGTTTCAGGAAGGTCTGCAATGTGCTGGTCGGCCTGCCTTCTCTTTTCCAGCATGTCATCCACATATATTTCCATTTTGCGTCCAAGCTGTTATCGGAATATGTGATCCACCAATCGTTGGTATGTAGCAGCTGCAAATTTAGCCTAAAGGGCATAACAATATAGAAATATGTTCCCCCTGATGTGATGAAACATACTCTTTTTTGGTCATCGGGGTTAAACATAATCTGGTAGTAACCCTGTGAGGTATCCATTAGACTTAACAGTTCATAACCAGAGGTGGAATCCACCAGTTGGTTTATACGAGGTAAGGAATAAAAATTCTTAGGACTTGCTTTATTCACATCCCTGAAGTCTACGCACATGCGCCATTTGTTATCTGGTTTAGTGACAAGTACCACATTGGACATCCATTGGGGGAATTGGATCTCCTTGATGTGCCCTACATAAAGGAGCTTGCTCACCCCCTCTTAGATAACCTTGTCCTTCTCAAGGCTGAAATGCCTCTTCTTCTGCTTTACATGAGGGAAGGTTAGATCTGGGTTCAGGCTATGTACTGCAATGCTGGGTCAATACCCACTAAATCCCCACCTGACCATGCAAAGACATCTGGATTCTCCTACAAAAAGGTGGTTAGTCGCTCTCCTAAGTCAGGGCTCAACTGGGAGCCGATCCTGATGGTTTTGTCTAGCTCTCCTAGTACCAGTTGGATGCTCAACAGCTCTTCAACGGGCATAGGACCCTTCTCCCTGTTGGGCTGGGGATCGTGTATCTCCATGTCTTTCCTGTTGCCTCATCTCACGGATTTGACATAACATTTTCGGGCAATGTATTGGTCACCTGTGACTTCTTCTACTCCTGCTCCAGTAGGAAATTTTAACTTTATATGGTAGGTGGAGACAATAGCTTGGAAGGCATTTAGAGTGGTTCGTCCTAAAACGACGTTATATGCTAAGGGTATGTCCACTATGAGGAAGCGGATCATCTTGGTCTTCTAGTTGGGCTCCACCCCCATGGATAGGGGGAGCAAGATTTGTCCGGGAGAGTGTACAACTTCCCTTGCAAAACCATACAATGACGTGTCTACCAGCTCCAACAGGATGTCATCGAGCTCTATCTGCCGGTAGACCTCATAGAAGAGGATATCTGCAGAACTACTAGAATCCACAAAGATACGCTGAACAATGTAGTTAGCAAGAGTGGCAGAAATAACAAGTGCATCATAATGAGGTTAATGAACTCCTGTATGTCAGCAGGTTTGAAATGGATCATAGGATCTCCTACTATTGGCTTGTGGTCAAGCTCCATTATTGCCCTAGCAGCATGGGCATGGGCACGCCTAGCTCTCCTAGAGTCCCTATTAGTAGGTCCTTCTGCACTCATAGAAATTACCCCCCTGGCCAGAGTGTTTTCTGAGCTCTGTTCCTCAATCGGGAATTTCCTTTATGTGCTCCCTCTGGGCGGGATTGACGACCTACTCCCCACTCATGTGGGAATGGCGCTGGTGGGAGCATTCCTCCTGTTGTTCATGATGTCGGTCCTTATCGACGTAGTCCTTCAAGTAGCCGACCTGGAAGAGCTATTCTATTTCCTATTTTAGCTGACAACACTTGTTGGTATCATGTTCGTACTCTCTGTGGTACCTGCAAGCTGCAGAAATAGTTGGATTTAGGAAGTTGTGAGCTTTCCTCCGAGCCTTTAGGCCATTGCAACACGGGATGATGATCTATGGCCATCAGCATCCGTGTTGGGCTGGTAATTAGTAGGGTGTAACGCTCATTCTTTAGATCAAGGGGGTTGAATCGTCCTCAGGGTTCTCCTTTAATCCTGCGATTGGAGGAGGTTTCTCCTTCCTCCCTTCGGTCATTGCTATCCCCTTCCCTCCGGTCATTGCTATCCTATTGATGTCCAGCAGGAGCCTCCTCGTCCATCGATTGACTTCCTGGCATTCCTCTTCGCTCCCGTTGGGAAGAGGCACCTGTGGCACTAGCTTGGGAGCCATGGAAAGTTGAGTGAATGGTCTCTACTATGAATTGGCGAAGGTGCTCGTAAAGGAGCGGATCCAAAACAGCATGAACAATAACTGTATTGGACACTGAGGCCGGAAGGTCACCAACCGGAGCAGGGATGACGCTAGCTGGAGTAGGGAAGACCCCTGCTGGAACGGGGCAATCGACAACTGGACCTGGATAATTTGCTAGAGTGGGGCCCCTGGAGGCGCTCCTCATCTGTTCAAGAGGTAGGATGGTGGATCTTACTACAACAGGGAGGGAGACATCTCCTGAAAAAGATCAAATGTGATCTGAATCAGTCATTTCTCACCTCAAAGCTCAAGTGTTCCCACAGACAGCGCCAATGATATTTACCGGAGTCTAGCAGCACCACAAAATATCGAGGGACCTAAACGAAAATTCCAAGATTGAAGGGGAGTCTAACCTGCAGAGAGGGGGTTAACACTCCGACGTTTAAGTCAGTAATGTTCTACTGATAAAATAAATGGAAAAACATGAAATAAGTGAGAATAATGGTGAAGTGGTGTTGTGAAGTGTTGAAGTGTGCCAAAGTATGCTGAAAATAGCTGAAAAATAGAAAGAAAACGTGTGCAAGTGAAGTTGCAAAATAGAGTAAAAGTTACTTAAAAAATGATTGTACAATTAGTCATTTTATAGTGGCTCTTACGGCCAATTAGGGAGGAGATTTCTTGATATCCGTATGGATTTGGAAGCCCTAGGAAATTAGTTATCTCCTCCAACAAACCGCGCATGAATCGAATAAGAATCGAGAGAGATATGATCGTCTGAATCCTCCTTGCCACATCTGTCATGTTTTCCGGGAAAGCTGTTACCTGTTGAGAAAAACCCAGATTCCAGTCAATCCTCTGGGAATTTGGATGAGATTTTTTAGTATGATGTGACTCTATGTGTTGACCACCTATGTGATGTAGAATTCTTGTTGTTTGATGACTAAGCTTGTTATACTAGACTTTTTCATAGGCCTACCATGTCAGTGATTACAAAAAAAGCTTTATGGATAAGTGACTTACTATTTTTGGGCCAAAACAAGCTTGGCTTGCTTGGCTGCCCTGCTTGGAGGCCTGCTCCTAGCTCTTCCGCTTACCAGATAGATTTTAGGGGGCATCAGTATAAATTGAATAAACCCTCAGAATCAAAATAATTATACTTTACATCTTGTTGCCCAACAATTATAGTAATTATATCTCTATAGCAACTATTATATTTAGACTTTAAATTTAGTTATTGATTGTACTATTCTCTACTTCATTCTTTGGCCTCTAACTTTATTATTTGCATTTATTGTTATTGTTTAGGGGAATTTATAGCATAAGGTAATAGAATAATATCTTTCACATAATGTATTTTATTGATTGAATAAGAAAATATATGTACTATTTGAAACGTATAGAATAATTTTTTTTCAATGTGTAAAAATATGATAATATTCTATTGTTGCTTTCAAAATGTTCCGTAGATAAACTAAGTAAAAAATTTAATATTGAATTTTGTATAAATAAATTTGCACCATTGTATATTATTATTATTATTATTATTATTATTATTATTATTTTGAAAGGGGACTATCATATAAAAATGAGGTTACAATAGTTCATGAATACCCTCAGAATTAGATCGAGCCCCTCTAGTGAGTCCGTGAGCCTTAACATTGCCTCTCGGGGCACAAAGCAGAAATTGCAGGAACGAAACTGCCTAGCTATCTCACGTACATCAAGCACTAAGTTACCCAGTACTGAGCAATCAACTTCAGTGCTGTTCAGTTTTGATGTACCATTGTATATTTGTAGACGATCATTAAAATATGACATACCATTACATAAGTTAGAATTTATTAAATATTATAAAAATTTATAATTTTCGTGCATAGCACGAGATTCATGCTAATATATAAATATATAAAAATAATAGTTTCAAGTTGGGTTTTCACGCTAACGTGGTCTCAATTTAATTGGCAAACTGAGGCCCCATATCATGAGATAATGTGTTCAAATTCCACTAATATTGGTTTATTTATGTATATTATAAAAGTGAACTATTTACTATGTTTTATGTTTCAACAATTTTTTTTGCGATGCCAGTTATCAAATTTTTATCTTATAATAGATCATAAACTTATGTGTATAAATAAATAATTTTTTAATTAGTTTTTATAATAATAGTTGTTACATGATTGAATTGAGATAGAATTCTAATAAAAATAAATTATAAAAAAAAATTATTTATAACTAAAAACTAATGAAATAAATTAGTTAATATTTATAATAAATACAAATTAAAACTTAAAATAAACTTTGATGAGATCGGAATAATACGATATTGTATGTTTGTATAATTTATTTTAATTAGAGCTAATTAATAAGTGACAGATCTAAAAGTTATAAGTGAAAGAAAATAAGCAAAATTTTATTTTCATTGTTTGTTCATGTAATGCAATCATCAAGTAGAGTAACATGTATTGATAATATAAGAGCCTTACTGAAAAATTATTTGGCAGCAAATATTAAACTACAATAAAATAGCACCATGTAAAAAAATTTAAATAAATACATTATTCTACTCTAATATATTTTTATATCATAAATTATATGATGCACATACTTTTTAAATTTTTTATGCATTACTTCTCTATATAAATAAATAAATTAATCACTATATATGTTTTACTTACTAGTTTTAACCATTGTATGTGCGTGTGTCTTTTTGTGTTTGTTGTGTATGTATATACTTAGCTTAGTTCAAACTTACTTATACAAATTGACATTAATGTACTTATACTAAAAAATGTGTATATATTTAACGAAAACAATAAATATTTTTAATATGAAATAATAACATAAAGTGGAGAAAACAATATTTTATTTTAACTTTATGCTTTTACTTTATAAAAATATTTTTTTTTGTATAATGTACCTATTAAGATTTTGTTAACATATCTTTATTTATAAATTTTTTTTTATTATTATAATATAATAATTTTATTAAGATAGTGTGAATTACGCGCAACTAGTTTTAATATGTAGTTATTTGTTTATTGTATAAAATAGTAGTTGTTGTTAGTGGTAGATATATATTTGAAAATAATAATATTTGATTCTTGATAAATGAAACTCATGATATAATTGTAATGGATTTATTAAAAAAAATTGAATTTTCCATCGATAACATTAATTCTGGTTTTAAATAATTTAAAATAATAACATTTTATTAATTTATTTGAAGTTTTATTGGCTTGTAGAACTTTACATATATAACAAAATTTATGAATGAATTTGAATTATAATTGGCTGAAATATTAATTTGTGATCTCTTTATGGTTTAAGACTGTAAGGGTAGTTTTGTTGATTTATTGGTAATTTAAAAGACATCTAAAAGAAAATGGGAAAATTGAACATCTTATAGTTCAGGAGTAACTGATTAGAATGGCAGTAAATTATATTTAACCCTGATATATTTTTTTATTCTTTTGGTAAGTATTCAACCCTTGATATATATATATATATATACTTATTTAACATAGTAACATTTTGCATCATTTAAGGATAATTTATAGAGATTGCTAACTAATCTAGTATATGTTTTGTACATGCCCAAAGCTACGTACAAAATGTTCAAAAATTGCTGGATATTCATGAAAAAACGGCTAAAATAAAAAAATTCTTATCTAAATTAGATTTGGTTGAACTAAATCAATCATAGAAAAGGTGTAATATACTTATCTAGGCCTGTCAATGGGTAGGGCAAGGCCCTACTCAGGCCTATACCCTAAAAATATCCCAGACAATAATTATCACATAAGCCCAGACCCAATGGGTCTAGACCCAATAGGTTCAAGACCGAATCTATTTCTGACAGACCCGGATTTTAGGGTCGGGTCCATGTTTTTTTTTTTTTTTTTTCCTTTTTTTCTTTTGTAATTTTGCAGTTTTGCAATTAGATGGGTCTAGAGGATTCGAATCCGGATTTCCATCAAAGATATGCAGAAATCAAGAACACAACATCTCAACTCAAACCATTTTTCTTCTCTATCCATCTTTTGTGAAAATTTAACCAAAAACCCATCAAACCATTTTTCTTCTCTATCCATCTTTTGTGCCAATTTAACAAAAAACCCATCGGGAATTCACATCAAATATTCTCAATTCTCCATTTACGGCTATACAAAGAATTCTCTCCTCCTCATCACTCCCATTTCTAAACCATTTACTTCTTATTTTATCACATAATCAGGCTTCTCGTCCCCTCCTCCAACAACCCTTGGCAACTACAATTTATACTATGTGCTTTGAGCTTACATGGGCTTTTCATCAAACAGGTGGTGGATGATGCAAGAATTTGGCATCCAAACGTTGCTTTTCCCAATTCAAATCTTCAAGTTCAAATGTTTACATACCTTCTCTTCTTTCGTCTTTCTTTTACCGGCTATGGTGGCTCGTCTGTATCGGAGTATGGGTGGTAAATGGGTGACAGTTCGAATTTCGTTGGAGTACGGTGGTAAATGGGTGAACAAATTTCAAATTTTTCAGATTCAACAAATGCATCTATAATGGTCCAATGATGGCGGCAGAGGTGATGATGGCAGCGGAGGGGACGATGAGATGAGATTTGAGAAAGGACAGTGGTAGGTGAGGTTCTGTCATTCCATTTGGAAAAGAGAGTCAAAGAGAAATTGGGCAAGATTTGGGTATGGGTAAGACCGGGTATTTTACCCGACCCAGACCCAATGCTTTTAATGTAATGGTCTGGGTCTGGGCCTGGCCTACATTAAAATTATGGATTTGGGCTTGGGTATTGGCTCGTTATAATGGATCTGGGCCTGGGTAATTTTGGCTCATTGTCAGGCCTATGCTTGTCATATGATTGGTCACTCTTTCTAAACTGTACACCAATCACACGACAAATATATTGCACTTGCTATATAATTTATTCAGATTCAGCCAAATTCAATTTGAATTGAAGTTCCCTTTAAATCTTATTTTTTATTTTTTTTGATAATGAGCGATAAACTATTAATTTGAAAGTATAACAATATTTTTAAAATGATTGATATTATAATATTCAGTGCATACTATTCGTGTCCGCTGATTGAGCAAGGAAATCAGTGGTTGGTTAGTTTCTCCGCAAATCATAACCCGTGATATTATTTCTATTATATATGATGTGATTGGGCGGCTTCAAGAGCGAAGCTCCAAACTTATTAATATTATCAACTATGATGAGGAAGAGCAAAACTTCAAGTCCCCCCAAAGAATTTTCGCTATACTTTCTGAAAAGGGAAACTAATTAATTCTCCCCATCTTTTTCTTGGAAAAAAGCAATGACCCCATTTGATATGCAAAATGTGCAAAAAAAAACCTTATAAAAAAATAAATAGTAATTTAGCTTTTTTATTTTAAAAAATAGAGTAAAAACCCCCCTAAAAATGGAGCAAAACCCCCTATGAAGGGGTTGTTTGCTGCATTTTCAATATTATAGAAAATAAATTGCTAGTTATTTTTTCACATGAAGTAATTGATATTTTTGATTAACACAAAGACAAATTGCATTTAACCCTCTTTATCTTTGCTTTTGCACAATTTTCTCTTTCTTTTGCATTCCCTTGCACACAACCAATTCTTGATTTCTCTGTCTTCTAGAGAAATTCACTCAAATATCTTCAATCCCAATTTGATGTTATTCTACATGAATATTACATTGATGCGTGTATTATATGTATATTGATATATATTTATATTATGGGTATAATTTTTTCTTTGGAGATCTGATATAATTACACGTAAATCTTTTATTGTTTGAAAAATTACATTTAATATCATTGAGATTTATTTCCATCTAACAAATAGCTTCATCTGTTATTCCAGATTCACCGAATTTTTTGATATTGAAAAATGAATGAATGAAAATCCATATTTACTCCTATTGACTTATTACCGACTTATTGCAGGTCAAACAAATCATTTTTCTCAACAAACTTTTCTTATACATGTTCACACGCTAATGCATGTGAGGAGGTACATCTTCACTCTTGTAAGGGTAGTTTGGCCAGAAAAAGATTTATTTTACCTGCAATAAGTCAATCGGAGCTAAATATAAATTTTTTTACTGATACCTACAAATTCAATAAATTTTAACTAACGAAGATATCTATCTCTCATATGAAAACTAACTTCAGGGGTATTAATTACACCAAACATCAAGAGAATGTGGTGTAATTATCCCTATATCAATGTTAACTCAATTATAATTTTGTATTTTTCTCTAAAAGAAAAAAACATGTTAGCCGTCATACATTGACGTGACACGAATATTAAACGCCAAAGTGTGATAAAATATCCACGTCAGATAAATTCACATAGCATATTACTTGTGGCATTGCCTTGTAGTGCAATATTATTGACCCTTTCCACTCTTTCTAGCTATCCCAATCAAGGGCCATAAACTAATTAATAGTCTTCGTCAACTTGACCCCCTTAGTCTAACTATGATTTAAAACTACAGTTGATTTTTCCAAATTCATACCCCACAATCCATGATTGTAGACTAGCTACCGCGTGGACTGATACTATATTTATGATCATCCACACATCTATCTTTCCCAACAACCTCTTATTCTTACAATTGATCTTCAATCATGGGTTATTACACGCTTGTTCTCACATTAGTGTGTGTACTAAATTTTCATGCTATTGTAAGATCAGAAGAGAGCAATCTTGAGACATATATTGTCCATGTTCAGTTGCCTCCCGGTCCAAGTCTGAGTGCTCTTACAGATGATTTGCAAAGCTGGTACCAGTCATTTTTGCCCACAACCTTGTCGAGCTCATCGGCCGATGGGCCGCACATCGTCTACTCCTACCACAACGTTTTCAAAGGCTTTGCCGCCAGGATATCACTGGAGCAAGTGAAAGCGATGGAGAAGAAGCCCGGTTTCGTGTCGGCTCGGCCCCAGAAAACACTGCCTCTCCACACAACCCATTCTCCTAACTTCTTGGGCTTGAACCAAAACATGGGATTTTGGAGGGATTCTAATTATGGGAGAGGTGTGATCATTGGTGTCTTGGATAGTGGCATAAACCCCGACCACCCATCGTTTAACGACGAAGGGATGCCACCTCCGCCTGCCAAGTGGAAGGGCCAGTGCCAGTTCAACTCCATTGCGTGTAACAACAAGCTTATTGGAGCGAGATATTTCACCATCGGGAATGGAACGCCGTTGGATGGGAATGGGCACGGCACGCACACTGCAAGCACTGCTGCGGGGAATTTTGTGAGAGGTGCTAATGTGTTTGGCAATGCTAATGGAACAGCAGCTGGAATTGCACCTCTTGCTCATATAGCCATGTACAAGGTTTGTAATACGGGTTGCTCGGAGAGTGATATTCTGGCTGCAATGGATGCTGCGATTGACGATGGCGTTGATATAATTTCACTCTCCCTAGGCGGCCCTGCCAGAGATTTTTACGACGATAACGTTGCGGTCGGGGCTTTTAGCGCAGTGGAGAGGGGCATATTTGTGAGCGCTGCAGCAGGAAATAGTGGCCCATTTCTTGGTACTATTGAAAATGGTGCTCCGTGGCTTCTAACAGTCGGGGCCAGCACAGTTGACAGGAAAATAAGGGCAACGGCAGTGCTCGGAAACAATGAAGAATTAGACGGCGAATCCACCTTTCAGCCTGCCGATTTTCCCTCAACTCTGTTGCCTCTGGTTTACCCTGGAACGAATTCTAGCAACGCTAATGCTCAATTTTGCTTGCCGGCATTATTGAGAAACATCGATGTTCAGGGGAAAATTGTGTTGTGTGAAGTAGGTGGAGGGACCGGGAGAATTGCAAAGGGCCGAGCAGTGCGAAATGCTGGTGGCGCCGCCATGATTCTCATCAACCAGCAGCCTCAAGGCTACACAACGAATTCCGAGTCTCACGTTCTTCCAGCGACACACCTAAGCTATGCGGATGGATTGAAAATCAAAGCCTATCTGAATTCAACATCATCCCCAACAGCCACTATTTCTTTCAGAGGGACTATAATTGCCGACGATCGCGCCCCAACAGTTGCATATTTCTCCGCCAGGGGTCCGAACTTGGCCAGCCCTGGAATCCTGAAGCCCGACATTGTTGGCCCTGGCCACAACATCCTGGCAGCCTGGCACATCTCTGTTGAAAACAACACCAACACGAAATCCAATTTCAACATTATTTCAGGAACCTCGATGTCTTGTCCTCACCTCAGCGGTGTAGCAGCCTTGCTGAAAAACGCTCATCCTGATTGGTCCCCGGCTGCGATTAAGTCCGCCATCATGACCACCGCCGACCAAGTAAACCTGGCTGGAAATGTCATCCAAGATGAAACTCTAAGGCCCGCTATCTTCTTCGCTGTGGGCTCTGGTCATGTCAACATATTGAAGGCCACGGATCCAGGCCTGGTTTACGACATCCAGCCGCAAGACTACGTGCCTTATCTATGTGGATTGAATTATACAGACCAACAGGTGGAGATAATCGTGAACCGTCCTGTCAGGTGCTCGGAAATTTCGAGCATATCTGAAGCAGAGTTGAATTACCCTTCTTTCACGGCTTTTCTTGGAACAGGAAATACTTCTGAGACATATAACAGGACGGTTACCAACGTTGGCGAAGCTAACTCGGTTTACACTGTCGAAATCATTGGATTGCCCGGCGTTGACACGACGGTTGAGCCCAGCACTCTACAGTTTTCCGGGGCGAACCAGAGGTTAACTTACCAAGTGACATTTAGCAGATCGGCCAATGCAAGAAGTGATACAGTTGCTCAAGGATTTCTTACATGGACTTCAGGCAGGCACTCTGTCCGAAGCCCCCTTGTCGTTATATTTGGATGATGAACAGTACATTAAGATTTGGGCTGAAATTCTGGTATTCTTATATTTACATGAATATATATTAAGTTGTTTAATTTATATTAAGTGAACTATGCAACTCAGTTCTTGGTTTAAGTTAAGAATAGCAAGTAATAAAAATTGTTCATTCCTTTTCTCTTTTGCTTGAGTACTGTGTTGACTTCATCGTATATGCAAGAAAAGATGTCAAAGGGTCTTGATGTTCTACTTGGTGAGGTGTATTCTAAAAAATAAGAAGAATGATTTAGGAGAAATAATTTTTTTGTCCAATAAGTTAGGTCTTTTTCACTTATGGTCCCACTCATTATGGAATTAGCACATTTGGTTCCGTAACTTACAAAGTATTTCATTTTTTGTCCTCATCCACCTTTTCATTTGTCTTTTAGGTATTTTTGTTGAAGGAAAAATTCAATTTTTGTTAGAAAAGAGAAATTAAACTGTTATTTTCTTGCTTTAATTTTCTTCGAAATTTTTTTTTCCCTCAAAATAGTTATATCACCTCTCCCTGCCAAAGTGTTGTTAAGTTGAAAAAATGTGTTAATTTTTTCTCTAGCAAAAAATATTTAACAACCACGTGTTGAGCATATGGTTGATGCCGTTAAAAAACAAACGAAAAGTGGATGAGGAGCAAAAGTGCGACTTTTTATAAGTTACGAACTAAAAATATCAATCCCATAACGAATGTGATCAAAAATGAAACAAACCTAACTTATGAGATGAAAAATGTTATTCTCCATAATAGTTACCTTTCTTTATAAATTTTAAAATGTTCAATTAAAGCATATAAAAAATTTCCATCCATAATGATATAGTATAGTTGGATATTACATTAAAATAAACTATAGAAATAATTTGTGACTTGTCATATTTAAAACTAATTGGTTAAATTAAAAAAAGAAATATAATTATTGACAATCAATACTTCTGGCGTACAGAAACAAGACGAGTATTTGAATCAACAAACAATTAAGACATGCTTTCCGAGATGGAGAAATAGTTTTTAAAATTTATGAGACTTTCTTGAAATGTTTTACAGAAAATTCGGGGGGATACAAGAATCCTTTGTAATATTGCAATTGAGAAAGTAATCCTTCGTAGAAAATAAATAATAATTTATTTTTCTGTATTATTTAAAAGGATAAATTACATAAACCCCCTATGTTTTCAAAATTTAGCTAAAAACTCCCATGTGTTAAAAATATAAGCAAAAAACCCTCTATGTTTTCAAAAATATTGCACACTCTCCCCTTCCGTTAGATAAGCCTAACGGTGTTAAAACTTGTGTCAAATTGCCCGTTATACCCTTCTGATAATAGCCATTGATCTTCAACTTTTAAAACATGAACGGTCCAGATCTTAAGAAATTTAAAAACAATTTTTATTTATATATCTATAAGTATATATATGCACACAATGCATACACTATATATATAATATATAAATTGTATAGGGGGCGACAATCGCCGCGAGACAGTGGCCGTCGCCGCCAGTCCGAGCGACGGCGACGTCGCTCTGGGTGACGTCCCCGTCGCCAGCGCAAGAGGCCGTCGCCCCCGCAAATGAACGGGGCGACACCCATAAATTGAACTACGTCGCCCCTGCAGAAGGGGGCGACGATGCTCTTTCGGTAGGGGCGACGCTGGATCTGAGCGACGTTGCTCAGATCCAGCGTCCTGGATCACCCTAGGCGACCGCCGTCGCCCAGTAATGACCGGCGATGAGCAGCTGTCGCGAGGACGGAGAAGACAACGCAGGGTAACGACCAATTTTATTACTTTTAATTTTTAAAAAATTATGTAAAAATAATTTAGTATTTTCAGAAATTGAAAATAATAAAATATATGAAATTTTTAGTTTAAATAAATATAGGGTAAAATGCAATTTACCCCCCTATATTTTCAGAAATGTTTAAAAAACCCCCCTGTGATCTCCAAAGGGCAAAACACCCCCTCCACGCGTTAAGTGCACCACACACGCCTTTTTTAATATCTTTTTAATTTTATAATTGTGAAATGGCAATATTACCCTTATTTATATACCGTTGGATCTCATCTCTTAAAATGGACGGTTCAGATCTTGTCAACATTATAAAGATATATTTTAAAATTTAATATATTTATATATATAGATAAATATTTAAAATTTAATATAAACTTTAATTATTATATAATTAAATTTAAATTTAAATATTTATACTTTTATAATATGATATATTTATATATATGTATTATATATATATATATATATATATAGAGGGGGGGGGGGATGCCGGCGGCAACCGAAGTGGAGGGGGAGGGAGAAGGCGGATCTGGTTGGATTTGGAGGAGGCGGCAACGCGAGGGAAGCGGGAGGTGGCGGAAACGCGAGGGAAGGGGGAGGGCGGCTAGCTTGAGAGGGGAAAGGGGGCCGCGCGCGGGGGAGGAGGAGAGGAGGCGAGCGGAGGTGGAGGGAAGACCGACGGGCGGACGCAAAATGGGGTGGTGGGGGCAGACGCGGACGACGGCAGCGAATGGCGTGGAGGAGGGGATAGGAGGAGGACAGCGGCGGCAAGAAGGCGGCAGTGAGGAGGCGGCGGTGGGTGGGGAAGGTGAAAACCCTAATTTTTAAAATATATTTTTAAATTAATATTAATATTAATATTTTATTTATATTAAATATAGTAATATGATAAATATTAGTAGTTGAATCTAGACCATTAATTTAAACTAAGTAAAATCTGGACCATTGAATTTTGTGTTGAATCTGGACCCTATATTCAAATCTAATAAAATCTAGCCGTTGTTCTATTCTCTATGAAATTTCAACCGTTATATTTATAAAAAACAAGATCTGACAGTTCATAAATTAAGATGCAAAATGATTGTTTTGTTAAAAATTAAAGCCCACTTGCATGAGGGGTGAGTGCAGTACACCTCCCGAATGGAGGGGGTGTTTTGCCCTATTTTGGAGATCACGAGTGGTTTTTTTGCTATTTCTTTTTTACAGGGGGTTTTTTGAATATTTTTTTGAAACACAGGGGGTAAATTGCATTTTACCCATAAATATATTGGTAGTTTTAGTTTAAATATCATTTTTATTAAATAATATATGAAACAATTTAATATAATTTTTTAGTATTTTGATATTTAATTAGTATATTTTATAAATAAATCTATTTTATTGATATAATAAAATTAAATAATAATCTATAAATAAATATAATTAATTAAAATATATTAAAGATTAAATATTAAATTAAATTAAGCAATAATACATAATTTATTAAAATATATGTAAACTCACATTATTTTCTCTTGTAATCAAAGAAAGGGGGACAATAGACATTTCAAATCTAAAATAATGTCAAAAAGTGTCCAAAAAGATGCCAACTTGCACTTTAGGCATGTGAGATGCACTCTCCGTTAATTTCTAATGGAGATGGGGTATTTTGTTGTCTTTTCCATAATACGGGGGGTTTTTTGCCTATAAAAAAAAATATAGGTGGATTTCGCGCTATTTCACTAAAACACAGGCGGTGTTATGTAATTTACCCTATTTAAAATAAAACAATTGATCTTCATGTATTTTTTAAAAATGAAGCAATTTACCTTCCTGTCTAAGGAGGTAAGTGTAGACAAACTAATTTTGCAACCAATCAAATGACGACAAGTGAAAAATATATATTATTTATCAATTATATTCCCTTTTCTATTGATATTTGGAAATTTACTAAATCAATTTAAAATATAAATAGTTAATTTAATTGATATTTTAATATATACTTCGTCATCAAATTGACGGCCGACAAGTAGCAGATAAGGTGTTCCGGCCAATCAAATCAAGATAAATATTTTTTAGGGTAAATTACAGTCACCTCCCCTGAGATTTGGCATAATTATAAATGCCTCCTCGTTGTTTGAAAAATTACAAATACCTTCTCGTTGTTTGAAAAATTACAAATACCCCCCTAAGGTCTATAATTTTCAATCAAAGGCCCGAAAAAGACCATTTCACCCTTGAATTTTTCATTAAAATTGTATAAATCGGCCAAGATAAATTGCATTATTGTTCATCTGTGTAAAAAACTTAAGAAACCTCTCCCTGCACATTGTAGTCCACAAAAATTTAAAAATTAATTAAAAGATAATTCAATGCGTAAGGGCATTTTGGTTAGTTTACCAATAAAAATGGATGGAAATGGGTTACTTGTTAGACGGTTACAAATCTCGGGGAGTATTTGTAATTTTTCAAATAACGAGGGGTATTTGTAATTATGCCAAAACTCAAGGGAGGTAGCTGTAATTTACCCTATTTTTTATATTATCTCTTTGAAAAATACAAAAACTAAAGAGATAATATCAAAACTGACCAATCATGTATTCCCAAATATTTAATGTATTATCTCTTTAAATTAAAATAAAGTGATAATAAAAAATAAGTGTTCAAGTTCTCCACAACTCTACCTCTTTGACAGCTATGTAAAAGGGGCCTAGAAACTCATTCGGAAACATACACACACATCTCTTTTTGCTCTTCAAGTAACTTTCCTACTTTATAATTCAGTCAAAAGTAAGATAAAGAAGGGATTTCCTCTCCTCGTGAGAGTCTTTGTCCTCTCCTCCTGTGGGTCACTCCCTTATTTGGTTAAGGTTGACTTTCCCGCCTTAGACCTATCTCTTTCCTTTCTTTTGTCCTACTTTCCTTCCTTTCTTCCTCTAGTTACCATCCTGGAGGAGTCCACCGGCGTCTTCATCGGCCAGTGCTTCGATCTCTTCCCCGTCTGTCAACATCTTGGCTACTCTGTGGTTACGGTATTTACCCTTTACCCCCCGTCTAGTCCCTAGTACTCTCTTTCTCACTTCCTTCCCCGGGCTTCTTTGCTCTCTTTGTCTTCTGGTTTTTGTTTTGTGCAGATTATCTTGTCATCTCCGACTCCACGCATGGCGCAGGCTTCTAGTTCGTCGGGCAATATTGATCCGGATCTATCTAGAATGGGGTCCTCTCTTACTTTGATTGAGGATGAAGAGACGGGAATTGTGATGCCAACGGGCTTATGGCATGTAGACACTCTTGTGTCGGGTTTTCTCGTGGTTGGCCGTTTAGTATCTGCTAAATCCTTCCATCCGAATGCTCTCAAATCGACTCTCTTGGCGGCTTTCAATCCTGCACATGGAATGGATTTCAAAATGATTGAAGAAGACCGTTTTCTCTTGAAGTTTTATCATGCTATTGACAGATAGAGGGTTCTGGACAGTGCCTCGTGGGCTTTCGATAAGAATCTGCTTGTCTTGGCCCCGGTGAATTCGAATGACAACCCTGGACTGGTGGATCTCGATTGGTGTAATTTATATATCCATATTCACGGGTTGCCTGCTGGAAAGATGACAGCGGAGGTTGCATCCTGGATCGGTAATAGGCTGGGCAAGTTGATTGACGTCGATATGGAACCGGGCAGCATTGCATGGGGCTCATCGATTAGGGTTTGGGTAGCCATTGATATCACGAAGCCTTTGAAACGAGCCTTGAAGATCCGCACAACGTTGGGCAATGAATAACTTGTTACGCTTACTTATGAGAGACTCCCAAACTTCTTTTACTTCTGTGGACGCATTGGTCATATCTCCCGAGGATGCGATCTCCAATATGAGGACGACTTTGTGGACCCAGGGGATAACCCTCCTTTCGGGCCTTGGCTCCATGCTATTCCCCCTTCGATCTCCAGGAGGCGTCCTGCGAACATTTCTACATCTAGCTTTTCTTCCTTTCAGCGCAAGCCCTCTTTTCACTCCTGAACACCTCCCTCGCCTTCCCAGTCGAACCCTACAGGAACCAGGGGAGTCTCGATCTTCGTTAATTTCACTAAGTCCGCACCCCCCACCCCATTTCATAATCAATCCGAAAACACTCAACCCACTAGCCCACCTATACACCCCCATACTACTTCATCCCGCCAACCCCCTGTCACTGACCAAAACTCCCCACCCTCACCACGAAACCTTATCCCACATACTATCAGCCACGCAACAAACCTCCAGGACCCTATACTACATACTATCCCCACCCAAGAATCACCCCCTCACCTAAACCCATCCACATCCTCTTTGCCACGGCAAAAAGCCCCTAATAGCCGGAAAAAAATCTCCGTTGAGAAACCTGCCACTGAAACCCTTTCCAGTCTTCCTCAGAAGAGACGTTTATTGGACGAATCAGCTAGTGATGATGATCAGCCATCTCAGGGCCTGTCTAAGCTGTGTAAGTTGACTACTCCGATTATGGACATCACTAATCTTACGGCGGAGGCTGCGGGGCAGCCCCACCGAGCGTTATGAATCTCCTAGCGTGGAACTGCCGAGGTTTGGGGGGACCTTGGTCAGTTCGTACCCTGGGTTCCTTTATCCGGGAATTCCACCCCGCCTTGGTTTTTTTGGCGAAAACCAAGTGCTCTTCACGCCAAGTTGATTCTTTAAAACGGAGGTTTGACATGTTCGGCTTTGGAGTTGATGCAGTGGGTAAATCTGGCGGCCTTGTTATCTTATGAGATCGTAATGTTGAGGTTTCACTTCAGAACTATTCTCGGAATCACATCGACATATCAGTTAGACTTTCTGAACAGCAAGAGTGGTGGAGATTCACTGGTTTTTTACGGCGAGCCGGATGGGAGTAATAGAACCGAGTGTTGGAATTTGCTTCGTCGCCTTCACTCCCAATCACATAGGCCATAGCTGTGTGCGGGAGATTTCAACGAGCGGCTTGATCATTCCGAAAAATTGGGAGGCCCTCTTCGTCCGCTGTGGCAAATTAGAAACTTCCAGCAAGCTTTTTGATATCGGGTTCCGTGGATCTCCCTTCACGTGGTCAAACAGACAACCTCATCCTCATACAATGCTGGAGCGGCTGGACCGTGCATGTGCAAATATAAGCTGGACCAATATTTTTCCGAACGCTACTGTCGATCACTTGAAAACGGACTGCTCGGACCACTCCCCTCTTCTGATCCGACTTGCTCAGACCCCAAATCTATCGGCTCGCAGATTTAGACCCATTCGCTTTGAAGCATCTTGGATCCAATTTGACGATTGCAAGAATGTTATTAAAAATTGCTGGAATAGCGGTAGCGGTGGTGATTTTTCGAACCTGCTGGCTAGCAAACTTGAGAAGTGCAAGCTGAGGCTACATTCTTGGAGTAGGAAGGTTTTTAATAGGGACAAAGAAAATGTAAAAAAATTGGAGAACAGACTAAGATTTCTTGAGGCGGGAATCATGACGGACGACGTGGTTTCGGAAGCGACGGAGATTCGGAGGTAATGCCTTGTGGTTGAGGGAGGGGGATCGCAACACAAGGTATTTTCATCAGAAAACTAGCCAGCGATTCTGCTGGAACATGATTACAAAGCTGAAACAATCGGATGGAAGTTGGGTATCTTCGGAGGATGAAATTCAACAGTGCATCGTCTCCTATTTCACGGAGGTCTTCACCTCCTCCAGGACGGACTCGGATAATATTGCCCGAGGAACAGCATCGCTGTGCCGTGTGGTGGATTCGGATATGGCGCATGATCTCATGAGGCCTTATTCAGAGGACGAGGTGACAAAAGCCCTATTCCAAATGGCACCCCTGAAATTCCCAGGACCAGACAGTATGTCCCGATCTTTTTTCAAAAATATTGGGAGATTGTTAAGCCTGATGTTATTTCTTGTGTTTTAAGACTTCTTAACTCCCACGTGATGCCTGTTAATCTGAATAATACTAACATTGTCCTAATACCCAAAGTTAAACACCCCGAATCCTTAGCCAATTTCGCCCCATTAGTCTTTGCAACGTTGTGTATAAGATCACCTCAAAAACTGTTGCAAATAGATTGAAATTTATCCTCGATCGGATTGTTTCCCCTACCCAATCTGCTTTTGTGCCCGGTCGCTTAATCACGGATAATATTCTCCTTGCTTTCAAAGTGAACCATGTCTTAAATACCAAGACCACAGGTAGACAAGGTTTCATGGCGTTGAATCTTGATATTAGCAAGGCTTATGATAAGGTCGAGTGGGCCTTCTTGGATCAGGTTCTTTCTAAACTTGGCTTCCCTCCCCCTTTCATTCGTCTGATTATGATTTTTGTGTCTTCTGTCTCATACTCTTTTATGCTTGGTGGTCAACAATTTGGTTCACTTATCCCACAGAGGGGACTTCGCCAAGGCGACCCCCTTTCCCCTTATTTATTCTTTCTTTGTACGGAATCTTTCAGCTCTCTGTTACAAAGTGCAGAATGTGATAACCGGGTAAAAGGAGTTTCAATTTGCCGAGGGGCACCGCGCATCTCACACCTCCTTTTTGTAGACGATACATTTATCTTCTGCAATGCATCAATTGACAGTGCGAGAAACATTAAGGGGATTCTGGAGACCTACCGCCTTACGTCAGGACAGGAGATCAATTTTCATAAGTCTTCGGTGGCCTTTAGTCGAAATGCTCGGACTGATGTTCGCGCCCAAATTGGACAGGAACTCTTTGTGCGTATGGAGAATAAGATGGAACTCTACCTCGGCTTACCTTCACGGGTGGCTAGGTCAAAAAAGGAGCTCTTCTCTTCCCTTCGGGACAGAATCTGGAGTCGGTTGAATGGTTGGAATGAGAAATCACTTTCACAAGCGGGTAAACAGATCCTCATCCAATCGGTGGCTCACGCTATCCCATCGTACGCCATGGGCTGTTTCAAACAACCTATCACGTTCCAACGAGAGTTGAGCGGCATGATTTCAAATTTTTGGTGGGACAACAGCAGCCACTTGAAGATTCATTGGATTTCTTGGAAAAAGTTATGTAAAAGCAAGCTTGAGGGTGGCCTGGGCTTCCGGGAACTTCATTTTTTTAACATTGCTATGCTCGCCAAACAACTGTGGCGTATTCTCCAATTCCCGAACACCCTATTATCTCGGGTTCTCAAGGCGCGCGATTTCCCGAAAAAGAGTATTTTTGAGGTTACGGTTGGGAGGCGTCCCTCGTTCACTTGGCGTAGTTTGATGGCGGCTCAGGATGTGTTCAACGCAGGTTGCCGCTGGAAGGTGGGTCTGGGATGCTCTATCTGTGTGTGGGGAGACCCCTGGCTACCTCGCCCCCATACGTTCCGCCCAATTACTCCACCTCCGCGGCTGCGATGGACTTTCGTGTTTCAGACCTGATTGATCCGGAATGAAGATGCTGGAACGAGCCCCTTGTCAAGTCCTTGTTCTGGCCTGTGGACTGGCCTCCCATCCTAAGTACTCAAGTATCCAAATCTGGACTTTCAGACCAAATGGTCTGGCACTTCACGAGCAATGGCAGCTTCAGCGTGCAGAGTGCTTACCACTTGGCTTGTTCACATGCGAGGACAATGAGCTCGAGCGGCTCTGGACGGGATCATGGCTGGTGGAGGAAACTATGGTAGGCAAGCATCTGAATAAAATCAAGGTTTTCATATGGCGAGCATGTGTTAATGCCCTTCCTACGGCGAGAAATTTGAGAATGAGGCTTCCCACCGAAACTGCTTCGTGTCCTTTCTATTTCGATAAAGAAGAGGACGTTTCCCACATCTTCTTTCACTGCTCGTTTGTGAGACAAGTCTGGTGTCTCACTAATTGGCGGAGGGATCTTATTTTCGATGCCACGGCTGATTTCCAGACCTGGGCTAAAGGTATTTGTGCAAACCTTGATCATTCAAATTTCTACTTCTGTTTGACTCTTTGTTGGATTATATGGTGGAGTAGAAATTTTAAGTTGATGCAGAAAGCCTTTCTCCATCCCGACCAAGCTGTAATTTTCGCTAGACAGTACCTTGAGGCTTTTGGTTGCCAGAATAGATCTGCTGGTCTGATCCCGCCTTCCCAACAACTCACGACATGGAGATGCCCACCGGCTGCGACGATCAAACTAAACTGCGATGGAGCAACTTTCCATAGCGAGCAGGATTATGGGATGCGAGTGATTGCAAGGGACAGCCATGGAGGATGTTTGGCCTGGACTGCAAAACGGGTTTCTTTGGGTGCTACGGGCGAACTGGCAGAAGCTTATGCTGTTAGACTTGTGCTTGAACTTGCCTCTCGTCATGGGTGGAAGGACGTTATCCTGGAAAGCTATTGCTCCAACTTGATTTCAAAACTCTGGACGCCTTCTCTTTATGCGTCCGTTATTAGTCCTATTGTGTCTGACATTTAATACTTTGCTCGCTCTTTTAGTTCCTGTCTTTTTAGTCTCATTAAACGCGATTGTAACGCTGTGGCTCACTATTTAGCCAAATCGGCTGTTGGATCGTTGGAGGGCCTCTCCAACCTCCCACCAGATGCGGGTTTGTTGGCCACTGCAGACTTACTCAATTCTTGATATGATATTGCTCTATTTCCCCTTCAAAAAAAAAAAAAAAAAAACATACGCAGACATACAATTGAACACACAAGCAAGAGAGCATTCAAAAAGTTCCAAAATCCTCTCAAGCGCAAATCAAGGAAGATCCACGGCGTTCAAAGCGTTCGTCGCGGAAATCATCCCAAATCAGCGTTTAATTTGAGAAAAAGTCCTAAGACCGGCGAATTAACGTTATCAAGATGAAAGTCCACACTGGTGGAAGATCAAAGTCTCAAATCCACCAAGAAATATTCCAAATTCAAGTCAGATATTCCAAATTTATAGCATTTAATCCGGGAACAAGTCAATGACCCCTGAATTAATGTTATTCAAAGTCAAAGTCAACGTCAAAGGAGATCAAATGTCAAGTTTTACCTCCAAAGTTGCCAAAATCAAATATCGCATTCTTGAAGTGAAGAATCAGAGGTTTCAGGTAGAGATTTCGTACGCACAAATATTCAATCAAGTTCAAAGAATTTATTTGTAATATCTTCTTGTTTCGATAAATTCAGGAACATGAAAATATGTTCACAAATTTTGGCACGCCCAGTGGGACCTCTCTACCTCTCATCTCTTTTCTTTAACAAAGTCCGAAGTACTTCAATGTACACTCAAGGAAAAGCTGTGAAGACTGTGAATTCCAAACTCGCCACTTCAAAATCTTCAAGTTCTAGTACCAAGAGTATCGGTGTTACTACAAGGAACATGTCGAAGAAACTTAAGGAATCTTCTCAGATGACTCCTCCCATTAAGTCTGCTCAAAAGGACGTACTCGTACCTAGCCATGCAAGTGTAGATGACGAAGATAAATCTCCTTTGTCCTCTCCTCGCTCCGTGTCTAGCTACTCCTTCACAACGAATGTGGCCCCAATCATGGTAACGAATGCTACAACCTTAGAAGAGCAAATTGCAAGTCTGATAAGAGCTATCGAGGGAGTCACCAAACATGTCCAAGAGCAAGATGCCCAAATCGCTAGGTTGATCAACAAGCCAAATAATGCTGGAGACAAGCCATATTCCGGGAAAACAAGTTGAGGCTCATGATGAAGCAGAAGTATCCACAAAGCAGAATTATACCGAGAAGGATAAACCTGCAAAAGAGCTTCAAGTTCGTCTAATGGGTTGATTTCTGTAGACTAACTAAAAGAATTCATTGAAAGAACCATCAGGAGCAAGATTGAGGGAAGCGCAAGGTCATCTTTCACCTACTCCAAGCCCTACACTCCAAGGATTGATAGCTTGAAGATGCCGATGGGCTACTAACCACCAAAGTTCCAGCAATTTGATGGTAAAAGCAACCCTAAGCAGCATGTAGCTCACTTGGTTGAAACGTGCAACAACACTGAAATATATGGGGATCACTTAGTCAAGCAGTTCGTTCGATCACTAAAAGGGAATGCATTTGACTGGTATACTGATTTGGAGGTTGGTTCAATCAGCGATGGGAACAACTAGAGTAAGAATTTCTAAATCGATTTTATAGCACTCGATGCACTGTCAACATGATTGAGCTTACAAATCCCCACAAGTGGAAGGATGAGCCAGTTATCGATTATATCAATAGATGGAGGAATCTGAGCCTTAACTGCAATGATCGATTATCTAATGCTTTCTCCATTGAGATGTGCATTCAAGGGATGCATTGGGATTTTTGGTATATTCTCCAAGGAATCTAACCCAGATAATTTGAAAATTTAGCCACCCGAGCACATGATATGGAATTAAGTATGACAACTAGTGGAGCCGAAGGACCACCTGTCCAAGAACCTCGCATAACCAAAGAAAAACAATAAGTCCAGAAATGGGGCAAGCCATATTCAGAAGCTACAGATAAGGAATCCATGGAAGTAAATGTGGCATCCTTCAAACTCCAAAGGAAGGCAAATAACGGTAGCATCTTAAAGAATAGTGGTCCCAAAGAGAAGCCGCAAAGAAAGTTAACTCTGAAGGAAATGCAAGCGAGGCAATACCCATTCCTTGACTCCGATGTGTCCAGGATATTTGATGACTTACTAGAGGCCAATCTCATCGAATTGCCCGAATCGAAGTGACCTAACGAATTGGACAAATAGATGATCCAAAGTATTGCAAGTACCACCATCTAGTTGAGCATTCAATACAAGATTGTTTCGTGTTCATGGACAAGGTTATGCAATTGGCTCGCCAAGGTAAAATTTCTCTTGTAGATCACTCTACAGCAGCAAATCTGGTGACAACCAAGCATATGAATGACACTATAAACAACGACGACGAACTACTCAAAAGGAAAGATTTCTCTGATGCGGGTGAACGCATGTCGGCAATGACCTTTATTGATGACGATTTGCTACGTGGCTCCAAGCCGCATAATAGGCCATTGTTCGTAACTTGTTATGCACATGAGCAAAATGTCAGCCGCATATTAATTGATGGTGGTTCTGCAGTCAACATCTTACCACTACGCACAATGAAGGAGTTGGGGATTCCCATGGATGAATTAACAAATATTCGTATGATGATCCAAAGCTTTAACCAAGGGGGGCAAAGGGCTCTCGGCATCATAAAAATAAACTTGTTGATAGAGGATATGTCGTCAATCGCGTTATTCTATGTCATAGATGCCAAAACATCATACAACATGCTTCTCGGCCGACCTTGGTTACATGAGAATGGCGTGGTCCCTTCCACTTGTCACCAGAGCTTCAAATATTCAAGAGACGATGTTGTGAAGAAAGTGCTCACTGATGATAAACCATTCACCAAAGTCGAGTCTCTTTTTGCTGATGCTAGATACTATCTCGGGAATACAAAAGCTAAACAAGCCTCATCCATCGAGAAATCTGAAGTACAATCAATCACAATGAAGAAAGTAAAAACAAAGTAACTTCTTCAGTGAACGCTAGTGAAATTGGTCCAAAGAAAAATCCTCCTTCTTCTGACTTGACTCATTAAAAGAGTTGGTGCTTCCACTGACAAATCTTCATGCAAGGAAGGCTCAACCACTCAAAGGGTTCGTGTAACCAACTCAAGGGCCAGAAAGAGCATGGAGAGACGTCACGACTAAAAATTGAAAAAGGTTTCGATCCAAAGCATGCAAACTTCTTGTCAAAGCTGGATATAAGCCACAAGAAGGGGTTAATTTAGAAAAACTCTCCACGAAGGGCGGTAGTAAACAAGTACATAGACTCAATGCCAACCAAATGATGTTTAAACAAAAGTAACATGCAGTTCAAGATTCCCCATAGGTCTTGGTTTGATCCCTCCTAAGCCTATCTGCATTTCCACAAAGAGGGTCAACATTAATTATGTCACTAAAGAGTGCTCTTCAACTGAGGATGACAAAAGAGAAGAAAACCCATGAGAATTTATCTTTCATAGACTTGGCCCACATAAAAGAATGATGCATGGAGAAACCAACAAATGATCTGTCTTCTGTAAACTTGGTCCATGAAGAAGAATGGTGTATCAAAAGAAAGGCATGTCCAAAATAGCCGCACATACGAAGAAAAACATCAAGAACTCATGTACACAAAAGCTCAGAAGCTTGATTCCTTCAAAAATGAGATGCCATACGACCTTGACTATAACATATGGTAGATGCTTAAAGGTTAAAGCACAAACTACAATCTCCACACAAGCTCAGTGCAGTAATGAAGATGGTAGGGAAACTATAGCGTCATCTAATTATGTTAGCAATGGTCCTGAAGAAGACATTACCCAAGCTTACTACATTCCTTTAATAGAAAATGATGAGGTTGAAGAAGAGGATGCTGAAGACAGCTTAAAGATAGGCCCGATGAATGAGAACTTCTTGAAGTGATACCACGCATGAAAAAAAACAAAAAAAAAAGAAAAAATTAAAAAAAATAAAAAAGAAACTCAAAAGAAAAAAAATTCCTGGGCCGCATGAGCATAAACTGTGAATGACCCTCCCTCTCCAAATAAATATTTTGTACCCCTAAATTACGTATTGACTTATTCCTCTTGATGAGGTACGTAGGCAGCTTAGATATTTCTAAGTTCACTCATAACATTTAAATGAACTTTATTTCTCATATGAAGTCATCGAGATGAGAAGTACTCAAACATGCTCAAAGATTGCAAGATAGAGAGAAAAGAAAAAAGCTCCTATGATGTAATAAAAAAAAAACATTGGAGTTCATGAGTTAGAACAAAAGAAAAAGGATTCAAATGCAACAAAATAAAAGGTCCTAAGCAATCTCAAGAAAAGGGACTCAAGTCCTTCAACTCTTCCTTGAGGGCTTCCAAATTTGTTCTTGAAGCCTCCGAACTCACAACCACTTCATCGTTAAGGGGGATGGTATTCTCAAGCGCTGCAATTTCTTCCACAATTTCACGAACTCTGGCTTGAGCACTATGAAAAAGTGGCTTTTCTTCTTTCAGAGTAGCACACATGTTCTTCCTTTGCACCTTCAAGTCCATAAGCTCCTTCTCAACACGCTTCAACTTGTCCGTAGTGGATTGGACCTTCACTCTCTTTTGTTCGAGCATCTTGAAGACGATCGTTGGCTTTCTTTAACTGTCGCTCAAGAAGACCTTTGGATAACCTTTCAGAAGAAGGTGATCTTGTTTTGTCAAAAGCAGCAGCCTTGGCAAAGAACATGTTCATTGATTCTTCCACTTTTTAGATGTCAAACTTCTGAAAGCTCTTCATGGATTCAAGAACGAAGAAAACATCGTCTTTGATTAAGTGAAGTCAATTGGAGAGTTTGATATCTTCATGAGAAGATCACTCCGCAGCTTTTGAAGGAACTCCCTTTGATGATTAAGATAAACCTCTCACCTTCAAATACCGACATTGTGGCATGACAAGAAGTTTGTTTTCTCTTAAGCCTCGTTCTAAGTGGACGGGTCATACCCAACAAGCTGGAGCCAAAAGTCGATCTTTGATTGTCTTGAGAAGTCTCATCATCTTCGATATCTAAGACTTCATCTTCGAGCTACGACAATATGTCAAATTGAGTTAGAAATAAAAGAAGGTCTTATTGCTAAAAAAAAGGAAAACGGGTAAGAAAAATAACCTCCTTGGCAAAGTTCAATATTGATGGTTCATGACTTGAGCCCTCACCATCAACGTCGACGTTTGTTGTCTTTGAATCCCTCTTCAACCTCTTCAAATGACGATTAGGGTTGCTACTGCCACTTACTTCCAAAGAATGGGAAGTGTCTTTCTTCTTATTCACTTCAAGGTGTTCGACACTTGAGAACTACGCTTGGGAAGAGAGATAGCCTGCTCGCAAGGTTGATCTTGGGCAACTCCTTCAACATACTCTTTTCCCTTGGGAGAAACTTGACTTAGGCTTGAAGCAACCAACCTTGCCGTGGTTTCATCCAGGTAGCCACCATGAACTTTGGCCCACCACTTTTTGTACGCCTCAGAGGAGAACTTCTTCATATTTGGGGGCATGGAAGGAAACCACACTTTCTCCATGGTCTTGGACAAAATGCACAAACGCCAATGACGGATTCCACCTTCTAAAGAGGCCTTGCAAACGTCTTGTGAAAGGATCCCTAGCACTTCTTGGAACAAACCAAATTGACGCTGAATCGATGGGGGCTATAGGGCTCGATAACAAAATGATTGCCTTACCGCAAAGGAAGATAGTTTGAACGAACAATCATGAAATAGGCTTCTTCAGATTCTATAGCGTGCCCATCGTCTGTAAATGAAAAGTCCTTGTCCTTCACAATCATATGCAAGTCCAAGAGATTAAGTCACCTCCGTTAAGCCGTTTTCTTGCCTCTTGCAGATCGTAGTATTTCACACCTCCTTTGCCAGAGAAGAGCGTCATCTTGGGCCCACAGACACTTTGTACAACTTGATAATGAGTCTTGAAGTAATAAGCTATCCAACTATAAACAGAGTGAATCGGAATGGAGAATGTACGCGAGTTGGCCTTGGGTAGTTAGAGATCTTATTCAAACCTTTGTCAATGCTAGCCAAGATGGAAACGACAAGACCAATCCTTCGACCGACTGCAATGGCACTCGCCACCTTGAAAACACTTGGATGTATTGAACCAACATCTTAAATGGAAAGAGCAAAGGTACAAAGCCAACACGCCAAATACGCCGCGAAGAATGTCTCTTCCTTTAAACTTCCCTCGATACTGAGCTTTGAGGACAACGCCTCATCCTCCGTGGATGACTTTTCATGTAACCCAAAGGTTCCGAAAAGGTTGTGAGTTGACTTAGGACGAACTGTCTTCTCTTTACGCGGAGGGGGCTCGTAGTACTAAGTGGCTTTTCTAAATCAAAATTTTATCCACTTGTCGATAGAAACTTGGGAGGATTGACCATCGTTACCACTCTTTCGAAGCAAATGGTAAGTGTGGAGCAGGAATTTGCAAGAATGAGGCACAAGTCTTCATCCCGTCTCGTCCACAACATTGAGCTCCTTGGCAATTGGAACGACTCCATCATAAAAGAGTCCGGCCATAGAAAGCCCGACAAGGGTATGCACGTCCCACAATGATATGGACAACTCTCCAAAGGATGTCAAAAGAGTGTTAGTAGATGGGCACCACGCTTCACAGAATGCCTTGATGGTGTTGGAATTGCGGTCGAAAGTGAACAATGAGGCGTACACGGCATCATATACTTGAGCTGCAACTAGCTTGTGCTCGCACCGATTGAGCACGTCTTCGGTCCACTCCCAAAATTCTTTGATGTGGCACAACTCGCCGGCAAATTGAATGTTGTAGCCGCACTTGGCTTTCCCTTCAATGATGCGGCGGCCTAACGTCAGTAAAAAACTTGGTTCGTGATAACGACGGTGATGAGTCGCTTGCGAAGACCACACCTTGGAAGCCTTGCTCAATGGAACTTCTTGAGACCATTATTCCGTGTGAAGTGGATTCGTCAACCTCGGCCATTTCTTCACATATCAATCGATGAGAGGTGTGTCAATCGTCAAAGTTGTTCCTTTCTCCACAGGTTGACTTTCATCATCAAGAATAACTAAGTTTACTTGACTGGAGTAAATAGACTCGTCTTTAAATTAAACCATGCTGCAAGCTATCAAAACAGAAAGAGTGAATTTTATTGGGTTTTTCTTAAGAAAAAAAGAAACGCAAATAAATCAAAGTGATGAGCTAGACACGGAGAAGCACATGGAGCCAAAAAAAAATTGAGCTTGGTAATTACATCTTTTTACATATAAGGGCCCAAATCATAGCCACTCATGGGCGGCTTGTGGGGGGCTACAATTCTTAAAAAGAAAAAATGATTTTTGTATTCTTGATAGCAAGTGTGTAAGCATTTATATACTTGGCCAAAAAAAAAAAGGGGGAAACAACAAGACATATCATGAATTGAACAAACACATGTCTTAAAAGCAAGGCATATAATGCTTGGGCTAGGCCCAAAAGAAACAACGACACATATTATGAATTGAATATGCATATGTCTTGAATGCATTCAAAGATGATTTCAATAAAAGAAGATAAGATTTCTTGAATAACCTGAAGACGAACGGCAAACCCTTCTCGTTTTCGTATCAGCTATCAAGAATAAAGAAATCTCTATCTCCTTAGAAGCAAGGAGTAAAAAAAACAAAACAAAAGTGCGAGATGATGAACGTCCTAAAGAAAATAAAAAAAGGGATTACAAAAAAAAAAAAAGGAAGAAAGAAAGAAGGAGATGTAATGATACAGAGGCTATAGATTAAAATCTCACCGTCAGGGTCTGATCGAAATTCAGAGTTTAAAGGCTCTTGTAGGGTCGAAAAGTGCCTGCAGAAACCATTGAAGCATTAAAACAAATAGGTTGAAGGCGTGATCGAAAAGAGGAAGGGAATAAGCTTAGAGAAGAACACTGAGTTGACCAAGAATATACCACAATTCCTCTTCAACAATCAAATTCTGCACGGGTTTGATTCATGCTTGATCGAACCCTTTTATAGGCATTATTCGGGAAGTTCAGTCGAAATACAATTCATAGTTGCATCAAGATTCAAATTCTTCTAGATAATGATATTCAGGTTATCAAAGAATGTTTGAGCTTTAGTAGAACCCAATAAACCTATTCTTATGAGTCAGAGTTTTTGAAGCAAATCAAGCAGGTTATGTTTAGAATTGAAGTCCCTCTTGAAGACAAACTCGTGGTCGGACTTCGTAAATGAAGGCAGGCAAAAATTGATACATTATGCAAGCCTTTGATTATATGGGCCAAAGGTGTATTGAAAAAAGGGAAGGCCTTGATTTGGTTGTTGTATATGGGTCAATTTTTTTCTTTAGCCCAATTCAAAGAAGTTTCCTCGATGAAAGGAAATATTCCTTTGGATTTTGTCCCGTGTCAGATATCGCCCTATTACAAGAAAGTTTGCTTCACTATTCTCGAGCCAACAAATGATTCAATTTAGGATGATAGAAGCAGATTCACAAAAATTGCGGTGGCCTATTCAAATATGAATCATATTTTCGCTACTCATTCACTTTGAAAATTACATTTTCAAGCATATGTTTGTGAACGAGTTTCGAGGGGGATATTTGTAGACAAATTAATTTTGCAAACCAATCAAATGACGACAAGTGAAAAATATATATTATTTATCAATTGTATTCTATTTTCTATTTATATTTTGAAATTTACTAAATCCTCTCAAGCGCAAATCAAGGAAGATTCACGGGGTTGCGTTCGTCACAAAAATCATCCCAAATCAGCGTTTTCGAGAAGAAGTCCGAAGACTGACGAATTAACGTTATCTAGACGAAAAGTCCACATTGGCGGAAGATCTAAGTCTCAAATCCACCAAGAAATATTCCAAATTCAAGTCAGATATTCCAAATTTATAGCGTTTAATTTAGAAAGAAGTCAACGACTCCTGAATTAATGTTAATCAAAGTCAACATCAACGTCAAAGGAGATCAAACGTCAAGTTTCACCTCCGAAGTTGCCGAATTCAAAGATCGCATTCTTGAAGTGAAGAACTAGAGGTTTCAAGTAGAGATTTCGTACCCACAAATATTCAATCAAATTCAAAGAATTTATTTGTAATAGTTTCTTATTTCGATAAATTCAGAAACACGAAAATCTGTTTATAGTAAGTTGTTTTATTTTAAAAAACATAAGAAGATAAATTACTTTTTTTTTCATAAGAGGATAATTTACTCGTTTGCAATATAAAGGGAAAATTGCATTATACATATAAATTTGGTTACGTATCAGCTTTGTACACAATATTTGTTGCTTAAAATAGTTTCCAGAATGATGAATCAAAGAGTATATTCATATTTGAAATATTTTAATCTATCTAAACTTAAACCAAATATATAAAAAGTTTCCAGGGCCAAATGCATAGTTGTTAGCTTGACCTTGTTTAGATTGAGTTATATCTCTATTTTTATACAAAAGTGAAAAGGTAATTCTATTGATTAACATTCATCACAAAAAAACGTTAGATCGAAATTTATATAAAAATTATTTCTACTTCCATATTCATATAAAAAATGAACTTAACTACTATAAAATTTTCCCTATTCATTTTTTTAACTGCTGGATGTATAACATTAATATGGGTTTCACTAATAAAAAAAGGCTTATTTGAGACTGTTTTTGGGACAAAATTTCAAAAGAAATGTTGTTCATTTTTATGTTTGGGACAGATTTACTAATGGATTTAGAACGGAAGAACAACCGTCCCAAAAAGTCGACTCAAAAAAAATTTCAAATGAAACTTAGACGGACGATGACATTCGTCCGAAAATTTGGAATAGCTTTCGGACGGAAGGTCACGGGCTGTCGGAAACTCCATCCATGGGATAGAGATATAAATTCTCAATTTCGGACAGATGTACAAGATTTTGGAACATATTATTTTGTCGTGCTATTACAATTTTGAGACAGTCTTGTGAGGCGGCCTTTGAGATGAATTGACTTTTATTCTTTTTGGGATGTGAGGGGTCCGATGGCAGTGGACGTCGATGGCCTAGGTCCTGTGGTCCACGGTCAGATAATGTCTGATGTGTGTCTCTCGGACCCCATGCTGAAGACTCGGCCCCACTTCCTCCCCGACCACCTCGGCCCAAAGGTGCTCCTCTAGGGGTGCAACATTGACAACTAATGAGGCACCCTCCCCGACAGCGATAGCAAGTAACGCTCCTCGAGTATCTTCTTATATTATATTATAGTATATATTATACTAAAATTCTCAAAATTCCTAAAGTACGTCCTAATTTAGCCTATTTTTCCCCCTAAAATGGCCCTAAAATCCCAAATATTTTCATAAATTTATTTCTTAATTTCAAAAAAAACACAAATGCATACTTTCAAAGACATAAAATTCATACCCATACATTCTCAAATTCACATCAGTCCATACCCATACATTCACAAATTCAGAAAGAAAAAAAATTATACTCATATTAATAAAAAATTAAGAATTTACTTGGTTTCATTTGGTTCAAATAGGAGGTAAGGGGAAGTGAAAGGAGGAGAGGATAGAAAGAATAATAGTTTTACTTCAGTTGTTTGGTATAATTGGAAAGGGAGTAAATATCAAATGCTTCCCCTTGTTTGGTACGAGAAAAACAGATTGAGAAGAAAAGACTAATTTTTGTAATTTTACTGTTTAACCATTTCTCTTCATTTTGTATTAGAAAATAAACAAGTTAATATTATACTAATATAATTTAGTATATCAAAGATTTAAAAATCTTATTAATGAAAATATTTATCAAACAAGAACAATAATATTTTTTATTAATAAAAATATTAATCAAAACGAATACTATTCATTTATTCTATACTATTCAGTTTAAATAAAAAAAATTACTACCAACACCCTCAAATAAAGAATTAAAGGGAAATATATATATATATATATATATATGGGCAATAGAGTAAATAAAAATAAATATGTATTTTTTTGTCTTTCTGGACATATACTTCCACTTTTTCACCAATTTTGGCCGGAAACAAAACTGGACTCCGGAGGGGTTTCATATACATCCAATTTTACTTCCCCTCCATCTCTTCCCCCAAATTAAACACTAAATTTTTGCTTATACATCCAGTTTTACTTTCATTTCTATTAGAGTATGTTTGGTTGGGAGAAAAGTGGAAGTATAGGAGAAGTGGAAGTAAAAGGGGATGTATGTATAAGAAAATGTTTAGTGTTTTGGTTTCGGGGAAGAGATTGAGGGGAAGTAAAACTGGACGTATATATAATCCCTCCGGAGTTCAATTTCATTCACGTCCCAAATTGGGCGGAAAAATGGAAGTATAAGGTCAAAAAGACAAAAAAGTACATATTTTATTTTTATTTACTCTATTGCCCATGTATATATATATATATATTCCTCCAATTCTTTTCTCCTTCCCACTGATAATACCATACATAATCGACAAAGAGAAAAGATAAACAAATCGTTGTAAAAACTACTACTTCGAAATCAACAATTCGGTAAACATACTTTGTTTTTGTGTTTTTTCAGAATTTTTTATTGCTAATTTGCTATTAATCTTGATTGAATAATCCTTTTTCCTAGTTGTGTTCCCACTTCCCAGTACCGACACGAGTAATTTTATTCTATTTAAACTGAATCGGTTAGAATAAATGAAAAATATTTGTTTAGATGAATATTTTTAATAATAAAAAATATTATTGTTTTTGTTTGATATATTTTTATTACTAAGGTTTTTAGATTTTTGATATTAGTATAATATCAATTTGTTTACTTTCTAATACAAAATAAAGAGAAAGGGTTAAACTGTAAAATTACAAAAATTAGTCTTTTCTTCCCAATCTAATTTTCTGGTACCAAACAAGGGAAAGTATTTGAGATTTACTCATCTTCTAGTCATACCAAACAAGTTGAAGGAAAATTATTATTATTTTCCTCCCCTTCCTCCTTCCCCTCCCCCTCCCCTCCCCCTTTCATTTCCCTTTTCTTCTTATTTGAATCAAACGAACCCTTATATTTCCATTTTCACCCCAACCAAACATACTCTAAAAAATAGAAAATTCAAGTTTTTGAAAAGAAAAAAAGTAAAAAAAAAAAAATACTAACTTGGAACGAAGGGGTAGTGGGATGGTGGTGTCGGGGTGGGTGGCATTTGGTGGTGGTGGTGGCATTTAGTGATGGGTGGTCGGGCCGGAGAGAGAGAGAGGGAGAGAGAGATTTGGAGATTTAGAGTATATTTGGTTGCGGGGAAAAATGAAAAATATAGAAGTGGAAGTAAAGAGTGATGTAACTGGATGTATATGAAATCCCTTCAAGTCCAATTTTATTTCGAAAAAGTGGAAGTACAAGGCCAAAAAGCCAAAAAAAAGAAAAAACACATATTTTCATTTTTATTTACTCTATTGCCCATATGTATATATATCTATTCTCCTCCAATTCTTTTCTTCTTCCCACTGATAATATCTTATATAATCTCTAGAGAAAAGATAACCAAATCGTTGGAAAAACTACTAACGTCGAAGTCAACAATCCGAAAAACATACTTTCTATTTGCGCTTTTTCAGAATTTTTTATTGCTAATTCGCTATTAATCTTGATTGAATAATCTTTTCCCCTAATCGTGTTCCCTATTCCCGCCACCGACACAAGTAATTTTTATTTTATTTAAACTGAATAGTTAGAATAAATGAACATATTCGTTTTGATGAATATTTTATTAATAAAAAATATTATTGTTCTTGTTTGATATAAATTTTTAATAATAAGGTTTTTAGATCTTTGATATTAGATAATATTAACTTGTTTATTTTCTAATACAAAATAAAGAGAAAGGTAAACTGTAAAATATAAAAGTTAGTCTTTTCTTCTTAATCTATTTTTCTCGTACCAAATAAGGAAAAATATTTGAGATTTACTCCCTTTTCACTCGTACCAAACAACTTGAAGAAAAACTTTTATTCTTTTCTGCCCTCCACCCTTCCCTCCCCCTCTCACTTTCCTCTAATTTGAACCAAACAAATCCTTAGAATGGGAGGTTAGGGATTAGGGATTTATAGGGGAAGGGCGAGGGAGAGAAAAATATTGTGAAATGGCCAAATGTCGTATTTATAGTAGTTATTTGGGATGGCATTTGGTATAGATATTTCATGACAAACACAGTAACAAATCCCAACAACGGAAAAGCAATGACATTTTTTACGACTTCCTTACCAAGTATAAAAAAATCATCCCAAAGTCCCTTCCTACATAATTTATTAAAGATATTTAATAATTTTCACAAAATAGAAAAAACTAAAAGTATACATTTTAGGGCAGTTAATTGTGTATAACGGAGTAATATATGTGTATTACAATTAAGTGTTTAATAAAAACTAAAAGTACACATTTTCATATGTTTAGTAAGAACGAGATAATTAAATGTGTATACTTACAAGTATGTTGTTGTAATCAATCATACATTGAATCATCCAATCAAACCACCCGGTATTAAATCCGACCGTTAGATGTGTTTATGTTGATGACATATTATTTTTTTTGAAGTTTCAAACTAATTCAGTAAACAATGTCGATATATCATATTTGGAAAAATAGGTTAATTTTAAGGGACGAACACGAACGCCATCTTTGGCTAATTTTGGGATGGCTACCGACCAGCTGTCACAAACTCCATCTGAAAATCAGTCCCAAATTTCTGAATATTTTGAGATTTTTGCACTCCAGAATTTGGGTAATAACAACCCTATTTGGGATGATATGGACATTTTGAATTTTATTTGAATTTATTTTTTTGGTTCTGCAAAATTTTGGGATTGTCTTTCTGACTATGTTGTTCCAAAATCCATCCCAAACATATGACTTTATTTTTTTTAGCAGATGATTAAAGATATCAATTTAATATAGCCGTTGGAATGTAGTCATTAGAATCTTTTTATAAGGTTTTGGGACGGGCGTTGGGAAAACATCATTTAGCCGTTATAAATTTGCCTTTGAAGTTTGGGACGGAATAATGCAATCCCAATTTTTGTCCCTAAACGGTTATTTGGGACTGCCTTTTGGACGAACAACCATCACAAACTTGGATCCTCGATAGACCATCCCATGTAAAAGTTATGTCGATCAACAAGGCATTCGAACTTTCAGACTGAAGTGCATCCATCAGAAATAATTAACCAACAAACCATTCGAACTAAATTTCGGATGGTTTGGGACAAGTTGTCCTTCTTTTTTTTTTTTTTGTCTGTTTTTGGACGATATTTGGGATGACCTATTTTTTATTTGGACGCAAATGAGAAACGCCATGTCAGTCATTACAAAGTCATACGAAATTGGGACAGTTTTCAGACTATTTTTATCGTCCCAAATTTTTTACCGTCCATAAAAGGATAATTCAAAAAGGCATTTTGGGCAGTTTCTTAGAAAAATTGGATGGAAACCTAATGGAATTAGCTCGTTGTTAGACAGATATTAAATTTAGGGGGTATTTATAATTTTTCAAACAACGAGGAGGTATTTGTAATTATGTCAAACCTCCGGGGAGGTGATTGTAACTTTATCAATTTTTATAAATTTTATTTTTCGAGAAAAAATCGGTAATTTCATTGAACAAAAGCAAAATAAGCAGAGTTTGTATCGACAACTAAAACTGGTAAACTCACTAACTAGCTAATGCACACAAAACCTCAGCCTGGGTCGACTAACATAAGGCTAGACATCACAGAGAGTTGCTCCGGCCCGTAGACACCATTTCGTGAGCCTGGAGGAGTACTCCTTCGAATATGTGCTTGTTGTGTTGGTACCAAAAACCCCAAACATATGGCAAGGAACATAGCGAATTCTAGAGCATCCATATCTTAATAAACCTTGTGCATCCAGTCTGTCCTCGTGACAGCCTGTTGAGGGATACTCGCCCGTCGTAGGTCAGTGAGAGCCCATACTAGATGAGCATATGTGCAAGAAAACAACACGTAAGTAATATGCTCCGGCCCCTCAGCACACCACTCGCAAGTTAGCTCTTCCGTTATCCTCCTACATCGCAAGTTCTTCAAGGTTGGTAATGCGCCATTGGCACGCCTCCATGCAAACATTTGTATCTTTGGGGGGGACTTAACTCTTCCACAGGTAATGCTAATCCACCCCTTCTACCAACGGAGATGCCCGGACAGCTTTACTGATAGCTCAATCGTGCGCGCTACGCAATGTAAATTGGCCCTTATTGTCAAAGTGCCACACAACCTCATCGTGGGAAGGCATCTCACTCAGGGGGATTGAGAGAATGCATTCGGCGGCAAGGGGCACAAACTCCAACCTGACCAGCGTCTCTTCCCCCTCGATTCTGAGTGATGAGCGAGGCCATTGTTAGTATTTTATTTAGAAAAGGATATTGGTGAGGATATTAGTTTGGAACTTGGAGGATTATGCTAGAATGCAAGGTGTTAATAACTAGAACAACAAAAAAGGAGCAATAAGGCTTTTAGAAGGAAAGGTAGTAGTTTATTGCACATATGTTTTCACTATTACAATTCATCATCCTACAAGCCTATTTATACTATGAGATAGAAGGTTCTTGGCTAGGATTAAAAGCTTGCTCAAGAAGCTTTGAGCAATCTAGAAGATCATTTATGATATCTATATCTATCTAGAATTTTCTTTAAATATCTAAGATATTTCTACTTGCAAAACACATTAACTATTAATACTCTGCCTTAATGTGTTTTATGGGAGACTCCGATCTTTGCGCGTAGCTCTTCGAATTTGGTACGTGGTACTGCTTTAGTAAACATATCTGCTAGTTGCTCTTCAGTGCAGCAATATTTGAGTTCAACCTCCCCTCTTGTAGTTGCTTCTTGAAGATAGTGGTATTTGATGTCGATATGTTTGGTCCTATTATGCTACACGAGATTTTTAGTTATAGTTGTTGCTGACTTGTTGTCACAGTAGATTATTGTGGGCTCCTCTTGCTTCTCTCCCATGTCTTCTAGAATCCTTTTAAGCCAATTGGCTTGATTTGATGTTGCAGCGACTGCAATGTATTCTACTTCTGTTGAGAATTGTGCCATGGTAGCTTGTTTCGTGAAGCCCATGAGAATACTCCTAAGCCAAGTAAAAAAGTATAGCCTGATGTGCTTTTCATGTCGTCAACTGATTCTGCCCAGTCACTATCTGTGTATCCAACCAACCTTGCATCATTAGTGGACCTATACCAAAGTCCAAAGTCTTTCATACCTCGCAAGTATTTTAGAATTCTTTCCCTTGTTCCGTAGTGTACTTCGCTCGAACTCTGCATAAACTTTGATAGTAGACTTGTGGCAAACATAATATCTGGTCTTGTGGCAGTTAGATATAGTAGGCTTCCAATCAGACTTCTGTATGTGGAGTCATCGATCTTCTCTGATCCATCTTCTTTCTCGTATTTTTCGCCGATGACCAAAGGAGTAGTAGCTATCTTCCAGCCTTCCATTTTGAACTTCTTAAGTAGAGTCTTTGTGTATTTCTTTTGACATATAAATATTCCCTCTTCCTCTTGATATATCTCAATTCTGAGGAAGAAATGCATTAGACCAAGGTCACTCATCTCGAATGCCTTCATCATGTCTTTTTTGAAGTCTTGAATCATCTCGTCATTTTTCCTATATATATGAGATCATCTACATATAAGGAAAAAATTAGTGCATCCTTACCTTGGCTCTTTCGGTAGAGGGTCGGCTCACTTTGGCTCCTTCATAATCCTTTATTCATGAAGTAGTTATCTATTCGGTTGTACCAGGCCCTTGGCGCTTGTTTGAGTCCTTAAAGTGCTTTCTTCAATCTCAAAATTTTTTCTTCATATCCTTTTGCTACAAATCCTTGAGGTTGTTCCACAGATTTCTACGTCGATGTAACCATTTCGAAATGCTGACTTTAAGTCCATTTGATATATTTTCCACTTCTTATTTACTGTTATTGCAATGAGAGCTCTTATGGTATCTAAATGAGCTATTGGAGTAAAAGTTTCAGTGTAGTCAATACCTGGACGTTGAGAATATCCTTTTGCTACCAGTTGTGCCTTGTGTTTCTGTATTGATCCATCTGCGTTCAGCTTCGTCTTGTAGATCCACTTGACTGCTTTACTTCCTTTTCTTTGGCCTATCTGCTAGCTCCCATGTCTTGTTCTTTTCGATCATCTTGATTTCCTCTTCTATTGCTTGGACCATACTTTATGTTTTGCAGCGGCCTCATAATTCTCTGGTTCCTCTATGACAAAATCGCATTTTTCATATATATATATCGCTTAGAAGCTTTGTCCTTCTTGGAGGAGTTCGAACTCATCATCTCTGCTGATGATTAGTTTCTTGGTTTTGAGGTTGTAAATTATGTAGCCTTTCAAATGTGTGTTGTAGCCGAGGAAGATCCATTTTTTGGTTTTCTCCTCCAGCATGTACCTTTTTATGTTGGAATATGTACATAGAAGATACTACTAAATACTCTCAGATGCTTGGCTAACAGTTTTCTGCCACTCCATGCTCTTATTGGTGTCATATTTTCAACCGCTCTAGTAGGACATCTGTTGAGTAGATAGACTGCAGTGTATACTGCTTTTGCCTAAAAATTTCTTGGCAAGTGCTTCTCCTGCAACATCGATCTTGCCATCTCCATGACTGTTATGTTCTTTCTCTTGGAGACTCCATTTTATTGAGGATTATAATTGATCGTTGTTTGATGTTCGATACCCTCTTCTTCGCGAACTTGTCGAACTTTGAGTTGTAATATTATTTGCCTCGATCACTTCTGAGGACTTTTATGCTTCGTCCACTTTGATTCTCCACGAGATTTTTGAACTTCTTGAAAATCTTAAAGATTTCGGACTTTTCTCGCATGAAGTATACCCAGGTCATTCTGGAGTAGTCATCGATGAATAGTATAAAGTACCTATTTTGCTCATGTGACGGTGTCCTCATTAGTCTGCAGACGTCAGTATGAATGAGTTCCAAGGCTTCTTTGGCTCTCCGAAGGTTCCTGAAGGGAACGGCTTCTTATGTTGCTTCCCCTGTAAGCAAGCTTCACAAGCTCCCTCGGCAGCTATGATTTGAAGTATGTCATCATTCCTTTTGATGTAGTATTTTTAAGTCTTGGAAGTTGAAGTGGCCGAGCCTCCTATGCCATAGCCATGACAAGTCTTCTTGTGTTCTCATAGTTGTGTCGCCCAGATATTGGAGTTGTATTGGAAAGCATCTGTGCTCCTTCATTCTTACTTTCGCAATTATAAGATGGGAAAATTGCACGCTACCCCCTTGTGTTATCCTATAATTGCACAAAACTTACCTGTATTTCATAAATAGCCAAAACGAACCACGTATAATATGAAACCCTGCAAAAAAAAACCCCCTCCGTCCAAAACTGATGGAGGGGGATGCACACGCGCTTGACCTGCGATGGTGGGTGTTTTTTACCCCAAAAATTGCTTTTTCCAGCATTTGATTGTCCAAAATACCCTTCCCCCCATTACATATATTATTTAACCTCATTTGACAAACACACTACACGCAAAGCGGATTGAGGTGCTGCAAAGTTTAATTTTTTCATCCAGGTAAAACACTTCAAATTTATTATTTAATATTCCTTTTCTTGTACCAATTTTTTCAACATTCGTTTTTATATTTATTTACTGTTTTTTTTAGGATGTCTTTTGCTTCGCGAAAGTCCGCCTATAAAGACAAAAAAGTTGATTTGCGATATAGGAATCTAAGGTGTTATTGCCAAAAAAATGCAACAATTAGAGTTGTAGGTCCAACCAAAGAAAGTGAGGGGAAATTGTTCTGTAATTGTAGAACAAATGAGTGTAACTTTTTTTGTTGGTTGGACCCTATTAGTATATCTGGAAAAATTTCACAGTCAACATCAACTGCGTCTACTAAATTTGAAGAAGAGGTCCAATCCAAACAGGTGAAAATGGAGGACAATTTTGCAGAAGTGCTATCTATATGCCAGAATTTAACAGCTAATGTTAAGAAACTTGAAGCAAACGAACGAAGGATGAAGGCATTTTTATTAGTTCTTGTTGTTTTGCTTCTAGTAATATTATTGAAGTAGTTGTTTGTAATTTCTTGCTACTTAGTAATGCAATTTGGATGTTTTGAATTTGTAGTCTATTCCCAATGATATATCTCAAGAACACACAAGAAGTAAAAGTCAAAAAAATGAATAATTTAATTCATTCAAAAACGTCAAATATGACAATTCAGTTTGTTCATCCAAATATGACAAATCTGTTTGTATGGATAATCAAATATGACAATTCATCTATAAAGACTGTAAACACAAAAGCCTAAAGCCTAAAACACTTTCATCCACTCCAGTTTCATACCAAAAATACTTAGAATGCCATCTTCCAAAAACATCCCACTGAATTTCAATCTCACTTCCTAGATGGTGGCGTATATGAGGCAGAGAGACTCTTCAATTGGGAATTAAAAGTTGGCTTTGGTGGATGTCCCTCCTTCTCTTTGGAAACTAGAACTTGTGCTTGAACCTTCAACCCTCTTTTGTAATTTTGTTGTTTTAGAAACTGGGGTTGCTTGTTTTCTTCTTCTTGGAGCATGAAGCACTTGTCTTTGTGGAGGGGCCTGCACTTAGTAGTTTTCCAATTAATGGACGTTTACTTACAGTAAAAAAAAACCACTGAATAAGATATAATTGAAGACCTGTGCATTAAGAGTGGAGCCAACTGCAGGCCCTTGTGCAGGTTGTGGTTGTGTAACTGCAGGCCCTTGTGCAGGTTGTGGGGGCAACTGAAACCACAAAATGTGGATTAATTAACTATAAATGGAGCCAACTGAATCCACAAAGAAAAAATATCAGACATTCATTTACCTGAAATGGTGAAGTAAATTGTGATGACTTTGGTGGCACAAAACCTGGTCTGACTGCTGTGGGTTGACTACAAGATGGCCTTCTTAACTTCTGAAAAATTGCAGGCATCTGCCAGTAAGACATATCATTAATTAGACATTGTTAAAATTAATTTTATGATAAATGTAATCAATTTACCTCATTTGTCCTTAATTGGGAACCTTGACTTGATCCCATAAACTGTGAGGCTTGTGGTATCTACCAAGTAATAAATTTCAGTCATCTCTTACATCTGAAAAAAAATGAAAATAATGTTTACATGGATACATGCCTCATCTAAGGGAAATATATGCTCATCTTGTGACAGCCCTGTTTGAATATTTGGAACAGGCATCTGCACAAAAGACAAATGTGTTTAAATCAAACAGAATTTGTGTAAAGTCATATTGTAAATTATGAAATAATACCTCATTCAGATTAATACTTTCACTTGGACCTGAAGACTGTTGTGGTGTTTCTGCTGCATGTGATGGTCCAGCCCCATCTGTTGGATGCTGAAAAAAGGCCAAAAAAAGCATTCGTTGCCCATACATATTTGAACATATTTATTAACTGAATATATATAGCAAACTAATACCTGTGTTTCTCTTGAGTTTGGATGAGGTGGGTTTGTGCAGCTTCCTTTGTTGTGGCCTGTTTTGAGGCAGATCCCACATGTGTGTGTCAGGCCCTTCCTTGACACTCTCCCAGCCTCTTCCCCAAATACTTGTAGTTTTCTTGTTTGTTTTCAGTCCTATGTGCACAAGTGTGCCTTCCTTTTATTGACTTTATTTGAAAAGTTGTTATTTTCATCACTTGAGAGGCATGGATCCTCCAGTCACATCCATGTTTACATGTTGCTGTTATCTTTTTGGTTTCATTATGTTGAAATTTAAGATCCCACCCCCTTCTAACAGCCCAGTCCCTCAAAACATCCCTATATTGTTGCCTAGTAGGAAACTTCATTCCTACAGTTAACTCCTCATTATCCAGATTCATCCTTCCATTCCACACAGGGTACTTAGGATCCTCATCATCTGACCCCCTAAGTGATACTATATCATCCTCCTCTGATGCATCACTAAACCAAACCCTCACCCCTCATCCTCCTCTCATCTTCCTGTCTTTGTTCCTCTGCAGCTTTCTTCTTTTTTCTTTGTTCTCTCACAAATGCTCTCATGGCTCTGAAAATCTTTCTCTTATGATCAGGTGGTCTATCCTCAAAGATATCATCATCTAATGGACCCTCTAGATCCTCCAGCATCCATGAAGGGCATTGGGATGCTGTTGAATCCCCAGAACTGGACCCCTCACCATCTCCTTCTCCCTCCCCAGCCCCCTCACCATCTCCCTCTCCATCCCAATCTCCATCCCCAACAGCATCATCCTTACCCTCACCAACACCCTCACCACTGATGCTAGTTTCAACACCCTCAACAAATGGTGAATTAGGAATTGGATTGTTTATGAATTCTGGGATATTTTCAGAGAAGGTAGGGTCATTGTTTGGGTGTGCTGGGATATTTTCAAAGAAGGTAGAGTCATTGTTTGGGGGTGCTGGGTTATTTTCTGAGGTAGAAATGTCATATTCAGGGTTAAGGCAGTGAAAATCTGGGGGAATATTGGCTTCATCAAACTCTGGGGTAATATTGGCTTCATCAATATTTGGGGCAACATAAGGCAGTGAGGGAATATGTTCCTCTTGAGGAATTATATTACCCTGTGTATCAAGAACTAATAATGGGCCCTGTTTTTCTTCAAAGTAAAGTGGAATTACACTCAGCCCCTTAAAGTCCTTAGTAATTCTCTTATACCCTCATCCCCATCCAAGATCCTAAGGCCATTGTCTAAAGTGTGCCCAGGTAAACAGTAGTGTATCACAACATTAAGCCCCTTACCCCCAGCCTTAACATACATATCCAATAAGTCACCATAATACAATCTTTCCCTATCTACATCAGGGAACCATACTCTAATATCACCTACGTATCTAATTCTAGGAACCCATTCAATGACTCCACCAACCCACACATCAAAATCAGCAAAATCATCCATTTCTGCAATTAAATATAACAAAGAAATAAAATACTCAGTAATACACACAAGTAACAATACCATACACAGGATATTTAAGAAACACATATTATATTCACAAGTTGTGGGGACAAAACAACACACAACCCCATACTCTTTATCATATGAAGCCAAAAAAGGAAATTATTTATCTAATACTCATTCAATACACTGTAAAATAAAGGGGGTTGGGGTGTGGGGACCAACAGTGAAGCATTCACTGTTCTAGGCAATACTACTCGTTTATCAAACAACATTGTATAAAAAAGCAATATACAACAAGAAATATACATCAAAGGGATACAAAAGCATTATACAACTCAAAATATACAACAAAGGGTTTGGGGTGTGGGGACCAACAGTGGATGAATCCACTGTTCTAGGCAAGAATACACATTATTCTGTTCCAGAAAGTAGAAAAATGTACCTTTTTGAGCTCTTCTGTCCCACTTGTCTGCGTAGCCTCACTTCACTTTCAAGGCGCAACCACCAGATTCTTTTGTTTCCTCCATAAACATAAAGAAAAAATGTGAGTACCCGCCATAAAAGTTCAAACATTTTAACAAAATAGCATAACAAAACATAAAAATGGGGATATTCTTCTTACCGTAGATAACAAAAAGAACGAAATACTCTCTATTTTCTGCAACCAGTTGCTTCGCACCACTCAAGATGATCCATTCTTCATCATTAACTAAGTGAAATGTGGATCTCGCAACAAGAAAATCGAAAATGAAAGAGCGCTAATCGCATAAACCCTAGCCCCAAAATCTCTCTGGAATCCTCTCCCTCTCTATTCCCGTAAAAAGTGAAAATGGAAGAGGTTTTTTTTACAGCTTTAGGTCAAAGGGGTAAAACGGGGTTTTCAGTCAAAATTTAACGCCGTTAACATTGACTAACGGCAGTGGGAAAGTAAGCTAAATATAAGATTACACAGGGGGTTTTATGCATATTTCATTAATAGGGGGTCTTTTTGCCGAGTTTTGAAAACACAGGGGGATTTTATGCAATTTTCCCTTATAAGATTTGCATCTTTGTTGTCATAAATAGTGCACGAGTGTCCTTCAAAGTGTAGAGTATATGCTTGCTCCATCATCTGGCCAACACTTAACAAATTTGTTCTAAGGTTAGGGATGTACATAACATCACTAATGATGTGTGTACCCTTTTTGTGTTGATAGCAACTGATCCTTTTCCTTCAACCTTCACAATGTGGCTATCCCTGAGTTTGACGCTTGTCTTGAATGACTCGTCCAACTTCTGAAAAGCTCTTTTGTTGTATGTCATGTGGTTGCTAACGACACTATCAATATACCAGGTAGCATCCCCTATTTCTGCTAATGAGTTGCACGTGTAGAATAATTGATCACTGCTTTGATTTTCTTCTATGCAGTTCGCTTGATGATTTCCTTTACGCCTGTGATCTTTTTCCATGTGTCCAAGCCTCTTGCAATTCCGACATTGTGGTTTCCCATGAAAGTAGCAATCCTTCTCAAGATGATTTGTTCTTTTGCAAATATGATGGCATGTATTTTCCTTTATTTTGCTTCTTCTTGTCTCCCATTGTGCTTTTAAAATTTTCTTCTTTTTTATTAGAATTCTGAGACTCTGTATTTAATTTAGATTGAAATACATTTTCAAGAGAATTTTCTTCTCGCCTACTTCGCCTTTTTTCGTATGCCTCAAGTAACCCAACTAACTCTGTGACAGCTAGAGTGGTGATGTCTTTTGTTTCTTCAATAGTTGTTACTATTGGGTCATACTTTTCGGTGACAATAACGAACAATTTTTCTACGACCCTTTTTTTCTGGTATATCCTCCCCATAGGCTTTTAGTTGATTCACTAATTCACGTAGTTTTGTATAATATTCATCAGTAGTCTCATTTTACGCCTGTAACTGATTTGATCAGCACTGCTCCACCAGCTTGGGAGAGTTTCTTAACAGCCTAACTGTTCATCTTACGCCACACTCGGTCTTTGATACTTGCCACCACTTCTTTCTTAGACAGTCCGACCGAGGTGGGGAGGCCTAGGTATTTTCCATGCTTGGCTATAATCTGCACACTTAATACTACTACTAATTCTTCCCGAAGGTTGGGCGCCACATTGCGACTAAAACCCATGGTCGATTTTTGGAGGTTGATTGTCAGCCCAGATGCTCTCTCAAACTGGCCTAGGATACGGTGGATGCATGCCAATGCCTCCTTAGTCGCTTGACGAAAAATTAAAGTATTGTCCACCAAAAAGAGATGGGACACACGCGGCGCAAGATGGGAAATATCCACACCCTTTAGCCTTCCTCTTGTCCAGCCCCGCTAATCATCGAGCTAAAAGCTTCGGCATAAAACAGATAAAGATAAGGGGACGAGAGATCCCCTAGGTGGAGACCCCTCCCCGGGCACAACAAACCAAAGTGATCACCGTTAACTAAGAGGATTATGTAACATAAGTAATGCTAAGCATAATTAGGGACACCACTTCGGATGAAAACCTAGCCTAGTCAGAACACTCTCAAGAAAATGCCACTCCACGCGGTCATAGGCCTTACTGCGTCGATGCTCCAAGGACACATGGCTTTCTTTGTTCCAAGTTTATGTAACAAGTAATGATTTAGCTCTTATGCTATAAGCACGCTATCGGTAATAAACCTCTCAGGCACAAAGGCCGACTGTGATGGTAAAATAAGAGAGTCAAGCAAAGGTTTCAAGTGATTAGCAATAGATCTAGATGCTAACTTATAGACTACATTGCAAAGATTAATGGGGCGAAAATGCACAAGCTCGTCCGAGTTGGGAATTTTCGGGGTAAGAACAACGTTAGTGAGGTTGAGTTGGGGCCTAAGGGTGGCATTATTAATAATATCGAGAACACATGCCGTGACATCGGTGCCTACAATGTGCCAAGATTAAGATTGTTTAATTGTACACTAAATTAGTAACAATTGGCATTTGAGTCATGTTTCTGTATTTTTTATTTTTCTTGTGTGCCTCTAATGTTCTTCCGTTAGTATTCCATTGATGAAATTTATTTTGCTTTTCATCATTAAATTGGCATCGGGAATCTCACTTTGCTTGATCCATATGTTAATTTAAGGGAAATAACATTTTTGGTACCATAAGTTAAGTCCGTTTTACTTTTGGTCCCATTTGTTATGGAATTGGCATTTTTTGTCCTCATGTACTTTTTCGTTCATGTTTTACCAGCGTCGGCCACATGACCAGTATATAACAAGTGGTTGTTAAGTATTTTTTGTTGGAGAATTAACGCGTTTTTCAACTTGGCAACACTGTAGCGGGAGGGGGAATATAACTATTTTGAGGGAAAAAAAAAACAAATTTTGAAGGAAGTTAGGGCAAAAGGGGATTTCTCTCTTCTCAGGAAAAATACAAAGACACCCCCTGTGATATAGGGAATGTTAAAAAAAACTCCTGTAAAAATTAAAGTATCAATTACACCCCCTGTGATATAAAACAAAATTGAAAAAACCCCCTGAGGCGAAATTTTGTTATGCACGCGCGTTGATTGCGCTTGGGCGTCCGAAAGTGCCTTTTTTTTTTACATTTTTGCCCTTATCTCTCAGCTTAATCTAATATATATAAATATTAAAATATTATATATAATATATATAATATTATGATATACTTTATATTAATAAATCTTAAAATAATATATAAATATTTTTATTAATAAAAAAATTAAATTAAATTAATTAAACTTTTAGTAAATAAAGTAATTAAAAAAGAAAAGCATTCGTCGCTGCCGCTGCAGGAAATGCATCCCTGGGTGACGGAGTCGCCCAGGGGCGGAGGGCGACGTCGTCGCCCTCGAGAGCAATGGGCGTCGCCCGTCGCCTAGATCTCGGATGTCGTCTTCGAGGGCGATGGCATCGCCCGTCGCCCTCCGAGATCTGGGTGATGGGCGACGCCCATCGCCCAGACCCCCGCCTTTGGGCGACGGCGTCGCCCAGACGGGGGAGCCTGCATCGCCGCCCTCCTCTGCGGGGAGCGGCAGGGGGGGTGGGGAGGAGGGTAGGCGGGTGGGGGAAGAGGGAGGGAAGGGGGTGGGGGTGGGGGGTGATTTGTGTTATTAATTTTTTTAAATAATAATTTTATAAATATAAATATAATAATAAATATATTGTAGGTAATTTATAGTATATATGAGGGGTATTTTAGTCATTGTCTCTAAAAAAAAACTTCAAGGTTGACCAGGGGGCAGTGTGAATAATTATTCATATCACAAGGGTGTTTTTTTTGATATTTAAATTTTTACAAGGGGATTTTTGATATTTTTCCATTTCACAGGGGGTCAAAATGGATTTAACCCCTCTCTTCTCTAACAAAATTGAAATTTTCCTCAAGAAAAAATACTTAAAAAATAGACGAAAAAGTGGATGAGATAAAAAATGCAAATTTTTGTAAGTTACGGGACCAAAAGTGCCAAATTCGTAATAAATTGGACCAAAAGTGAAAAGGACCTAACTTATGGGACAAAAATGCTATTTTCCCTTAATTTTAATTATCTCCTCAAACTTTTAATTCAAACTTTCATATATACGTTTTATTTTTGGTTGTTAATCTTTATTCTAATTCCATGGTAAATTGCTCCTATCTTGATGTCAGCATTATGTTAAGTATATATGAAATGCTATTGACCTCTATATTAGGTAAAATAAAATAAATAATATTACCACAATGTAATCTTACTATTGATTAAATAAGAAAAACAATATAAGATGCATTATCTCTTACATATTACATTTAAATAATTACCACAACAAAATATTAAATAATAATTTTAAGATTATCGCTAAACATATATCTCAAGTCATGGCAATAATTTTAATAAATCTTGTCACCATATAATTATTAATGACAAAATTTTGTCTATCAACTTGTCACTATAATGAAAGAATTATTGACTTATCTTATATATAGTGACAATTGTATTTGTTGTCACTATATTATCACTATATATGTGTGCCGCTAATTGTTTAAAGTAACAAGTTTAGATATAATTTTTGTTGTTAATTATTCTTTGTGACAATATTTACTTAAATATAACTAGCGTAGACCCCGTATTATGCACGGTTATCTATATTTTGTTTATAATATATCACACTATAGAGAAATACTTTACATAAAAGAAAATTTTTATTTTTAATAGATAAAACATAGTGCTTTTGAGCTTTTATTCTATCTTGATTGTTATTTGACAATGACATTTTTCTGCACATACAATATATTTTCACTTCCCAAAATATTTATTTATATGAGAATTACTTTTAATTATTATGACATTCTATTAAATATGTATAACTCACTTTTTGCATACATCCAATCCTACGTAAGAGTGTAAACAATAAAAAAATATTTATATTATTTGTATTATATAATCTGTATTTCATAAAAATTAGAGTTAATTACATCTACCTTCCCTGAGGTATGACATAATTACAAATATCCCCTCGTTGTTTGAAAAATTACAAATATCCCCTGAGGTTTGTAAATTTTAGGGTTAATTACATTTAGACCCCCTCTAAAAATGCATAATTACACTTTTCCCCAAAGAAATTTTGAAATTACATTTACACCCCCTCTAAAAATTCTCTGTTTACACCTGACCTCCATTCATTAAAGTTTGGGTGGAAAATGTTCATTTCAACAAAAATAATTACATAAATTTTCAATTTTACTTCTCATTTAACATTCTCGTGCAATAATTTTGTACTTATAAGGAAAAAATATAATAATATTGGCCTCACTCCATACATATACGTTACACTTATCCTCTTATAAGTACAAAATATACATGAGAATGTTAAATGATGGGAAAAATTGAAAATTTGTGTAATTATTTTTGTTGACGTGAATATTTTTCGTTCCAAACTCTAATGGATGGGGGTCAGGTGTAAACAGAGAATTTTCGGAGGGGGTGTACGTGTAATTTCTAAACTTTTTTGGGGGAAAGGGTAATTATACATTCTCAGAGGGGTGTAAGTGTCATTAACCCTAAATTTTAACCAAAGGCTTGAAATTGACCATTTTGCCCTTGAATTTTTTATTAAGATTATAGAAAAATTGGCCAAAGCAAATTACATTATTGCTCCTCTATGTAAAAAACTTAAGATACTTCTTCATGCACATTGTAGTCCAAAAAAAATTTAAACATTAAATAAAAATAATTCAGTGCATAAGGGTGTTTTGGTCAGTTCACCCATAAAAATTGATGAAAATTGGTTATTTGTTAGACTGTTACAAACCTTAGAGGGGTATTGTAATTTTTCAAACAACGATGGGGTATTTATAATTATGTCAGACCTCAGGGGAGGTAGATGTAATTTACCCTAAAAATTATCTTAAAATTATACATAAACCTAAAATGATTTGATTACATATTTAAAAAAAATAAAAAAAAAATAAGGTCACAATAGAAACTTACACTAAATGAATCACAAATGACAAAGTAGAGACAAAGACAGAGATAGATGGAACAATAAAAAGAAAATTTGATTTAGAATAATTTCAAAATCTCAATATCTTTTAATCAATTTGAACCCAACTATGAGTGACTTATTATGAATGAGAAAACAAAATAAATAAAAATAAAAAAGAAACAACGTCTAAGTTCATTCAAAATAAATTCATAGCAGCATTATCAATATTGGCCATGAAAGAATAAACAAATTTTCTTATAATATATTTTATGCTAAAAATTTGATAGAACAACATTAATAAAAATATTTCACTAGGGAAAAAGAATATTTCCATGAAAGAATGACAAAATGTATCTTTAGGATTTTAAAAGTAGACGGAATCGAATTAAAAAAGTTTAGAAGGATAGCCCGTCAATTTTCAAAGAAAACATTGGCCTTCTGTTCCTTCAACCCATAGAAGATTAAGAAGAAATTTCAATTAAAAAAGACTGCAAATGAGAAAAAACAAAAAGGAAGAAAGAATAATAATTAACACGACAATTGCGTGAAATTTAAAAACTTGGTGTATTAATTTAGTGAACGAATGAAAGAAAAATAGCAAAGAACTATGGTAATGAAATATTAAATGTTGTATACACCAGAATAAAATATAAAACTTATTTGCAGGAAATTCACATTAAAACTTATTGAATGAGGCATGATTAATACTTTTCATGAAAATAGACATGTTTTGATTGTCAATACCTCCTAATCCTAAATTTTCTAACTAAATTAAAAATTTAGAAATCATTAAATTCGATGTTAATAGTAGGTAACCAATGAATTGATTTAATAAAAAAAATCAAAAAGAAAAAGGAAAGAAAACTTTCAGTCTAAATTGAACATATTATTATTGAATATCATCTTATTACTGAATATAATAGTATAGATTTATTAGATTCAATTGTAAAAATTACTTACTAGTTAAAAAATTAGGAAAGATGAAGAAAGAAATAATGGAGAGATTCAAACCCTATATTCAATTCTTTTTCTAGGTCAATTCTTTTTCTAGGTCAAATTAGAAAAAGAGGATAATATGTCAAATCAAAATTAAAAAAAAAAATGTTAAATACTTCATGAAATCAAAGTTTAGCCAAATCAATAAATAATTGTGTGGCTTCTTAAAAAATATATATAAATAATTGTATGGCAATACCATCCCTGCCTCAAAAAAATGAGCAACATTAGTCCACTCAAAAATCAAAACAAACAAACCACACTTACTAAGGGGGTAAAATGTATTTTTGGTCCCGTAAGATTAGAGTATTATTTGTTTTGGTACCATAACTTAGATAGGTGGTTGTTTTAGTCTCATAAAATACGTTTTTCAGTATTTTTGGTCCCAAAAAATCATGTGCAACTTAGGTAGGTGGTTGTTTTAATCCCATAAAATACGTTTTTCAGTTTTTTTGATCCCAAAATATCATGTGTTGGGACCAAAAAAACTGAAAAACGTGTTTTATGAGATTAGAACAACCACCTACCTAAATTGTGGTACCAAAACAAATAATGCCCTAATCTTACAGGACCAAAAAAGCATTTTACCCCTTACTAAGGATGGGAACAGAATAAACCAATAAAAAACATCCTATGGCTAACACTTATCAGAATACACAACTTTCGTTAAAGTTGAGTTGTAGAACTTACATAATATTGATATCACGGTTTTAGTAGCAAGATCTCATTGAAACCTTTGATAACAACATCTCACTAAACACGATTTTTGTATAACAACATCTCGTTGAAAACTCTAATTTTTTCATTCATGACAACTATTTCCTTACCTGTGTTTAACTCAATTTATATAATATAAATTCATTTAAGATAAATTCATATCCAATTAGTATCCTAATTTTGAATATAAAATTTTGGATGAGTTAATTATATTTAGATAAATTGGAGAATTTTTAATTAATTTAAAGTAGATAATTAAAAATGAACGGATTCCTAAAATATGAAACTAGCTATTAATATATAGCAAAACGGTAGTTGACAACAATTAAGTCAATTTTGACAAAATACTAATTTCTGGTAATTTTGAATTTTTTTTTTCAAGAAAAATTCTTATTGTTTAGATCTTTAAGTGAAAAACTAAATTGATATTTATCTAAAAAATCCTGTCTTCAAGATCAGTGTTTATCTATACTATATATTACCTTCAAAATTAGTATACTAATCCAATTTGTACTTATTTTAAATAAATTCAAAAATTTCGTATTGATTTTTTTATCATAAGAAAATATTTATCTTATCATTAATAATTTAATTTTATTTTAACCATGTACTTTTCGGTCTCTAAACTTATATCAATCTCTTGATATATCTCATGCAATAAATTTTTAATTTTAAACTGGTAATATCATTATTTTGTACAGTTTATACCTTTCATTAACATATTTATTGATAATCTTTTATTGTTTCATTAATAGTAATAAAGTAAGTTTTTAATTTCATTCAAATTCATGTTTCTTTTTCTTTTTCTTAGTTTTTTTTATGATTGGACTTGATTTTTAATTTTTCATTGTTATTCAGGCTTAAAAAAAATATAGGTCACAACTCTGTTTTAAAATTTATGTTACAAAATACATTATGACATCTTCTCCCATATGAAGATTTTTTTTCCTTAGTGAAATAATTTTTGAATGTTGCACTATCAAAATTTTAACGTTAAATATATTATAAGCTTCATAGATTTGAAATTGCAAGACAAAAGGACAGTCATACTTGATAATTATGTGAAGTTTTTAATTTCAATTTTTGTTTATAGTTTTTTTAAAAGTAAAAGGACTTCAATGTATAACATGATAGTATTTTTTATTAATGCAAAAAAAAAAAAAAAAAAAAAAAATCTGATAGAGCAGTACTAGCTTCTTTCCCTGATGTATTACCAAACGATATTTTTTTTCCTAATTATCTGCTTTTTGAGGTCCAGTTTCACATTGTTAACGTATTTTCCTTTAGTGTGTTTTAGTTAATCTTCTTTTCTTCATCTTTTAAATATTATTTCTTACTTTTCAATGAAGAATATATCATGAAGTATTCTTATATTTACTTCGTTCATATTATATTTTTAATTTCATAATTTTTATGCTCTTATTAAAATTTTATAGTTTATTTATATGCTCTTATAATTACTTTTTTAGTATTTACTTAAACTTTCTTTAATTTTTCTTTTCCAATTATCTTTTTATTTTCCTTCATGTTCCATTGAATACTTTTTGTTTATGTCATTGTTTAATGATTTTTCTATTCAAATATCTACCAATAGCTAAAATAATTTGTTCATGTTATATTTTTAATTTCAGAATTTTTTAAATCAAATAGTATGATTTTTTTACTTGATCACTAAATGAACATATATTTTTATATAATAATAGTTCATGGTCTTTCATTTTCAATTTCAATCAGCAAAAGTTAACTAAAAAATGCATTTTCTCAGCCTCCTTTCTAGGTATGGAGATATAGTCATGAATATTTTGTTTAAATTAATTTATATGCTTTTGTTTGTAATAAAGTTCTCTAATTTTTCAAATTTTATTCATTAAATTTTATGTTTATTTATCTAAACTTCACTAAAACTTTTTGTGATATTTTTCTACAAAATATCATTTATCCATTTCAGTATTTATAAGTGATGTTTACATATAATTTCATATTAATTTTTCATTCTTATGTATCCATTGTCTTTTCATAAATATCACTTCATGATCTACTTATTGTTTTTAACTTAGAAGTTCAGGATAGGAAATTCAACCTGATAGAATGAATTATGTATTAAAAAATAATTCGATTAGTTTACAGTATCTATCTATGATAATAATGGTCACAAACCCAACTACTAATTTTTTATTTATTTATGTGTAGATTGTTGTTATATCTTATGTTTTAGCATTTCAAATTTCTTATTGTATATATGTAATTTAGCATATAATTTAGAAATATAAATATCTTTACTTTGTATTAGTTTTCAATGTTGTTAAATTTATTTTTTATGAAGATAATCAAAAAGTGATACTAATTCTTCTTTTTTCTTTCCTTTCAGAAATTAGATTACAAAAGGGATAATTTATTAAAAAATATATTTTTCCTAAGAGAAGTTCGTTTGTATATAGGGCAAATTTGATTAGTATCTTTTACGTAATGTATTTTTATTTATTATGTTTGATGGCTGAAAAATCAAGATTTTGAGAGTGGGTATAGTGATTAAAATTTAGGGTAAATTACAGCCACTCTCCCTTAAGTTTGACATAATTACAAATACCCCTTCGTTGTTTGAAAAATTATAAAAACTCCCGTGAGATTTCTAACTTTTAACCAAATACTTGAAATTGACTATTTTGCCCTTAAACTTTATTAAAATTGTAGAAAACTCAACCAAGACAAATTGCATTATTGCTCCTCTGTGTAAAAAACTTAAGAAACCTCTTTTTGGGCATTGTAGTCCAAAAAAATTTTAAGAATTAAATAAAAAATAATTTAGTGTATAAAGGCATTTTGGTCAGTTCACTCATAAAAATGGATGAAAATGAGTTATTTGTTAGATGGTTACAAATCTCAGGGGGTATTTATAATTATGCCAAACCTCAGTAGAGGTAGCTGTCATTTGCTCTAAAGTTTATGATTACATTATTTATTTTTATTCTTTATCCCATAAAAAACAAATGAAAGTGACAAATTAAAGTATAAAATAAAATTATAAGCTTCAAGTGAAAAATAATGATTTCATGTTGAAATTTAATATGATAAAAGCAATTATTCATAAAAAAGTAACTCGATTATTTTACAGTATTCATGATAAGTAATGGGCACATGAACCCAACTATTAAATTTATTTTATTATGTTATGTTTGTAGTGTTTCAATTTCTTATTGTATATTTGTATTGTTAGCATATAATTCCGAAATATATATATATATTTATATATATATATTTATATATATATATATATATTTATTTATTTATTTTTTATTAGTTTCAAATATTGGTAAATTTTTTATGACGGAAATAAAAAGTGTTGCTAATATTTTTGTTATTCATTCAAAAACTTTATTAAAGGATCATTTAATAACAAATCATATTTTTTGGGGGAATTTATAGCACAAGGTAATAGAATAATATCTTTTACATAATGTATTTTATTAATTGAATAAGAAAATATATATATAGTATTTGAAATTTATAGAATAATTTTTCTCAATGTGTAAAAATATGATAATATTCTATTGTTGCTTTCAAAATGTTCCATAGATAAACTTAGAAAATAATTTAATATTGAGTTTTGTATAAATAAGTTTGCATATTGTATATAATAAGACGGTCATTAAAATATGACACACCATTATATAAGTTAGAATTTATTAAAATACTATAAAATTTATAATTCTGTGCATAGCACGGGGTTCATGCTAGTTTAAGATAAATCTAAATCAAGTTAGTATACTAATCTTGGAGATAATATTCGATAAGTAGATTTATTTAGAAGAATACATAGAAATTATAATTAATTTAAAGTAGATAAGGTTTTTAACCAATGAAAAGTTTTTTGATAATAAAAAATTAAAATAAAATCCTAAAAATTTAAATTGAGATAATTATAAATAAAAATAGTACCTATATATCTTGAAGATAATATTTTGGATTGATGAATTTATTTAGATAAATACAAAGTTAATTCTTAATTAATTTAAATTCACTATATTATCTAACAAATGAGATTTTGCCTTTATAATTAAAAAATTTAAAATTATCATAAATTAGTATTAAGTCAAAATTACCTCAATTGTAGTCAAAGTTTGTTCTGCTATATATATAACCAAAATTTAAATTCAATATGGTTTCTAACCAATGAGATTCTTTTATAATTAAAAATTCAAAATTATTAAAAATTAATATTGAGTCAAAATTCCTTCCATTGTAGTCAAAATTCCTTTTGATGTCTTTATTAAGATTCTACAAAGTATTATAGTGACAAAGACAAAAATTCTTCTCAGTTGATACATATAATTAGTGACAATTCTAATAGGACTAATATCTTTTTGTTTTTTTTTGTCTAAGCACATGCATAGATATACATTTATAATACAATATTATCAATAAGAAATTACAAATTTATAAAATTATTAATTTTTTTTCCAATGAAGGCTATATATTGAGAAAATAAAATATCTTTTATTATTTCCTTAAATAGAATGTCTATCTTAAAAAATCTTTGTGGGCAAGATGACTATAATTTATTGAAAATTTTGTATTTGATTTACCACAATCTTGCTTTAAATGGAGGTATCCGTATATATGGTATGTGATCACTCAAACGTAATTCTTCTCAAAATAATGCAAATGAATATTCCGTAATGATTAAGGACATTAAACTAAAACGTACATGTCCGTATAGACTTAACCATAACTGACCTTTTCCCAATCAAGAAATCATACAAAATATTTTAATTAAGGAAAAAAAATACATTGGTTATATTCCGAAATGCAATGAGATTTATGATATTTCTTTTGTAACTGTCGAAGAAATTAAATAAATTTCCAAGAGCCAAATATTCCCATGTAATGTATCTCCTTTCTACACCCGTCCAATTACATTTTTGTCTAATTATGGAAATAAAATTTGAAAAATTCATCAGGCCAGGCACCATATAAAACCATCCAAAACCTGCTTCAGTTCACCATCAAAATATTTTTCGATCAATCACAAAGTTGTAAACAAATTTAGCAATGAGTTTCACTTCCTTTCTAGTTCTCTTCTGCATGCTCAATTTTCATCAGTTCCTGACAGCAGAAGATCTTGATTCCCGGCAGAACACCTTGCAGACATACATTGTCCATGTTGAGTTGCAATCAGACGATATAGAGAGCTGGTACAATTCATTTTTGCCAGCGGATGAAGCGGCCTCGACGGATCATCCACGAATATTGTATCGTTATCGCAACGTATTCTCGGGTTTTGCTGCAAAGTTGTCTGCAGATGATGTGAAAGCAATGGAGCAGAAGGCTGGTTTCATCGCAGCACGTCCCGAACGAATATTTCCTTTGCACACGACGCATTCACCCAACTTCTTGGGATTGAACCAGAACTTGGGGTTCTGGAATGTTTCGAATTATGGGAAGGGTGTGATTATTGGTCTATTAGACACCGGAGTTTTACCTGACCACCCGTCGTTCAGCGACGAAGGGCTGCCGCCCCCTCCTGCTAAATGGAAGGGGGAGTGTCAGTTCAGTTCCAGGGCCTGTAACAATAAGCTGATTGGAGCTAGATACTTCAGAAGCGGAAACGGGTCGCCGCTGGATGAAGATGGTCACGGCACGCATACTGCTAGCACGGCTGCTGGGAATTTTGCCGGACGTGCCAATATTTTTGGCAATGCTAATGGCACGGCTGCTGGGATTGCGCCTCATGCTCATTTGGCAGTGTACAAAGTATGTACCCCGGAGGGTTGTGCCGAGAGCGATATCATTGCTGCTATTGATGCTGCCATTGATGACGGCGTGGACGTACTTTCTCTGTCCCTGGGTGGTCCATTGCTCCCTTTCTACAGTGATAATATTGCACTTGGCGCTTACAGGGCGACGGAGAAGGGAATTCTTGTTAGCTGCTCGGCTGGAAACAGCGGTCCATTTAATCAGTCTTTATCGAATGAGGCCCCCTGGATCCTGACTGTTGGGGCTAGTACCATTGACAGGAAAATAAGAGTGATTGTGGTTCTTGGAAACAATCAGGAGTTAGATGGTGAATCGGCTTTTCAGCCTAAGGATTTCTCTTCATCAAAAGACTTGCAACTGGCTTTTCCTGGAGGGAGTAGCAGCGGATTTACCACGTCGTTCTGCAGCGAGGATGAATTCACCGCTGATGTTAGAGGAAAGATCGTGCTATGTGAAATAGGCGGATCGGTCAGGAGGATCGACAAAGGAGTAGCAGTAAAAAATGCTGGTGGCGCCGCCATGATTCTATTAAACCAAGAACCTCAAGGGTATACCACACAGGCGGAAGCCCATGTTCTTCCGGCAGCACAGATCAGTTATGCAGATGCCCTCAAAATCAAAGCCTATCTAAATTCAACTTCCAGGCCTACTGCCAGAATCTTGTATAAAGGAACCATAATAGGCGATGATCGCGCTCCGGTTGTCGCTGGATTTTCCTCCAGGGGACCTGGTTCCATAACCCCTGGAATTCTGAAGCCTGATATTATTGGCCCTGGTGTTAACATCCTCGCAGCTTGGCCTGTCTCCGTCGACAACCAGACCACCCAATCAAAGTCCACATATAACATGATCTCAGGAACATCAATGTCATGTCCCCATCTCAGTGGCGTCGCAGCATTACTCAAAAGCGCGCATCCTGATTGGTCACCGGCAGCCATTAAGTCCGCTATCATGACAACTGCAGATCAAGCAAACCTGGGTGGAAACCCGATTCAGGATGAAAGGTTTCTTCCAGCAAATATCTTTGCCACTGGCTCAGGCCATGTCAATCCTTCACGAGCAAACGATCCCGGCCTGATTTACGATATCCAACCCAATGACTATATACCATACTTGTGCGGCTTGAATTACACGAACCAACAAGTTGGCCTCATCGTTCAACAAAGGGTGGATTGCTCGAGAGTGTCGAGCATTCCTGAGGCCGCGCTAAACTATCCCACTTTTTCCATTGTTCTTGGATCAACACCTCAGATTTATGCAAGGACAGTGACCAACGTTGGCGAGCCGAACTCATCGTACAACGTGCAGATCGTTTCTCCTGCTGGTGTTGTTGTGAAAGTTGAACCTTCTAAACTTAGTTTCTCCCGTCTGGGCCAGAAATTGAGGTACAATGTGACGTTCACCCGATCGGCCGCACAGGCGAAGAGCGTTGTTGCTCAAGGATCTATAATATGGAACTCTGGCGCCAAGCGTTCTGTCAGGAGCCCAATAGCAGTTATATTATAATTTGGAATTCGGGCAGTGATTTAATGTTTTCGTATCAAGAATTGGGGGTTATTTTTATTCTATTTGTTTGGTTTTTCGTTTGTAGTTCTGAACTGGTATTTGAAGTTGGTGTTAAGATCATTGTGTTAGTTCCTACATTGAGCATTTGTCATTAGTAATCTTGATTGTTTGGACTTCGGAGTTGGCTCATAATATATTTTTCGGATTTGAAAATATGTGCAGCCCAGCTCTTAAAATTCGTCATTGGGATAGTGTTTTTGAAGAGTGTGAGAAAAACTAAAAATGATCACTTTTAAATAACAAAGTTCACCATTAGAATTCGCAACTAATTGATAACATGTTGATATAAAATGGGGGTTTAATATAATTTACCTCTATGTGATATTGCAAATGAGTAAATTATCTCCTTATGAAGAAAAAAAATAGCAATTTATTTCCCTGTATTTTTTAAAATAGAGCAATTTACCTCACTAAATAGGAAAGTAAATTGCTCTATTTTAAAAAATACGGGTAGGGAAATTAATTCATTTTAAAAAACACAAGGAGTAAAATACTATTTTATTTTATATAGGGAGTAATTTGCTCATTTATAATATCATAGGGGTTGCTTGTATTTGTGGAAATTATCAATAAAAGTTTGGATGAGTTCAATTTGGGTTGGGTCGAATATGGGCTCAAATGTATGGTCAAACATAGATCAAACTGGAATAAGATTGGTTTGGATGTAATTTGATTGGTTATGATATCAATCTAACTGAAGCAATGGAGGTGTTTATAGTTCGGTGAATCCACCTAATTGAAAAATTCGATTTGGTATTAAATTTAGGGAGTGTTTGAGCGTGTTTTGGAAAAGTAATTTTCAGCTTCTGGACGTTGAAAAGTATTTTAGAGGTGTTTGAGATACCAATTTCTATTTCTAGAACTGCTACGGAAAGTTATTTTAAGCCAAAAGCTGGAAGCATCTTGGGGGTGCTTCTAACTGCTTTGGTTTTTTTTTGTAAATAAATTCAACTTCTTTTTTTGACTATTTTACCCTTATTATAATAATTTCAATTCGATTTTATCCTTTTTAATGTGTTTTCAAAATTGCTCAAATTTTAAATAATTTAAATAATTTATCACTAACAAAATTTATAATTTCACATGTTTAATATTTTAATATTTTACTATTTTATTTTCTATATTATATGATATTATTCCTAAATCATAGAAAAATATAAATTAATTGTTAGGATTAATTAAAAAATAATTATTATTTTGTCAATATTGTAAGTCCATTTATTGTGCATGAATGAACAATTATATTACATAACCAGAATATTATTGAAATAAACAATTATATTAGTCTTGAATATTAATTTTAATAATATAAATTATAATAATTTTGTAAAAAATTAAATATGGGATATACTAATTGAAATAAAAAATTATTATTTTTGAGGAAAAATAATTATTATAATCAATAGATAAGTGCAAATATTAAGGCAAAATAGCATCCGTTTAATAGATGGGACAAAAACGGTCTTTAATCAATTAAACGTGTTTTAAAAGTGTTTTTCTCCCAAACACTACCAATTTAGCTTTTATCTGCTTTTTACTTTTTTTTTTACAAACACTACCCACTTTTGATTCTGCTACAACTTCTAACTTTTTCTACCAAAATCACTTTTTTAAAAGCAGAAGCTCTCGCAAACACTCCCTTAATTCTATAGAGATACTTGGTATTCAACCTGATTTTACTTAATAGTCTTCATTTGCTATACCGCATTGAATACTAACGTATTACATATTAATTTGTTTAATATTTAGGTACATATTTTTATATCATTCAATCCTTTGATGGTTCTGGCAATATTTACGATTTCGGTTAATTTTGTTATTAATGTGCTAATTTTTAAAATTTATAGAATTAATTAATTATCAATTTAAATTCCAATATGATAATCAAAATATGCAGAGCTTAAAAACGAGCCCAATATGAAAAAAAATACCCAAAAAGGATCCAAGGCTATAGACAGCTTAAGTCCGAAAAGAACTCAACCCCCAAATCCTTAGAAGGGGATTGGTAAGCAAAGAAGATCAAGGAGGCCCAAGAGAGTCCAGGGAAAGTTTAGGAAGGTTGATAGCGTGGCAGCCACATGGACACCTGAAAATTTCAACTGACACGTGGCCCAGCCGCAGGCAGAAACTTGAATGGATGACAATCTGTTGGGCCTATATCAACTATTTTCTTGGAAATTGGGAAGTTTTATCTCAAGAAGAAAACCTATTGTGTTGGAGGATAAGTCTCCAACATAATCCATGCTGGAGGTTTCGCTCTGATAGTTGGAGTTTATCTCCTAGCAACTACTTTCTTGAGTACCAAGGGGACCGGCCTCTCAGCTGGCAGGGGGCGAGGGTTATAAGGGCCCTTTGCTCTCGGTAAAGGATAATGTTTTCACAATACTCCCACGCATAGAAACGTTACTGCACAAATATGGCATCGAATTGTTACTTTACATCACTCTTTTTTTTTTATTTAATTCTTGTTTCTATCATCATATACTGATTTAGCATCAGTGTACGTGTTTTTGGCAGGTTCTCTTTTCAAAACTTGTGAAAAGTTAGACCCAAAGATCTCAAGTTGGACGTACCCAAATAAATAACTTTTTGCTCGCATCACAACAATATTAAAATTGCCACTCTAATAGATATAGGACCAAAATTATAATTTTTTCGATGAAGATTTATATGTATTAAACATTTTTCAGAAACGAAAAAATAATTGGGCCAAGTTATTAAAAAAATAATGTGAAGGCAACTAGTAAGGGAGTGTTAATTTTAAGTAGCGTTAAAACTCAATTTTGGCAACTAAACACTAAAAAAAAATTTGACACATTTAAGAACGTATTTCGCCTATAATTCAAGAATTTGCTGAAACTTGGCATGTGCCCCTCACCTGAGTCCCAAATTCCAATGACATTACAATTTATGCAAATTTAATTTTTAATGTGCGAATATTTTATAATTGCAATAATTAATTACCAAATTAAATTCCAAGAAACTAAAATTATCACCCTATAATAACGAAATCAAAATTACAGCTTTCCCCAACAACGGGGACAATCTAATTGGAATCGAGTACGCTTTTTGTCTATAGATCACATACTTGCCTCCATTTTGTGGAAGAAAAACAGATGATAACTTGGTAATTAAATAATAGGGATAATTATATTTACGCTCCCTAATCTATAATTTATTTACACAAATTATTTCTGCCTTTTGCATAATTATAAAAATTATTCTTGATACTCAAAAAATAGGGGTAGTTTCTAGTGGGTGAATGTGTAATTATTCAAAGGGTGAATTACAGTGACACCCCCTGAGATTAGGATTAATTACACAAACACCCCGTGTCTTTTGTGAAATTACAGCTACACCCCTTGAGGTTATAATTGTATTACAACTACACCCCTTATTCAAAGAAAAAGCTTACTCTAATACTCCCTGGAAAATATTACACTAATACCCCTCCGAGTGTAGGTATAATTTCACAAAAGACAGGAAGTGTTTGTGTAATTAGACCTAACCTCATGGGGTGTCAATATAATTTACCCAAAAGATAGGGATAATTTGTTTAAATAGACCATATATTAGAGGTGTAAATATAATTATCCTTAAATAAAAATATATGATATACTGCAAACTAGTAATCATAGGCATGGCAAATAATGCATCATATAAATGAGCTGCCATATAGCTTGCCAACTTTTAGTGCTGTGAAGGTGGCTATACATACCTCTGTTTCAATGATCTACTATATCTATAACTAAAATTAATTATACTCAATAATCTTAAACCTAACCATCTGTAATAGATAAATCGTTGGTCTATAACTATTACTTATAATATGTGTCATTTCTACAGAAGTGTTAATAGGCCCTCAATAAGTCTAAAATGATAATTTGCTACATATAAATTTCTTTTAGTATTGTTTAATATGAATGAAGATTTCCACAAGAAAAATAGATTTTAAGTTCCCGATCAGAAACTTGTAGTGATCATTGTCCGTGTGCGTTATGTTTTGTACGTATAAATTTAATCGTAAATTATATTCATACTTTCCAAAGTTAAATTTTTAATTATAAAAATATTTTATGCCTTTTCAAATATTACAGACTATATTCACTTATATTGTAGTTGTAGGTATAAGTGCACCATCTATTCAATGACAAAATTTTGCACAAACACCCCTTGGTATATTGTACTAACATCTCCTCAAGAGGTATACCTATAATATTATAAAATGAATGAGTATTTGTTGAAAAATGGTGAATGATAAATTAAAGAATAAATCGTGGCAAATGATTGGTTACGATGTGCTACGCATAACAAGCTCGTGATAGCTCATGACAGCTTATGACAAGTGGATGATGGTTGATAACGTCCAATCATCATCCGATCGTGTCTAAATCAATCGAATAGATATGTTCCTTGGTTGAAAGAATGTGTCTATTAGTTGTAACCCTTTTGGATGAAATGATGCGTCCATTTGAGTGAAACATGTCCTTTGGGTGAAATAATGCGTCCATTAATGATATGTCATTTGGGTGAAATGATGCGTTCTTTCATATGAAAGGTCATAACCTTTTAAAGGCATCTTTTCTGACTGGACATGTTCGTTCCATACACCTTGTCAACTCCTATAAATAGGCCCCCCATTTCATTTCATTATTCATTCAACTCATTCATGGCATTCGTAAGCATAAAAGCATTCTGCAAGTAGAGTTTAGTAAGCGAGTTTCAAAATATTATTTGGTTCGTCGTTCCTCAAATTTTCTAGTGTTGTTATTTTTAGATAGAAAGTAATTGTATCTTGGGAGACAAATTGCCGATTATGTGAGCACCATAGCGGGGCAATAATTGTCTTAAAGATAAAAGGCCTAACTCTTGTCTTGACTTCATAATACACAATTTCCCGCACTATCCATCTCATTCATTCCCTACAGTATTTGTATAATTAGACCGAATCTCAGAAAATTTCAATATGATTTATCCAAAATTTTAAAATACTGGAAAATTTACAATTTTAATGAATCACAAAATTGTAGGATAAATTGAATTTTTAGTTCTATATGTTTAGAAGGTGACATTTGAAGGACATGACCATTTGTGGAGGTGGCATTTAATGACAATATTTATTTAAATTTTGCCCAATTTAAGGACTCCGGCCATTAGAGTGGCCAAATTTGGCTGGAGTCAGCTGACGTGGTTAATTTTAGGGCGTTTAAATTACGGTAACTTGCTATTGAACGCTGACATTGAAAAAAAAGAGAGGGAAAATTTGCAATATTAGGAATGTATTGTTAGGGATGGCGATCGTGCTCCAGTAACTAAGGCTTTGACAATTTTAGTATTGAAATTTATTAACTTCTTGCAATTTTAGTTCTTTCTGCGAAAATTACACCAATGAAAAAATCACATGTTTTCTAATTTCAACCATCATGATAGCAAGACTTGAAAAATCATGACAACTTGAAAACTCAAAACTTCGCCTCATATCGAAAGTATATGTTTCGAGCTGGTATTTCAATAAAACAATATCACAAGAAAAGAAATCATCAGAATAAATCTCAGCAAGATAATGAGCATGTCACGGTCGAATTTGGCAAAGCCGTTTCTCGAGTCAAGACATGATATGCATCTGAGTAGTTTTGTGGATGCCTCACTAAATCGATTATTGATTTCAACAGTAATTAAATCAATAATAGCAAGAAAAATCTCAGCATGATAATGGTGATAAAAATTTACCCATTGCCCTCACGCCTTGAACGACCTCGGATAGGAATAGTTATAACTGATAATCAGGGCAAATATTTTAGCTATAGACTACAGTAAATGCTAATTAACTATGGTCAAACTTAAATTTTCACATTGATTTTATTTGACTATAATAGATAGGTTTGAGAGTTTCCATGACTTTTAAGCTACGATTATTTATAATATAGAGAATAATTCATTTTTTAGGGTAAATTACAGCTACCTCTCCTGAGGTTCAGCATAATTACAAATACCCTCATTATTTGAAAAATTACAAATTACCTCCTGAGGTTTGTAACCGTCTAACAAATAACCCATTTTCATCCATTTTTATGGGTGAACTGACCAAAATGTCCTTATGAAATTGAATAATTCTTAAAAAAATTTGATTTTTTTTGGACTACAATGCGCAGGGAGAGGTTTCTTAAATTTTTTACATAGAGGAGCAATAATGTAATTTAACTCAGTTGATTTTTCTACAATCTTAACTAAAAATTCAAGGACAAAATGATCAATTTCAGGCTTTTGGTTAAAAATTACAAACCTCAGGGGGGGTATTTGTAATTTTTCAAACAATAAGAGAGTATTTGTAATTATGTCAAACTTTACGGGAGGTAGCTGTAACTTACCTTTTTTATAGTGTCTCTAGTAGTCTATTTCTTTTAAATATATGATTCGGGTAGAAGATCATTGATCTTAATTAATTAGTCTTTAATTTGATATATCTATACTATATATAAAAGTGTGAATATCTCATGTGTTTGTTCTCCATTGTGAAAAGACATTCATACCCTTACTTAAGTTATCTTTTTAATAATAAATAAAAATTAGTTATAAAAAAATAAATTTCTATCAAAAGAAGACTATTTAAGAGTCCTAATACCTCTAAACTACTTGGACAATGATAAATATATTCTACTAACAAAAATAGGCTAATAATATTCCTACGCGATTAATTGTTAGAAGATATTTTTAAATACTTTAAAAAATATTATTTACTAGGGCACAATATAATTTAAAACGAATAGCATTGGAATAATACATAAGATACTAAACTTCAAAAACTACATATCTATACTATAGTCTATATATAAAAGTATGAATCCACAAGTGTTTATTTCCTATTGTGAAAAGGCAACTATACCTTTACTTAAGCTCTCCTTTGAATAATAAATAAAAATTAGTTATAAAAAAATAAAACTCTATAAAGAAAAAAATATTTAAAGAACCATAATTGCTCTAAATTACATAGAGAATGAATAATATATTCAACTAAAATAAATTACTATGCCAATAATATTTCAACACAATTACCTCGCGAGCAGAAAGTTTTAATTTACTATGACACATTAAAATTTAAAGTAAACAACACGTGAATAATATATATAATACTAATATAAACTTAAATATATATATAATAACGAATAAATATCAAAATGTATTTACAAAATAAAATTGATATATGAATCTAATATTATTAAATTGAAATTGCTTATGAAAATTCAACTATTGAGCGAATCTCTAATACTTGATGTTTTTAGTATTAGTTTATCCTGAATGCTTTACTTTTATATTTATTTTTTTATATTAATTAATAGCATAAAATATTACAACAACAAATGCACATAAAAAATTAAGTGGTAACATAATATTTTATTGAATAAGAGATATATTATACCAATAGGTGCATATGAAAATAAGATCAAGAAGTCAAACTAAAATGTATAGAATTAAAAATTGCAATATAAAGGCAAAAAAAATATACAATAAATTTTCAAAATTTAGAAGGTAATAAAACATGTAAATAATACTTAGACAATATTTAAAACCTGATACTGAAAAATATTATTAACATACATTATGGGATCTTACAATACAAATATTGGTACAATGGTCCAATTAGATTACATTTTTATAACAAATAGTCAGTAAATAATTAGTTTGTAATCATTTTGTGTCAATAAAATAAAAATCAATTACATTCAATAATAGTAGTAAATGAAAACATATATATTACATACACATGCATAATATAACAGAAAATATAACAAAATTAAACAATAGCAAATAGGCATAATAAAACCTACAAATAAAAATTGATCAATTTTATTAAAATGGAATTTCTTCTAAAAACAATCAAAGAGAAGGAGCTTCGACTATATTTTTATATTGAATCCAAAAGTATTTATTCCCCATTATGAAAGAACAACTATACCCTTACTTAGGTATTCTTTTTAATAATAAATAATAATTAATTATAAAAGAATAAAATTCTATAAAGAAAACAAAAATGTTTAATAGTTCTAATGGCTCTAAACAACTTAGAGAATGTATAAAAAATTTAACTAAATAAATATGCAAATAATATTTCAACACAATAACTTTTCTATAAGAAATCTTAATTATATTAAGAAAATTTTAATTTAATATGGAACATTAAAATTGAAAATAACCAACACATGAATAATATAAAAAATATCAATCTAAACTTACATCTATCTATCTATAATACACACACACACATATATATATATATATATATAATTAAGGAATAAGTTTTAATTACAAATAAAATTTATCAATTTGACCCAAATATATTGACAATGAAGAAGAGTACAAATAGTAGGATAAATTACCGCTACTCCCTAAGGTTTGGTAAAATTATAAATACCCCCTTATTGTTTGAAAAATTACAAATACCCCCTGAGGTTTGTAATTTTCAACCAAAGGCCTGAAATTGATCATTTTGCCCTTGATTCTTTTGTTAAATTTTAAGAAAAATCAATCGAGGCAAATTGCATTATTAACTCCTCTATGTAAAAAACTTAAGAACCTCTCCCTGCGCATTGTACTCCAAAAAAATTCAAAGAATTTTAAAATTTAAATATAATGCATAAGGGCATTTTGGTCAGTTCAACCATAAAAATGAATGGAAATAGGTTATTTGTTAAACGGTTACGAACCTCAGGGAGGTATTTGTAATTTTTCAAACAATGATGAGGTATTTGTAATTATGCCAAACCTCAGGAGAGGCAGTTGTAATTTACCCTAAATAGTAATATAATAAATAATTTAATTTAAAACCTTACCTTATTGAGCAGTAAATTAATTATTATATCATAGGTCCTAACGAGATAAATATAACTATTTTATGCTTTAAAAGGTGCATAAAAATTGTAACATTTGATCCCCTTGTATTATTATGCACTTAACGGCGACATAGTATTTTCTTTTGAATATGCAAGGGAAAGGTGTTATAGGACCAAAAGTGTTGTTTTTTAATGCTTATGGGACCAAAAGTGATAATCTCCAAATCAACAGACCAAATGAAAGTGGAAATGATCTATGTTATGGGATGAAAAATGTTATCTTTCCTTACGAAAATAAGGAAAGTTAAATGGTGAGTAAACATTAACACAACAACAATTAAAAGTATAAGATTTTAAAATAATTGTATACTAACACATTAGTACAATTACATTTTCATAATACGAAAATTAATAAATTTTGAGAATAAATTTAGTACAATAAAATAATTAAAAAAATGAGTTAATTATATTGAAATTAGAAAAACAAAAGATGAATATATTTTTCCAGGAATAAATTTATAAAAATAACTTAAAAGTTTAAAAGGCATGATTACTAAAGAGAATAAAAACTGATATAAGAATCGAATATTATTAAATTAAAATTGCTTGTGAAAATTCAACTATTAAGGGAATCTCTTAGTATAATCCTGGATGCTTTATTTTTACATTTATTGTTTTTTATATTAATGGCAAAAAAGTTGTACAACAACAAATGTGACATAAAAAAATTAAATTGTAACATAATATATACTGAATAAGAAATAGATTATACAGATTAGATGCATACGAAAATAAGTCAATAAGTCAAACTAAAAATATATAGAATTAAATATGCAATATAAAGGCAAAAAATAAAATTTTATACAATAATATTTTAAAATTGAGAAGCTAATAAAGCATCTAAATAATACTTTGACAATATAAAAACGTTAATACTGAAATAAAATTAGTATACATTATAGGATGGTATAATACAAATATTGGTACTATGGTCCAATTTGATTATAGTTTTATAACAATAGTCAATAAATAATTATTTTGTAATCATTTAGTGACAAGAAATTAAAAATAAATTATATTCAAATATAGTAGTAAAAGAAGACATACAACAAACACATAAAAAATATAACAAAATTAAATAATAGAAAATATGCATAATAAAACCTAAAAATAAAATTGATCAATTTTATCAAATTGGAATTTCTTCTATCCAATATAAGGAGTTTCGACTAATTATTTTTAATAATTTTTATTTTAAGATTAAGTTTTTGAATATTATTATTTTTATTTTCATATTAATTGGTTTGATACATAATAATAAAATAATTATTAGTGAATATACGCAAACAAAATTTAAATTTTTGGGGAATATTTTTTTATTCAATAGTACCAATTAAATTTAGAAAGTGAATTACAAATAATAGAATTGAATAGTTTCCCTATCAGTTAAACTAAATTGTTATCAATTTGTTTGAAAATATAATTGTATAACATTAATGTTTCAATGAGAAAAATATAAATAATATCATGAACTTAACATAAATGATATATTTACCTCTAAAAATATATTTGTACACGTGCATCGCACGTCATGCTTCTTAGTTTCTTTTAAATGTATGATTCGGTTGAAGATCATTGATCTTAGTTAATTAGTCTTTAATTTGATATTAATTACTCCACTACAGATTGCTTCCTTCAAAAACGAAAGTCTTCAACATTTTCCATATAAAGGTTTGAACCCCTTCTCATGAAATTTTATCAATAGGAAATTAATTATAGGGAATAGGGTTGGGAAATTTATGAATGTATTGAAGCGGGGTCAGATTAATTCTACTATAAATTTACAGTGAGCAGCTTCACGTGGGTTAATTGCAGTTTACCCCCCATAAAAATATTAATAGATCCCTTAACAAAGAAAAATAGCAGTGCGACCCCTCGTCACCTCTTTAAAAAGTTGATTACCTCTCTCGCAAGTAAGAACGATGTTTTTTTTTTTTTTTTTTTCTAAAAAGTTTGGGGACGTCCTCGAATTTTTAATTACAAAATTTATTTCATCTTTTACTCCATTTAACATACACACAGCACGCGTATAAATTTTTTTACTGAATAATATACATGATATTTTATACACGTGACGGTATATATTGAATGGAGTAGAAGATAAAATATAATTTACAACAAAAAATTCAATTTGGGGTCACACCCTTTACGTTTTTAGAAATTCATTTTTTTCTTCTTATTATTTTTTGAAGAAGTTCTACTGTATTTAACTGGAATAAGGCTCATTCTCGCCTTGACAACTCAAATCGAATTTTCTATCGTATTTTGTAATAAAAAATTCAATCCAAAAATTCAATACGCAATTAGAATTGAATTTTTGTTTCAAAATATATTTTATTTTCTATTCATTTAAATTCCTAAATTAAATACATAATATCATCATTATGCACGTAATATTTGTATTTTAAATGAATTAAAATATAAAATATAATTTACAACGTAAAATAGAATCCGTTGACAACTTGAAAAAAGGAAAAGCGGCTAGAGATCTTAGCTCATGCCGACCTACGTACTAGCTTTACTCACATATGACATGAGGATTTAATGTAATTTACCTCCCTTTAATATTGCAAATAGCAAATTATTCCCTTGTAAAAAAAAAATTGTAATTTTATTTCTCAGTGTTCTTTAAAATGGAGCAATTTACCCCCCTGTCTAGGGGGTAATTGCTCCATTTAAAAAAATACGGGACGATAAATTGATTCATTTTTAAAAATATAGAAAAGTAAATTACTATTTTATTTTCCATAAGAGGATAATTTACACATTTAGGAGTTGCTTGCATTTTTTCCTATAAATTGAAGCTCCTAACTCAACCCTCATGGAAATTTAAACTCTCATGTTTTGTTTTGTTTTTTTCCCCGGGAAGCTTTTACGTATGTTCTTGCAGCAGAAAATAGTACAGAGCAAAAATTGCAAGTCATTGCCTAAAATGTCTTGCTTGTTTCTTCTCTCTGTTGTTTGTCTTTTAAGTTTACATCCTGTCATAGCGCAGAGCAGCCAGCAAACTTACATTGTCCATGTGAACTTACCTGCAGACCAAGTTCCAGGAGAATCACAAGACCTGGAAACCTGGTACCATTCGTTTTTGCCTGAAGCCGTTGCGAACTCAGACGAACCATCTCGAATCCGTCACAAGTACCGGAACGTGATCACTGGATTTGCAGCAAAATTATCTGCGGAGGAAGTGAAAGAAATGGAGAAGAAGGAAGGGTTTTTGCACGCCAGGCCTGAGAGGATGTATGCTTTAAAGACAACTGATAGCCCGAACTTCCTGGGGCTGTATCAGAATCTTGGTTCCTGGCCAGGCTCGAACTATGGCAAGGGTGTGATAATTGGAGTCCTGGACACTGGAATCACGCCCGGGCACCCGTCGTTTGATGACGAGGGCGTCCCCCCACCACCGGCCAGGTGGAAAGGGAAATGCGAGTTGAATGGAAATGCATGTAATAACAAGCTTATTGGAGCCAGGAACTTTGCCAGGTTTGATCCAGGCCCGCCCATTGATCATGACGGACACGGCACCCACACGGCCAGCACAGCTGCAGGAAAATTTGTTCCAGGTGCTAATGTGTTTGGTCAAGCCAACGGCACGGCGTCTGGAATGTCCCCTCTCGCTCACCTGGCCATTTACAAAGTATGCTCCAAGGAAGGATGTTATGAAGGTGATTCATTGGCGGGAATCGATGCAGCCATCGAGGATGGGGTGGACATGCTATCCATCTCTATTGGTTCGAGATCTGCTCCTTTCTATGAGGATGGCGTAGCTTTGGGTGCATTTTCAGCTACGGAGAAAGGCATTCTTGTGAGCTGCTCAGCTGATAATAATGGTCCCAACTATTCTTCCTTGTCCAATGAGGCCCCCTGGATTCTTACAGTTGGTGCCAGCACTATCGACCGAAATATAGTCGCCACGGCGTTGCTAGGAAACCAGGAGGAATATGATGGCCAATCACTTCACCAAATAAATGATTTCCCCCCCACATTATTACCTTTGATTTATGCAGGCACTCGAGGCAACAAAACTGAGGAATTCTGCGCTCCTGGATCGTTAAACGAAATTGACGTTAAAGGGAAAGTAGTTTTTATGCCTGAGAGGTGGAGATGTTTGCAAGAATTGAAAAAGGGCAAACGGTGAAAGACGCTGGTGGTGCCGCCATGATTCTCATGAATAAGAAGCCCGACGCCTACGAAACTGTAGCTGATGCGCATGTACTTCCAGCAGCACATGTGAGTTATGCCGATGGAGAAAAGATCAGAGCTTATATAAACTCGACCTCCGATCCCAAAGCAACCATCTTATTCAAAGGGACGGTAATAGGAGATAAGAGGGCTCCGATGGTTGCATCATATTCCTCCAGAGGGCCTAGTCTGGCCAGTCCATTCATCTTGAAGCCCGACATTATCGGCCCCGGTTCAAGCATTCTAGCAGCATGGTCTAAACCTGTCGACAACAACACAAACGTAAAGGCGACTTTTAACATGATCTCCGGCACTTCAATGTCGTGTCCTCACCTAAGTGGCATTGCGGCCCTGATAAAAAGCGTGCACCCTGATTGGTCTCCCGCCATGATTAAGTCCGCCATTATGACTTCCGCTACTCAAACTTACCTCAACAACAGCCTTATTCTCGACGAGAGACGCCTGCCTGCTGACATCTTCGCCACGGGAGCCGGGCACGTAAATCCTACCCAAGCATTGGATCCAGGACTTGTTTATGACATCAAAACCCGCGATTATATTTCATACTTGTGCTTTATCTACACGGAAAATCAGGTGGCAATCATTGTAAACCGGAAGATCAACTGTGGTAAATCTAACTATAAAGGTGTACCCGGACCACAACTGAACTATCCCTCATTTGCTGTCCAACTTGGACATGGTAGCCAAACATATCCAAGGACAGTGACAAATGTTGGAGATGCAAATTCATCGTATTATGTCCAGATTGAAAATGTTCCAGGTGTGAACGTGAGAGTGGAGCCTAAGGTACTTGTTTTCACTAAGGTGAATGAAGAAAAGATTTACAAGGTTTCATTCAGCAGACAAGAGTTCACTACGAATGGCTCTTATGTTCAAGGGTCCATTGCCTGGATTTCTGCAAAACACATTGTCAGAATCCCGATTTCTGTTCACTTGGTCTAGTAGGAAACGGAAAAAATTGCAATTTACGTCTCACAACTTATTTTCTTTGTAATTCTGGTCTCATTATTTTAGCACTCATTAAATTTAATCTCATGAGTTACAAAAACTTGCAATTTTAATCCAAACTACAAATTCCGTAAATATTTCACGGAGCACATGATTCCCGTTAAAACAAGGGTCGGTTACTTAATGGAGTGCGTGCTCCGTCAGTTAAATATCTAATGAAATTTGTGGTTGGGATTAAAATTCTAAGTTTTTGTGGTTTATCGAACTAAATATAATTAGTGTTAAAATAATGAGATCCAAAGCACAAAAATAAAAAAATTGTGGAACCTAAATTACAATTTTCCCAGTAGGGAACCCAATGAGAGAGTCTTCACAGATGCATATCAAAGTAAAATTCTTACATATATTGGGTATTTTTGAGAAAAAAATGTCAAAAAACATACAATTAATGTCATATATAGTATAGCAAAAAAATAACTTTTCCTACTCCATTTTCAGATATGAACTATAAATATTCATGACATGACAACATTACTTTTGATAAGAGTAAAAACAAGAGCCTCTTCAAATAATTATTTGAAATTTCATCTTAGTTACTGATAGGGGATATACCCCATGCATGCTGAAAAGATACAAATATCCCTAATTAAAAAGATGTCGAAAATGCTGATAGGCCTTGTGATTCGCGTTTAAGACAGTCGGGTCGCTACCCGCGACCCCGTACCCGCTCAAGAGGACCCGAAATCTGGACCTTGGTCTCCTGACAGCTGAAGCCTTGAGATGAAGCCACGTGGATCAGGCAAGTACATGCACTTGGCTCTATAAATACTCTTATTCCACTATTAATGGTAAGATTTTATTGATAGCATTCAACCTTTTACTCTACTTAAATCGCATTTTTGCCATCTCGGATTTGAACTGACTTAAGTATCGGAGGGTCTTCGCTGGGGACGATTCCGGCTAGACTCACGTTTGCTTGCTCTCTTCTCAGGTACCCATACTTTCTAGGTGACAGATCGAGATCGCAAGCCCAAACGTTATCAAAGATTGCTATCTGCCATCCGGATCAATTACATACGTAATTGGTGTAATAATTAACTTGCAAAAATACTAAGGGTGCCCTTAGCTAGCTAGCTACATAATAGAAGATATATGAATAACATTAAATGTTAGTTGTAAAGCTTTTATATATATGTCAAAGTGAATAAAAATATAGTTCTAGATGATAAATAGACTTTGGATAACTCTTTCTTAATGCTTGTTTCTTACATTTAAGCCTGTTTCTAGCTACCTAGGTTCCAAAATTCTTGGCTATTTATTACTTTGCATGCAACTTTATTAACACAATGAAAGTCATCACCAGAAGTCTAACTAAAGAGGCATTTTATTATACATCCTAGAAAGTCACACTGGTACGTAGTATTAATGCTTCATCCAGCCTAACACGTTTATGTAAGATTTTTATTTGACTAATGTATAGTTTAATTAGGTGAGAATGTGAAATAATATTAAAGTTTGTGTAATTTATTTGACACAAAACCTATAATTAAAGAGAATAAGAGTTATAAATTTAGAATATATAGAGATAATATGTGTTTAGGGATGAGTGATTACCATTCATTAGGACTGTTAATTAAGTCGGGCATGTCCGAAGCCCGATTATTCAGTTAATTATTAGTGTTTTGGACAGTGGAATGTTGCCTGATCACCCTTCGTTTAACGACAAAGGCGTGCCTCCCCCGCCTGGTAAATAGAAGGGGACTCGATTTGAATCCTTCCAAAATCCCATGGAAATTAGACATGCGAATCCTGTGTGTCAGAGAAATTAATGTTATAGAACATAAAAGTAAACGACACAAAAATTTAATGAGATTCGACAATGTGCTTACGTCATTGGGAGAGTGACGGCTATGTAATTTTATTATTAGAGACAATGAACTCACTAGGTTACAAATACAATATATATAAGTAACCCTATGGTACGTTTTACAAAATTGCCCCTGTACTCCGCCCCCGCACCCTCGGTCCACTTAGTCGTAGTCCACAACTACACGAATCTGTCCTTTTTTCGGTATATGAGTCATACCTAACAGTGTGTAAAAGCAACACTTGTTGTGGCCTCACAAATACGAAACAACCCCTTCAACAAGTCGATTACAAATCAACCGAGAGCATATATGAAATTTTATTCAGTTTTTTATTAATACCAGCAAATTTGATAAATTTTAACTAATAAAAAAACCTATTTATTAGACAAAAAAACAAATGTTAGAGGTACTAAACATAATTTTTCAAATCACAAAGAGTTTACGTGTAATCTTCTCCACACCTTAAAGAAGGGAGGTGTAATTTTCCCTTAATTTTATAGATGTCAAATGTTCAATTTAGCTCATTTTATTCGTATATTCAGCTCATTTTCATGGTGAAGGGGGTGGCCTAAGAACTGGGCCCCAACTTACTCGGACCTATTGCCAACCTATCACCATGCCACCTATTATTGTTCAATTACATTATTTCCAAAAAAAAAATGACTCAATTATTTACAGGGGAATTGAGGAAAACTCAGATTGAACTTATTTTGAGTTTTGCTCATGGTGAGCTCAACCTAGAGTTTGTGAAATTCAGCCAGCATCATTAAATTCAATTAATTATACTAAAACATCAAAAACTAATAAAAGAAAATATTAAGTCACCCAATATTTGATATGAATTAAGAAGTCGATACACTCCATTTCATATTCCTTAACTACAAAATCAAGAGCCTCCGAGTAGTCATATCCTCAGAAATCCCAACAATTATACAAAGCTTGATCAACTGTGAGAACTTGGATACCTCAGAAACTTTGTCATAAAGCATTCAGAACCCCCATTTTAGACCTCACAATTGCTGAATCAAACTACAGATTTCAGACCCATCAAGACAAGTAAACGTCAGCATCTACAGCCAATTCTTGAACACACGTAGTAATGCGGAACACAGAACCAAACAAGCATGTGTTCATAAACAGAAAAGACTTGTTCGCCCGTCATTTCTCACACTGTACATGTTTAAATGAATTGTTTTGGCCTTGGCGTCGTTCATGGTTATCACTGAGAATGAATGAAGTGTCTCTAAATGCACTAGGACTTTTAAGAAAGAGGAAGAATGATAGGGAAAAATGGATAAAATGTGCAGGTTGCCCGCCGCTTCAAATGTTTCTTATCTCGATTCCAAGCTCCAAGAGGTAACCCCTATAACTGAGATCAGGCCCAACATACTTGGTTTCAAATCAAGACATACTCGGTTTCTTATCTTGATTTGAACATTCAAGAGATAAATCCTATAACTCAGATCAGTTCCAACATACCCCATATATTTATGCAGTAGCTGGAAATGAAAGAAACAAAGAACGGCTGATGAGAGGAGGTTCAAAGAAACAGACAGGGTCCTGTCAAATACCTTCTCAGCATAGCTTCTTTGTCGCCAATACTGAAAAAAGCACTCTACCGTTGCGTCGTTTTCACTGATCTGATCCTACGAAATTATACAAAGAAAAGGATTTCATGTTAGGATCCTATGGAGTATAATGAAAAACGATACCTGCACTCTAGTACAGACAACAAATCAAATTACAATTGCTTATTTGGCATGCAGCGGAATGTTTTCTTTGCAGTTTGGCATCAACTAATATCAGATCATATATATAGACCAAACCGCCATTAGCATGGTGGGTTTTATTCTATCCCTCCTCCAGTCCAGCAGTTCTGCACGAAGTTTTTCATAGTACTAAACATAAAAATTTCAACCAGAACGCAAAATATGAAATGTCCATCTTTATAAACAATTGCAATATACCAAACTTGATAAAGCAACAAAGTAATACACCATACGAAGTAAGAGGAAGAAATTCTGTGTTTCTCTTGTTAGATTAATCTATGACATAAGATCAACTGGAATAGCTTTGTCAAGCTGAATCGGACATATGAAGACTAGCTTGGTCTGGTTCTTAGGTAACAAAATATTATTTTGGGGTCAATAAGATAGGGACTTGATGATCATGTCAACAAAGCAGACTAATAAGCAAGCAAAACATGACCAGCATAAACCTCTAAACTGAAGCAGCAATTTCTCAATATTTCATAATTAAAATTCTGAAATATTTACTACAAAAATTTAATGACAAAGATGATTCCGCAGGATGTGTCCTCTGACCTTAGATCACGGTAGACATGGAAAACCCAGTCTGCTGCCTTCAGCAAGCTTTTAGATTCAAATTTATCCAGTCCCAGGGCTGAATCTTGCCCTATTTCGTTAAAATGATGGGAATTCCGTAGTACTAAAACTTCGAGCCACATTGAGTCAACCAAATCCAGGAGGCACATCAGGATCTTCATCGCTAGCGTCTCCTGAATTCTTATGCCTGACGACAGAAGAAAAGCCAGGCGGAGCACCATTATCTAAATTGTCAGGCTCAGGCAAATCCTTTAAGCGTGAGTTGTCTCCCTTGTTTCCTTCTATTGCTTGTCCATTACGAGGGGTGGGCATTCGAACATTATCTGGTGGGTTTATTTGCTTGTTCTTTTTTCTCCGGTGTACATCAGAACCAAATCCAGGTGGCTCATTTGGCTCTCCATCTGACAGTGTGCCATCAGTTTCAACAGCCGCGGTAGCACCACCATTATTCTCAAGTTCACCCCGAACTGATGGTGAATCCTTGTGAGAAGATGACTCACCATTGTCTTTTCCTTGAGGGCTTGATAATTTGTCATAAATTGACTGCACAGTTTCTGTGATTTCAGCTTTCATACCATCTGCAGATCTAATTATATTCCAGACACCATCAGAAATTTGGTTCATGACTTTGTCCCTGAAATACACAGAATTCAAATGAATCTTCGCAATCTGAACAATCCTCTAGTAACTCTGACAAAATCGCAAAAGTTCTCATTCAAGTTTTTTATATGACAATGATGTGTGTTTGTATTAATTATATGTTGTTGAAAAGTAATCCTACCCAATTTCTTGGTGTATCGCATCAGATAGCTGCCGTGGTTTCATATTTTCAGCACCAGGACGATTGAGAGCAGCTGATTGTTTCACCATTGATATAATATTGCTTCTCAATTCTTCCTGCAGAATATCAGAGAAATTAAGTGATCTACATATATATATATATATATATATATATATGTTTTGTGTGTGTTTGTGTGTGTATGCGCGCACATGTGTATATATATCAGAAGGCAAAGTCAAGAGAAGAAGGAGGAGGAAGAGAAGAAGAGATAAATTCATCCATTCTAACATAAGCGGAACTTCAAAGTTGTGTAAGAAGCAAAACATAAAGAGAACCTAAGCTTGCAAGCATTCGTGTGTGCTGCAAAAACACCCAATGCTTTTTCAGACCTCTTTTCCACAACTCTCTAGTGGACAACTAACCAAATCCAATAAATATAATTTGAATCTGAAAGTTCCTCTCATCAAACATCCAATTGTAATATTTTAAAAACCCAAAGAACACAGACGTAAAATACGTCCCTAAGCGCCTAAAGTACTCAAGACAGCCAAATTGCAAATAACAGTCTTTTGTCTTTAAGCAATGTCCAAACCTTACCACTTCCGTACAGGCAAAGCAAAATTCAACTATTCTACTTTCGAGCATCACTTTTAGATTTATGACTTTCTCAAATGATCTAACATTTTGTTTTACTGTATTCAACAATATGAAAGATGCCCCAATCACATAAATTAGAGTTATCTAATACAATTTGGTTAGGAAACTTTTTATCTCATCATCAACACCATTAAAGCATGTAATACTCCTGACAAGATGATCTATGCATATCTTGCCAGATCAGAAGTTAAGGAAGAACTCAAATATAGGACTGATGGCATTTTTCTCAACTGGAGAATTCTTCAATCGATTCAGTATGATCAAACAGCTCTACGTGCAAGTGTCAAAAATAAATTCAGTCACTTCTTCTCCGAAAAGGTAGCTAAGGAAAAATAAAAAATGAAAACCACAACAAATTCTTTTGGGATGAAGGTCTACAATAATCCAGCTATATTGAATTAACTATTCCACCATCTGTATGAATCAGCAATTCTTTGTTTCTTCTTTTTCTTCAAAAGCTACCAAATAGAATGGCTGATGCAACAAAACTATTTTCTTTTACGGAACACTCTCAGATTGGAGATATCAGAAAAGTTGCAAAGAGATACTACTTCTAAGAGCTTCTGATTAGGAATCAATACGAAACCCAAAACAGTTGAAAAGTAAATCTCTCTTTTCTCTATATACCGACTTCTTTAAGGTGTCATCTTAATTAGTTTCATCTGTTTTCAAATGTACCAGATCATCTATTTAACTCAATTAGTTGATACTAAAGTTTCCAATCCAAATTATACCTTTTCAATCCCAGAGCTCTTCATGCTTGCCTATTTTGCACAAGGCTAATGTCACTCAATCAAACAGAACAAATAACACAAATTAGGCAACAATTGATATCCTATCCCTTCTTTTTTGTTTCTAATTCCATTTTTGTGTTTTTCCCTTTCATATTATGATGCAGCAGTTTAGTTCGTCAGAAATTAAAGCACTAGTCCAAATTAATCAGATACTTATCCTATTTTCCAAACACAACTATACTTTTCTCTTTTAGATAAATTAATTGAATTCTTCATGATGACATGTTTGTATGGGCTTTTAAGATTTGCTTACAATTGGCATATATTATGTGCATCTTTACCTATGGTTGATGTCAAGGCACATTCCACCAAATATAAGCCCGAGATTTAGAAAATGAACAATGTGAATCTTCTATCAATGCTTGCAAAGAATAGTTAACTAACTCCTAAAAAGTTAATGTTCTGGAGAATATATTCTCATTGTTAGCTAGTGGCAGGTAAATATTCGTTTATACCCCCAGGTGCAATGGTTGGGAACTTTCTCAGTCTCGACATTTCTTCTTTCCTTTTTGAGTAGAGAAAACAAAGGTAGAGCATAAAATGTGTCAAAGCTAAAGCCTTACACTAACTATCCTCCACCCTTGTCAACCCCCTTCTTTTCTTCATCTTGCTTTCCTTCTTTACCTATTTCTGCTTCTCTTGCAGTCCTTCCCAACTTCCCTTTCTGCTTTTCCATGCTCCACTTATCTTTCCTTCCTTGTGCTCCACTACCACTACCACTACCACCATCCGCCATTGCTTCCATTGCTCATCCCACCATTTTTCCACCAATGTCCATCCTCCTTGCTTTTGCTTCTCCGCCATGATTGAGAGATCTTCCATCATCTCCACCCACAATGTTTTACCTTTCCACTACCAACCACAACCACCATGTCTCATATCACCAGGTGGCAGGTGCCACTCCTATTTGTTGGACATTAGTGTGAAAACATAGATAATATAGACCACATTAATAATTGTTAACACCCTAAGGCAGCATCCCAACACCGACGTCAGCTAATTGCTTGCCATTCGCCACAGGACAAGGGTAGCTGGCAAATTAAGCTATCTAGAGGGCAAAACACCAATTCCAAGCAACATAGGTTGTTATGGTATTGAAACGAGGAAAACAAATTCTGGGGTTATTTTATATATAAATGAAAGTTGTCCTCTGCCTCTGCAGGAACGGAGGAAGTCATAATAACCCTTTTTAACCCCCTCTTCTTTGCACCCAATATTGGCATAACTGACACAGCTCTGAACACATGTCAAGACATAATTTTCTCGATCTCATATAGTAGCTGTAAAAGACACAAGATGCTGCAACTTGATTCCGAAAATATGGCAAGCGCTAGAGATATTCAAGATGGCATGCAGACTATGCACATTGTTGAGCTACCAGAAGATACACAAAGAATGGATAAACAGTGTATTGGGAGCAGGAACGGGGGCATGAGAGGAAATGGGAGACAGATGAGAGCGAGAGTGGATTTGGGAGCATGAGAAAACATACTCAAATTTTCAATTATGAAACAGAGGATTGAGCATCAACAATGGTAACGATATAAATTACAATATAACTATTTATCTAATATCATTTGCGAAATATCAATATAAGTATGAAATATTTAGGGGACCTGTTTTCAGCTAAACTTTGGTTAAGTCGTAAATTGTCATGTGTCATTTTTCCATCGTTAGAGAAGAATATGTAGAAGATTTATGATAGATGGCAACAAATGAATTCGGCACTGAAGCTCTAGAGCGTGCTTATAAAGTGTGGATGGTTGCTGTGAATGGAGAATAAGTTTACATAATAAACACATATATACAACTCTTCTGTCCTAATTGAAAGTCATTCCTATTTCCAAACGTGCAAAAGTAAATTTTACTTAACTAAATTGAAATCTTTTTCTCAAAAGTAGATTCTTTCTTAATACAGACACCACTAATTATTCAACCCCACTTCACCCTTGACCAGTAACAGAGGACTCACAGATAAATAAGATGTCACTGACCAAATATTTTAACTTTTTAAGTTTAATAAAACTATGTGCCAATTCAAATGGGATGTTCAGTATAGAAAAGATGAAGCATATTATAAAGATAGTTTATCTTCGATCAAACATGACAATTATGCTACTATTACCAACATTTTGCAGGCCAATTATTCCCTATAAGCCTGTCCAAGGTTCAAGTAGTTAAGGTCTAATTTAGAATTCTCTTATCAAACCTAAACTCCACATTAAATGAACTATTCCAGAATTTCTACTTGTTTATAACTCCATGTTACATGAACTATTCCGAATTTCTAGACAAGTACTCCCCTTTCTCACTTGACATTAACCTTCCCCTCTACACTCTGCCAATGAAGGCTCTTCTATGCAAACAAAGTTGTATCACTCATTCCTCATACGTACACTCATATTGCACGCAGTTATCTTTCTTTGTTTCTTTCTATTTCATTTGGTATTCAGTTAGTCTATAGAGTTGCGATAGTTGAATTCTGAAGGACAACTGAGTTTCTTTATTGAGTTAGCTAACCCTATGCTGACGTGACTTATTGGTGTAAGTTATGACTTTAAAAATTGAGCAATTTTTCACATAGAGAGCTTTTTACAAAATATGATTTTATTTAAAATAAGGAAGTTATTAATATGTTATGCAAGGATGTATACCATCTCTTAGTAACTTATGTCCAACCTCAACAAATTTTACACTGAAAGCGGTGCAAAAATTGGTTAAATGTGATTGTATTACTTTTACGTGTCAAGGATTGAGAATGCACATGGGTGCCATGTGGCAAATTGCAAAACTATCCATGTTTCCATTTATATTAACCTCAACGGGGAGAATCATCTGCTTACACCCTTGAAATTATCCAAAGGCCCCCAAGCTACAAGACGAATATTGACCAACAAAAGATTAGCAACCCATACTAAAAAGAAGACTGTTGTGTAGCACAACACAGGATCGACTGTACTTAAGCAAGCATTGGGAACTCTATCAATACATGCCAGCTTTTGGCACTTGGACAGATAGGGAGAGAGACACTCGAAAGTCCACTACAAAACCATAGGAATTAGGTACTACCTTCCAGCAACAGAATAGAGGGTGGGAGACACTTAAAGTTGATTATAAAACCATGCATATCCTTGCTCCTTGTTTAAGATTTTATCAGTCTATTTAATCAACAAACAGAAACAGATAATCATATAATTGCCGGAACCATGCAGGAGTGCAGGGCTCTCCCGTGTGCCCTATCAATAACTGGCGAAGTCCAAAATATCATTCGGATGGGATTACAGAAGAAACCCTTACCCAAAACGATCCTTTACCTGGCTCCCAAAGACTTTCAAAACCTAAGCTTTATTAAATATTACTGATAAATTGTAATCGAGAATTGTAACGCTAGAATTAATTCTTCTCGCAGGAAGGACCAACTAAATTTGCTATCAAAGAGGCACATGCACAGAATAGAGCTCAGTTACCAACAATCAAGCAGCTACATTCATCCAAACCGGTGCAAGATAGAAGTATAACAATTACACAAAATTGACCTATTTGAAAACAAAACAGCCACCAGAAATCTAGTTATCTACCACACATAATCATACATGCAATTACAAAATAGATACAAATGGGCATCTATAGAAGTACATGAACTCACATTCTCCTTGAGCTTACGAATGATTTTGAGACGAAGCCGATCGAAATCACCGTCGTCTTTCAGCTTCGAAATCACATCTTCAGCTCTTATACGTGCGCCGCCTCCACCGCCGCTGCCGGCGTTAACACCAGTATTTTGCATCAGTGCTTACAGATCGAATGTGCGTACAACAACTACAGATATTCTTTTGTGTGATTTTATGCTCCAACAAGCAATTGGGCAGTAGAACTTTTGGACAGAAATTCAGTGAATTTCGTGTTGGATTATGGAATTGTAGCGGCTAAAAGTAGAGGCGGATGCCGCAAGAGGCCACGCGAAGAACTGGGTCGGTCGGGCGGATCCATTGGGCTTTAATTTAGGGTTAATTACACTTAGACCCCCTCTAAAAATATAAAATTATACTTTCACTAGAAAAAGTTTAAAATTATACTTCCACCCCCTGTTTACACTTGACCCTCTTTCGTTAGGATTTGGATGAAAAATGCTGATGTTAGCAAAAAAAATTACATAAATTTTTTATTTTACCCATCATTTAATATTCTCATGTAATAATTTTGTACTTATAAGAGAAAAAAATATAATAATATTAACCTCACCCAATATATATATGATGCGTACCTAGGTTCTAAGGTACACCAATTTTTGAAGGACTTGCGTGCAAATCTTAAGATCCCGGGGGACTAACCTGCAATGAAGCGTTAGCACTCCGATACTTAAGTCATTAAAATGTAAAATAGAAGTAAACTCGAAAAATGAGTGAGAATAATGGTATATTTGATGGTGTAATATAATAATTCACGTAATATATGAAAATTAGACCTAAAGTAGTCGTGGAATCGAGTGTAAATGAGAGTAAAAGCATAAGAGTTGCAAGGTTAACACTCACTACACAAGGCCTCGATTTATGGCTTATACAGCAGAAATCAAAGTTTGATTGAAGAGAGTCCTATGCCATTCAAAATCTCTTTGAGCTAGCTAACTCCTTGAAAAATTCGCATATAATTTGGACTAGATATGACTGAGATACACCAGGTGGACCAGGTCTTGCCAGTCTGCCTGAAAATTCGAGAATCTGGTACACTCAACTTCCCAGCTGATTAGCCGTCAATCCACTAGGATCCAATTGGAGATATTTTGAGGTGACGCGTACTATATGTTGGCAAGTTATAGGATGTGTCCGCCAGCTATACGATGATGTGTCCCGCTAGAACAAGCTTGTTTCTTGGGTCTGCCAGTTTAGTGAAATCCACAGGTAAGATCTTGGGTTTTTACCTTCCCGCTAGCGGGTTGTCCTGCTGATGGCCCATTGGGCTGCTTCCCTTGAGAGGGCTTGCTGGCTTAGGTCCAAAGAGGATTCAGGGGGGCATCATCACTCCCCCCCCCCCCCTCCCCAGTCCATAGTTCAGGCGGGAAGGCTGAAGTGTTAGAGTGAGTAAGGCAACCTGTGGAAAAGAAGTGGAATCCTCCTTGTCTGTACGTCAGGGGGGCATAATATGTTGTTCCCTTCTATTTACTTTTGAAGTAGGATTCTTACCGCTGAAGAAACCTACACGCCTTTTAAGAAAATTAAAAAAAAAAGCAATTAAGGGGAAAAAACACCCATGTAATGATTTAGGAGAGAAAAGAGTCATGGTGTGAGTCAACGCGTCGTGCGATTAGCGGACTCTGTCAGCTGGCCATCCGAGATTGAGACGAATTGGGCTCTTTGGTTGGCCAGATATATAAGGTGTCTTCCTTCAGTATCTCATCACATTATTCGATACGCTCCTTGTTTTCCTCCTTCCTCTGTCTGAGCAATTTAGGGTTTATACTAAATTTTCAAAAAAAAATTCTGCAGGTTTTTTCATTCGAGTTTTCTTTAAGTAATCAAACTTTTGTTGTTACCTCCTAGGTGAGTGTTCCTCTTCTTTTCCCTGGTTTATTCATTCTGTTTTAGCTATGTCTGAGAGGGGTATAGATGAAAAGATGTTAGATGACTTTGTAATTGATCTGGTGGGGATATTAAGTGACGAGGGTAAGGGAGCCTCCTCTTGTCCTGGCCCCCAAGAGGGTAAAGGTGAGGAGGAGGTTAGTAGCACTAGGACGAAACCCACCAAGGATAACCTAGAGCGTAGGAAGACTGACACTAGGCTAGTAGCCACTGGGACTGACCCCTTTCACATCTTTCGTTCCTACATAGATGAGGAGGATATATAGGAAATAAGGTCTAGGCTTGGGATACCTAATAGCTAGGAGATTCAGGCTCCTTCTCCCTCTTATCGTCCTTATTCCCCTTGTGAGAGTTTTGTGTGCTTCTATGTGGCCCAACTAGAGTTAGACCTATGATTTCCCCTTCATCCTGTCTTTGCCGAGGTAGCATCTTTGTTCTGCATCCCCCTGAATCAGTTAGTACCCAAATCTTTCAGCCTCCTAGCCGATTTTTTCATTCTAGACTCCAACTTAGGGGAGACCCCTTTTGCCACCCAATTCCATTCCTTTTTCATCCTGAAGAAAGGTAGTGCATGCCTGTTCTATTTCACTTCTAGAGGGGACGCCCAATTCCTCATATCTGACTCCAAAATCAAGGAGTGGAAACACCATTACTTCTTTGTTTCCTCTCCCATGTCCTGGCATTTTTCTACTGATTGGAATTATGCTGGCCTTGAACTCCTGAGGTACTCCACTCGCACCCGTCCTGCTCCTTTTCAGTTGTTGTTGGAGCGCTTGAATGCGTTTCAGTATGATCCCTGCGAGTTAGTCCAGTCAGTCCTTCTCTCTCATTTCAGGCTGAGCACATAAGTCGTGACTTGGGATGAAGCTGTGGGTATACTCCCTTCTACGCTTACCTACTTTATTGTTTTTATTCGTGAAAATGTTAGTATATATAACCTAATTACTTATCTTGTGCAGAGGAGATGTTTAGCAAGCTGCTGCAGGACAAGGTTTCTAGAGCGGACAAGCCTCAAGGGCCCGGCTCCTCGCCAAATGACTTGTTGGAAAGATTCCTCCCTCTACTCCCACTAACTCTGCTTTCATGGGGGATCATAAAGGCAAATGCCAGGGCTTGAAGTCATGTATAAATTTGAAGTGGCTATCAGTTGTGCAAAACAAGCTTCAGAGCTTGAAAGGCATTGAAGGTCTTACGAAACTCACTGTAAGTAGCAAACTGATGCCATCGTACTGCTTCCATTCTTGTTACTTTTCTTAATATTTGAATGCATATGAAATTGTAGCGAGATAGAGGAGAACACTTAGGGATGGATAAAAGTTGGATTGGGGCAATTGACCATTTATCTGATGAATATGTACACGGGGTTGCAAAATTTTTAGAATTTGCATCTTTGGGGAAGGAATATGGTTCTAGGATCTCTTGTCCGTGTTGTAGATGTCGAAATCAATTTAGCAAGACACGTGAAGATGTGATGTTACATTGCATTAGGGATGGATTTGATCATACATATACAAGTTGGACTTGCCATGGTGAGATGTACATTCCGTTACATACAAGTGAAGATAATGAACTCCCAACAAATGATCATGGGATGACATGGCCAGCATGTCACGGGATGCAATGGGAATTCCAAATAAGGATGACCATATGGAAAATGATCAACATCTAAATGGACCTGATGCTGAAATAAAGAGGTTTTTTAGATTATTGCGAGATGCTGAGACCGACTTGTTTCCTGGATGTAAAAAGCAAACAAAATTAAGCTTTATTTCTCGATTATTGCATATAAAAGTTCTTTGTCGCTGGTCTAATCACTCGGTGAATTTGTTACTTGAATTGTTGAGAGACACATTTCCTGATAATGTGAATTTGTCCGCTAACTACTATGAAGCCAATATGATCACAACTGAATTAGGCTTCACTTGTGAGGTCATTGATGTTTGTCCGAACAATTGCATATTATTCATAGGTGAAGACTCAAAATTAGATCAATGTGAAATTTGTGGTGAAGGTAAATACAAGGATGGAGCTAAAAAAGTAGCAATAAAGCATATGAGATATTTTCCCTTGAAACCAAGACTGCAGAAATTGTTTGTGTCAACTAAGACAGCTTCTCTTATGAGATGGCATGCAGAGGAACGTATAGAGATGGAGTGCTCAGACATCCAGCAGATATCCCAGCATGGAAAGAATTTGATAAGAAAAATCCTTCTTTTGCTTATAACGCTCGTAATGTTAGAATTGGTCTAGCCACAGATGGGTTCAATCCACAGGGAATGATAAATGTTAGCTATAGTATTTGGTCGGTTGTCTTATGACATACAATCTACCTCTTTCTCTTTGCATGAAGCAAACTTTGTTTGTATTATTTGTTATCATTGATGGTCCAAAGGGACCAGGAAATAAAATAGATGTGTTTTTGCAACCTTTAGTAGATGAGCTCAAGGAGTTGTGGCATACTGGGGTTCCAACTTATGATGTTTCATGTGGTGAAATTTTCCAATCGCATGCTGGACTAATATGGACTATTAGTGATTTTCCAGGCTATAGCAACATATCAGGTTGTCCTACAAAGGGTGTTTATGCTTGTCCCAATTGTGGTAAAGATACACGTTTTGAATATTTAAAAAATGGCCATAAGTTTTGTTACTATGGTCATCGTCGTTTCTTACCCACAGGACATCGACTACGCAGGGATAGAGTATCATTTGATGGGACTATGGAATTAAGTCCCAAACTAATGTCACTCTTCAAGATTGAGTTGCTACAATAGTTGGAGAGTGTACATACGGAGTACAAAAAAGAAGATTTGAAAAGGAGATTGGGGACAAAAGGTGTTGATCGTAAAGTAAAAAAGAGAAAGGTTGATGGAAGTGTGGAAACCTTTTGGAAGAAAAGAAGTATATTCTTTGAGTTGCCGTATTGATCGGGAAATCTTATGCGACAAAACCTCGACGTCATGCATATTGAAAAAATGTATGCGAATATATACTCTTTACCTTGTTGGGTATTAAAGGTAAGACAAAAGACAACTTCAACGCAAGGAAGGATCTCCAAGTTATGAACATTCGGAGTTCTTTACACCCAATTCCAAGACCTGCCAGGGGGTATTATTTGCCTGCCTCGTCCTTCACCATGAGTACCACTGAGAAGAAAATATTTTTTGGAGTGCTAAAGAGTTTATGGGCTTCTGATGGATATGGTTCTAATATCTCCTGTTGTTCATGCAAAAATTGCTTCCAATTGCTACACGAAGAGCATTACCAAAGAATGTCGTTGATGTTTTAATAGAACTGAGTAACGTTTTCAGGATATTATGCTCTAAGGTGAATTCTAAACTTGATTTGGAGAAAATTCAAGATCGAATTGCCCTCACTCTGTGCCATTTGGAAAAAATTTCCCTCCGTCCTTTTTTGACATAATAAAGCCCTTACCTATACATTTGGTGGAAGAGGCATTACTAGCAGGTCTTGTTCAATTTCGGTGGATGTATCCTATTGAGAGGTATCACATCCATCATCTTTTTAAGTTTACATGTCATGAATTAGAACACGTGGAATATTATTTTATTATATTGTACGTTAAGGTATCTATCTACACTTAAAAGGTATGTACGCAATCGAGCACGTCTTGAAAGTTCAATTGCTCGAGGTTATTTATTGGAAAAATGCATGAACTTCTGTTCTAGATACCTTAATGATGTGGAAACCAAGGAAAACTGGCCACCTCGCAACAATGATGGAGATAATAACATGGGTCGGGGGTTATATGGAAGAAAATGGTGTATCATGATAAAGATACATTGTTGAAGATTCATCGATATATACTATCAAACATCGATTTAGTTGCACCATATCATGAGTGAGTATCTAAAAATCGTACTTTGATGCTTATTTTCAAGTCATAATATACTTATAAAAATTATTTTAAAAACATGCAGAATACATTATGCAACAATTTGAAGAAAAAAAACACGCGCAACACTGAGAGAAATCCAACATATTCATAGTCAAACTTTTGATGTGTGGTTGAAATCTTATGTAAGTATATTCATTATTAGTGTATATTAACCAATCTAATTAATCTATATAATTTTATTTGTCCCACTTCATGACAAAATATAGGTTCAAAATTTGGCTAGAGCAACCGTGTCAAATGTTCCGAAGGAATTAATTGCTCTAGCTGATGGCCCCATTCCACATGCAAAGAGATACAATGCATGCATTGTTGGTGGATGTCGATATCGTGTGAAAAGCAAAGATATCGATAAGAAAACTCAATGCAGTGGGGTTGTTGTTAATGTAGATACATTGAGTTTTGCTAGTGCAAAAGATTTGAATCTTGGATCTTGGATTGTGTCTTATTATGGAGTTTTAAAAGATATTCTTAAGATTCAATATACCAAAGATACTCAATTTTTGATGTTTGAATGTGATTCGATTGACAACAAAAAGGGGCTTAAACAAGATAAGTTCAAGTTTACGCTTGTGAACTTTAATCATTTGATGTATAATAAGAATTTACCTACTGATGAACCTTTTGTATTAGCAAGTCAAATTCAACAAGTCTGGGTACATTTATGATCCAAAAGAGGCAGGCTGGCATGTGGTCATAACAATGACAAGAAGATATAATTATGATGTCTACTCAACAATCGAAGCTAAGCAATATAGCAGGGTGCAATTGGATGATAGCATTCCTAGTCGAAATGAAGATGTATGTTGTATGAGGCCGACTCGGACAATGGGTGAAACAATTGCAATGAAAAAGAAAAAGGAGAGCCTCGAGGCAACTTCGCGCTCTTCGTCTCAGGTGCAACACTCTCCGAGTCGGCCTCATACACATTCTCAGCAACACTTGTCCTCTTCGTCTCAAGTGCAACACTCTCCAAACAGGCCACAGACATGTTCTCACCAGCATTTGCCCTCTCCAAGTAGGTCCCAGACATGTTCTCAATTCAACACTTCTCCAAGTAGGCCTCAGACACGTTCTCAGCGTTATTTGTACTCTTCTCCAATTAGGCTACATACACGATCCCAACAAGGTACTGAAAGTAGTCCAATAGCACATAATGAGCCATTGGAACCAAATACCAAATTTATTTATTTATTTATTTTATATCATTGAAGAATAATATGCATTTAGTGATGCCTCTTATGAATGTATTTATAAATTTTTTATTGATGTTTTTATTAATGTTTCCCTTTTATTTTTTGGTAGTACCTGACAATTGTACTGAGAAGGGACCGACAGTTGTTAGAAAGGGAAGAGGTGTTGCTCAGTTTCTGAAAGGATGGGGCTCGAGAAAGAAGCTAGAAGTTACGCTGGATAGAAATCAAAGAGTCATCGGGCCCGACGTGAATCACTACAAATGGCAATCGGATGTCTGGCTCGTATACATGTTAAGTTGCCAGTGAACTACGTGGAGTTCAATCATATACCACAACATTTGAAAGACATGGCCTGGGAGGAGGTGGAGGTTGGGCTCTTAATCCCAAAAAATTTCAATCTTCATGCTTTTATATGTTCTTATACGTAAACATTCAATTTGTATACTAATCGTTAAAACATCCTATTTTAGCATAATACCACTTTACCTCCCGAAGCGAAGAGTGTAGTGTTGGCAGATTTGAAGGATATTTGGAGAAGGTGGAAACATGAGATTAAAATGAAGTACTTCCTACCGCACATTGATGACCCCGAGTATCTGTCACAGTCGCCAACTGAGTGTGTAGAACAAGATCAATGGAAGGAATTGGTGATATATTGGACGGATGAGGATGTGCAGGTATATTTACATTACATATACCATTTAAAATAAGATTGTAAGATTGTATCGAATATTATATGACTATTTTCATGTTATTGGATAGAAAATTGCTAGGAAAAATTCGGTAAATGTTTCCAAGAAGCAGTGTCTTCATAGGCTGGGAGAACTTCATTTGCAGTTATGGAACAAGAGGTACGGTTTAGTTCTAGCTAAGTCATCATTGTTTTATGAATTTTAAACTTTATTTATTCATATTGATTCATTTGTTCATATCGATTCATATTTATTCATATCGATTCATTCATTGTTAGATGATGATAAAAGAGACAGATCCAAGAACGCTTGATATTTGGTTGGAGTCTCGCTCCCGTGGAAAAGGGATTGAGAATGATGACACATTGGACTTACATGTAAGTTTATTCCTTGGACTTAAATGGTTGGAGTATTATTGTCTTGGATTAAAATGATTGTTGTTGAATGGTTTTGGCGATGTTGGATTTGAATGATTGTTGTTGGTTGGTTGATATGATGATAGTGGATTTGAATGATTGTTGTTGTTTGATATGACGATGTTGGATTTGAATGATTATTGTTGCATAGTCTTGACGATGTTGAATTTGAATGATTATTGTTGGATAAGCAGTTTACGTTATATACATTTGTAGGCTTGTTTTATCAGATTTATGATCTTTCTGTTGTTGATTTTTATGGTAATTTCTTCATAAACATGTTCTATTTTAAATATGCTGAAAAATAGAAAAATTTCTATATTTGAAAATTCTGCAGAAAGTTTATGTTTTTCTGCAGCAGAAAAACTGGATTTCTGCAGAATTTTCTGTTGCAGTTTTTGTGCACAACATTTCTGTGGAGAATTTCTGTGCAGAAAAAATGCAGCAGAAAATTCTACAGAAATCGTTTTCTGCACAGAAATGATGTTTTTCTGCTATAGAAAAACATAAACTTTTTGCAGAATTTTCAGCTGTCACAAAAACTGTTGCAGAAAATTCTGCAAAAATCCAGTTTTTCTGTGCAGAAATTTTTTTTTGTTTTTCTGCAATAGTGTAGACAAAGTTCATTTATTTGTATAATGTTATACTTCTTTTCAGACACATTTCACTAAGGAGTTGTCTAAGAAGCCTAAGTCAGAAAGAAAACAAGGAGTTTAACGATGAAATTTTCAAGAATACAATGGGAGAAGAGAAATACAGAAAATTGACAGGAAGAGCAGAGAAGCCAAAAATTGAAAATGTAATTGCATCCATGAGTTTTGTACATGAGAATGAAGAATTAAAAATGCTTAAGGATGGACTCCTGGAAGAAAGAGAAAAAATAAAACAAATACAAGATGAATTCCGTAAAGAGAAAGAGCAGTTGAAGTTGGAGAAGGAGAAGATAGCTTCACTAAGCCAGAAGTTGGAAGAGCTCATAAGTCAGCTCCCTACACTGTCTTCTATGTTACCAACAACAACTCAAGTACGTAACTAAATGTTATTTTCTTTTCAATCAAATCTCTCTATTGCTTTAATTTTTATGTTTCATTTAATGCATGTGGTTGATGAAAGAGCTAAAAAAGGAAAACTTATTGCTGATTCTACTAAGACTTCTAATGTAGTATATTACTTTGAAAGTGTCTTTTTTGAATAATAAATGTGTAAAGGTCAATATTAATGTACCAAAGATGATCAAACTATTATCGGATTATTTAAAATGCAGATTGGGGCACGAATTCATTTATTCTGTCATCAGATAACCAAAAAAATAATTGCTGAAGGTGTTGTTTTTGGTACGACTGGCTAAGAGGGAGTTCCACCTGGATTTGTGAGGGTGTATATTGGGAAAGTTTACATTCCTAATGAGAAGTTACAGCGACCGAGTACGGATGTTACTACCACTGGAGAAGTTGTTAACAAATGTGTTTATTGAGAGTTTGTGAACATAAGAAAATGTCTCTTTCCTTTCAATATGTAACTTTGTACACTTTTCATCTTACTTTTATTTATGGAATTTATAGTTATAATATTTCAGGTTATGGAGATTTGAACAAGATGAGAAGCTACCTTTTGTCTACCGTATCTGTGTTTGCATTCTAGCTAGTATGCAACTTTGAGGCTTTTTCTTGTGATCTAATGACTATGGTTAAGAATTGTGTAATATCATTTGCACAATTATGTATTTAGTATTAAGGGTTTGTACATGATGGAATTGGAAAATGCTATCTAGTATGCAACTTTGAGGTTTTTGCTTGTGATCTCATGAATATGGTTAATAATTGTGTAATGTCATTTGCACAATTATGTAGTTAGTAGTAAGGGTTTGTACATGATGAAATTGGAAGATGCTATTTTTTTATTAGTTAACATGCTACAAATGGACGATGAATTGTTAAAGTCAATGTAAGATGTTATTGGTACAAATAGAGCTCCGTAGGGAACACTTATAATTTTTCTTGTTCTTTCTGCAACGAATTTGACATCGTAACAAAAGTTATTTCTGTGGAAATACTCATATTAATGGCCACAACTCGATAGGCATAGCAAAAGCATGTGTTTTTGCATTGAATTTGGCATCGTAACAAAAGCTATTTTAGCAAATGTCATATAATGGCTACAACGCGTAAAGCATCGCAAAAGATTGTAAACAAAGCCAATATGTTGCTATGATTAGGATGTCGTAACAAAAGCAAATTTTTCGTAGCAAATAACGTTTCGCTATGAATTTTGTGCGTAGCGAAGCATTTTCTACGCCCTTCGTCCCTACAAGCAAAATTCGTAGCAAAAGCCTTTTCGCTATGAATTTTATCCATTGACTATGATTTCAAGATTGTAACAAAGAGCAGATTTTCTTGTAGCGTTGCTGCAGGAGGAGCGAGAGGATAGCAAGGCAACGAAATTCTTGAAAAGGCTTCCCTCTTCCCTGGACTAGGCCTATATTGATGCCCTGCCTTGTCCTCAAGCCTTAAATTTGTTAGCTTCCTACATTAGCAAGGTAAGGGATCTTTAGAGATAAAAATGAGTATATAAGAAGATAGGGTACCTGACCCATTGTTTTGATTTCTGCAAACCACCTTCCTAGCGGGGGGCTTGTTGGGTTGGTTGGAGCAGGGGGGTTCAGCAGTAGAGGAGGCCAAGAAGCAACTGTAGGAGGTGAACAAAGCGAGCCAAGAGAGGGAGCGTAAGCAGGAAGCTAGCTTTGCCCATTTGCGCAAAGAGATCAGTGGCCTTCATTCCAGCTTGGAGCAGGCCTCCCTAAAGCTGCAGGAGTATCCTTCTACCGAGGAGGGCAAGAAGGTACTGTAGGAAATGTGTGCCTGCCGGCTGGAGGAGTTCTAGAAGTCTTTCAAGTTCAACAGCCTTCTGGCGGACAAAGCTCTAAAGTACTACTACCATGGTTCTGCATCTGTGCCTACCAATTCGTAGAAGCAGGCTATCCTACTGAGCCTGTCCCCTCTTCCTTTATGGACATTCACACTGGCCTTATGGATGTGCCCGAGCCCGATGGAGAGGTCCCCCAAGAGCTCCCAAAGGCCGAGTGACCCGACGGTGGAAGATGGCCACCCCTTTAGGAGTGTGCTCTTGGCGAGGCTGCTACTGACCCTACTGACAAATGCAAGAAGAAGAACAATCCTTGCTACCTCATGCGTGAGGTTTTAAGAATGCCCGAGTGTGGGCTTTTTTAGATACTTCTATTAATTGGCCATGAGTGCCTTATATTCTAACTTTCTCCCTCATTTCTTCATATCTGCTATATAATATCTAACTTTCACATCCTTTGAAGTATTATTTGTTGATGTTAGCCTCTTATTTTTCCCTGCGAGTTAGTCTGGCTGGGAATGTCCCAGTAAAAAAGTATAACCTTTTCTGCTAGGTGAATAAGAGGGGGAGGCGACTCTTAATTCGAAGTAAATACAGGTACAGAGCAGGTTATCATCCCGTATTACCTACTTAATGATATTTATTGCTAGGCATGTTCTGACAGAGGGTGGCTCTAGCCAACGGAACACTTATTCTTACCTAGGTAGAGAAGAACCCATTGTAAGGCTTTCCAGGAGAGCTATTGACTGTTGGCTCCCAGCAGGGCAAGTAGTTTTTAGGTGACCCTTCCACCAGTAGTAGGATAACTGCTTCGAAAGCTCCACTACAATGAGAAGTTAGTGCACATTTGAATATGATGAGTACAAACAGAAACCTATAGAAAAAGAATCATAATTGAGCCTATCCCAGGCTAGCTTGTTCAAAGACACATCCCCAGTGGGAGGTGTAAACTCTAGCCGGGGGTTAAGTACGTGTGCTCAGCAGGCAATGTAATAGTCGTCCAGCTGGCGGCTTATGAACGATGACGCTTGTTCACATGTAAGGTGGGAATGAAAGAAATTGCATTTACTGATACATCGCGTATGTTTTACAAGAGATAAATGAGGGAGAGAGCACATCGGGATAAAACTTCTTGAGGTTGTATACATTCCTTGGGCGAGAGATCCTTCTTCAATCTATTTCTTCTAGCTTGTATGCACCAAACTTGATGACTTTGGTCACTTTATAGGACCCCTCCCAGTTGGGGGCTAGCTTTCCTACTGGCTTGAGGGCACTGGCCCGCCTGAGCACGAGATCTCCTACTTGAAATTTGCTTTTCCTTACCTCATGTTGTAGGCTTTGACCAACTTTTGTTTGTATCATTCCATTTGAGTCTGAGTGTCTTCTCGATTTCATCCAACAGATCTAAGTCATGTGAAAGCATGGCGTCGTTGTTTTCTTGTTCATAACATTGTATGAGAAATGTTGGCAACCTTGCTTTAGCGAGCATAACCTAGGCATGGTCCTGTATGACCAAAGAACGTTGGGTAGGGCATCCTCCTACTGTGTGGGTCCTCTTGCCTGCTGCTGCTTGGTTTTGATACCTTGGACCAGGATGAGGTTGGTAACTTCCACTTGTCCATTGGCTTGCAGGTAGGCTACGAAGGTAAAATGTTCTTGGATACCCCACCCGGCACACCAATCTTGGATTCCCCAACCCTAAAATTGACGACCATTGTCAGAGATAATAACGCGAGGCAAACAATACAATGCAAATTGGGTTTTTCCTGAGTAATTTGAAGACTTCATTCTCCGAGATTTTGGCAAGGGGCTCTGCTTGCACCCACTTGCTGAAGTAGTCCACTGCTACCATCAGGAACTTTTGCTGTCTTTCTACTGGGGGGAACGAAACTACTATGTCTATTCCCCATTAAGCGAATGGGAATGGTTCTGAGAGGGCTTTGAAAGGTTTCGTTGGCATGTGTATGGACGAGGCCTGATTCTGGCATTGTCCACATCGACACACCCATTCTATAGCGTCCTTATTAAGATTGGGCCAAAAATATCCGGCTCTTAGAATTTTTCCTGCAAGCGCACAACTGCCTTTATGGGCTCTCAAGGATCCTCCATGTATTTCTCATAGTACTGCTTGACCCACCTTGCAGGATAAGCATCGAAGGTAGGGTTGTGAGGAACTTCATTTATAGAGGATTCCTTCTAGCAGAGCCAAGCTGGCCGACCTGTTCTTCCAGCCGGCCAACCTCCTGCTTGTTAGTGGGAAGGATGTCCTCCTTCAAATAGTTTAGGAGGGGTTTCCTCCAATCTGTCTCAATCTGTAAGATATAGAGGATTCTTTCTAGTAGAGCGAACCTGGTCGACCTGTTCTTCAGCGGGCAGCCTCCTGCTTGTCAGTGGGAGTTCCTTAGTGAGAGTTCTTACAATTCATAGGTATGAAACCGAACGAGGACCTTCTCTTCCCTTATTACCCGACCTTGGTCCACCAGGTTTAGATTCCAAAGAAATAGGAACATATGCCCAAAAGCTCTCACCAGGCGTCCCAAATCAAATGAACTCGTAGAACTACTTTGTTTTGTTTTGGAACCAGTTGCACAATGATAGTATGAATGTTGCAATCAACTAGCAATTTGGCCAGCTGGGCAAGGTAGTCAGCTTTGGTGTTTTCAATGTGCCAAATTTGGTAAAGCTGAAAGTCTGACAACCTGTGTTTTAGCTCGGTCACCTCCTGTAGATACTCTTTCATCCTGTCTTCCTTAACCTCGTATGTACCTCCTACTTGGTTGATTACCAATTGGGAGTCGGTGTAGGCTATTAGGTCACTAGATCCTGCGTCAATCGCCATCTTCATACCTGCTATCAAAGCTTCGTAACTTAATTATTAGAGGCCTTGAAGTCAAACCTCAAGGCGTGTTCCAATTCATCTCCCTCAGGGTTAGTGAGGACAATCCCGGACCCACTACTGGTTAGTGTAGATGAGCAATCCACGTGTAGGAGCCATCTTCCTCTGCTAGAGCTTGGGCTTTAATGGACGTTTGGGGCTGATAGGTGATATCATACTCACTGAGTTCCACTGCCCACTTGACCATCCTACCTGAAGTTTCAGTTTTCCCCAACATAACTCGTTGGGGGTGTCAGTACGCACAATGATAGGATTACATAAGAAGTAGGGACGTAACTTACATGCCGTGACTATTAAAGAAAAAGCTAATTTTCTACCTCCGGGTAACGTTGCTCTGCTTCGTGCAACACTGTACTTACATAGTATATGGGCTTTTGCATCCTTTCCTCCTCTTTGATAAGTAAGGAACTGATCGCGTGTTGTCCCACCGCTAGGTACAGATATAGTTGCTCACCGGGGGCTGGCTTGGTGCAATGGTAGTTCTGCTCGATAAGCCTTTAGGTCCTGGAAAGCTCGTTGGCATTCCTCGTCCCATACAAAGTTCTTGGCTTTCTTAAGGGCCTTGAAGAACAACAAGTTGCGCTCTGTTGAGTGGGAGATGAATCTGTTGAGGGCAGTTACACGACCTGCTAGCTTTTGTACTTCGTTGAGGTTGGTGGGAGGTTTCATCTCTTGGATAGGATGTATCTTAGCATGATTGACCTCGATCCCTCTCTAGGTCACCATGTAACCAAGGAACTTACCACTACGAACCCCGAATGCACATTTGGTCGGTTTAGCTTCATGCGATATTTCCTCAAAATACTACGAATGTCTCTGATAGATCCTTGATGTGATGGTCTGCTTGCCTACTGTTCACCAACATGTCATCAATGTACACCTCCATGTTGCGTCCAAATTATTCTTGGAACATACAATGCACGAGCCGTTGGTACGTGACACCTGAATTTTTCAGCCCGAAAGGCATAGCGATATACCAGTAGGTTCCTCCTGATGTCATGAAGCTAACCATTTTTTGGTTGTCCGGGTTAAGCATGATTTGGTGGTAACCCTGCGATGCATCCATTAAATTTAATAATTCATGACCAGAGGTGGAATCCACAATCTGGTCGATACGGGGTAAGGGGTAAAAGTCCTTCGGGCCTGCTTTGTTGACATCACAAAAATCAATGCACATACGCCACTTATTACCTGGTTTGGGCACCAATACGACATTGGACAACCACTCCGGAAATTGGATTTCCTTAATGTGTTTTGTAGACAACAGCGTACTTACCTCCTCCTGGATGATTTCGTCCTTCTCTGTCCCGAAGTGCCTATTTTTCTGCTTGACCGGGGGGTAAGTTGGGTCTAGGTTTAGACTATGTACCGCAATGCTGGGATCAATGCCTAATGGATCCCGAGTTGTACATGCAAAGACATATGCGTTCTCCTGCAAGAATGTGGTGAAATCCCCTGTCAGCTCTGGTCCTAGCTAAGATCCTATCTTTGTGACCTTGCCAGGCTCCCTGGGTATCAGCTGGATACTCAGTAACTCCTCCGCGGGTTTTTCACGAGCAGAAAAAGAATTCCCCTGATCACCCTAGTGCACGGGCCTATTGCCCTTCTCTCTATTAGGAGGGTCTATCTACATATCCTGCCGTCCTTCGCCTTTAATTGATTTACATAGCATTTCTAAGCTACATATTGATCATCGCTGACTTCTCCCACCCCTGCTCCAGCGGGAAATTTCAGTTTCATGTGGTAAGTAGATACCATGGTCTCGAATGCGTTCAAGGCCGATCGTCCTATGATAACGTTGTAGGCAAAAGGCATGTCCACAACTAGGAAGCGGACCATCTTAGTCCTCCTCAGGGGTTCTATTCTTAGGGAAAGAGTAAGTAGAATATGGCCCAATGGGTCTACTACTTCCCCAGCAAAATTGTACAGCGATGTGTCCACCGGCTCTAGCGGGATGTCTCCGAGTTCCATCTGCTGATAAACTTTGTAAAATAGATATCTACAGAACTTCCATAATCCATGAAAATACATTGCACAGTGTTTTTACCAAGGTGGTAGAAATAACAAGAGCATCATTATGAGGTAAGTGTACTCCCTGGGAATCAACAGGAGCGAAGTGGATTAGAGGATTCTCTGAGGAGATATTATAGTTGACTTCCAAAATGGCTCAGGCTGCCCTGGTGTGAGCGTGTCTAGCTCATCCAGAGTCTCCATTAGTGGGTCCTCCTGCTATCATGTGGATTACCCCCTTAGTCGGAGCGTTCAGTGGGCTCTGTTCCTCAGCGGGGGCCTTATCCCTTTTACGTTCCCTCCTCGGGGGGTCCTTCTCCTGCTCCTCACTTTTAAGGGAGTTTCGATGTCGACAGCGTTCCTCATTGCGTTCTTACTTTTTCTCCTTATCCACGTAATCGTTCAAGTACCTTCCTTGTATGAGCCTTTTTGGTTTCCTATCTCAGCTGACAACACCGGTTGGTATCATGCCCATACTCCATTGGTATCTGCAAAAAAAATTTAGATTTCGGCTGCTGAGCCCATCTTTCGATCCCTTGGGCCACTGTAGGGCAGGGTGTCTGTCAATGGCCATCAGCATTCTAGCCAAGCTGGTGATGAATGGGGTATACTACTCGTTCTTAGGATCAAAGAGATTGAGAGGTCTCGGATCTCCCCTGGTCCTGCGAGTTGAGGACATGTCATTCCTTCTATCGCGGTGAGCTTTCTTTAGCGACCAAGTGTCGTCCAGGTTCATATATTTTCCTACACGGGCTAGCACTTCTCAGAAAACCGTGGCAGGTTTTTTGACCAGAGATTCAAATAGGAGGCCTCCTCGTAAGCTTTAGGTGAGGGCCCTGAGCAATACCTCCTGGTGAGCTAAGGACACTTCCAGGGAGACATCGCTAAAACGATGCACATACACCCTCAAGACGGCATTTTCCTCCTGTTTGATCCCAAAAGGCTTGACTGCTGACTTTTGGTACCTTCGGCTGCTAGCAAATTGGTGCACAAAGAGATTGTTGAATTCTGCAAAAGATCTTACTGATCCAATAGGGAGCTGGTCGAACCACTGTTGGGCACAATTTGTTAGTGTAGTAAGGAAAACACGACATTTGATACCATCAGTATATCTATGCAGCAGGGCTGCATTTTCAAACCTACGGACCTACTCAACTGGGTCAGAAGTACCGCCATAGGTGGGAAGGTGGGTAGAGGCCCGAAAATGAGCAGGGAGTTCTTCAGCCATGATGCTCTCACTAAACGGTGCGATCTGTAGGTAAGATATCTTTGGTTACCTGCTAATGGAGCTCAATCACCTCCTTCCTTAGGCCCTGCCATATTTCAGGAGCTTGAAAGGGGGTTGTATCCTTATTGCCGGAGCCCGTAGGAAGGGTCTTATCCTGCTGCAACCCAGTGAGGGCCTATTCATCCATGGGTTAGCTTCCTGAGGTTCCTCTACGTTCCTCTGGGCAGATGGCCCTACCCCGCTAGCTTGTGAGCCACGGAAGGTGGAGTGGATAGTCTCCATGATGAATTGTCAAAGATGTTCATAAAGGAGTAGGCCAGAACGACGGGAGTTGCGGTGGGATGGATGACCAAGGCTTGGGCATCACCAACGACAGCTGGGGCGGCACCAGCTGGAGCAGATATAGCAGGCATCGGGAAGGCACCGACTATAGTAGAGATGGCGCCAATAGGTATAGGGAAAGCACCAGCCGGAGCGGGATAACCAGCAATCACGTTCAAGAGATCTCTAGTTAGAGCGGGATTGCTGACCAAGGTGATAGGGATGCCAGTGGTCTGAGGTGGAACATCCTATCCTGCTGTAGCAGGGAGGGAAACGTCTCCAGTGAAAGATCTGGTGTCATTGGAATAAGCCATTTCTCACATCTTGAACTCAAGTTCCTACAGACGGCGCCAATTATGTGTACTTGGATTTTGAGCTACACCAAATTTCGAAGGACTTGCATGCAAATCCTAAGATCAAAGTGTAATTTGGACTAGATATGACTGAGATACGCCAGGTGAACCAGGTCTGCCTGAAAATTCAGAAATCTGGTACACTCAACTTCCCAGCTGATTTGCCATCAATCTACTAGGATCCAACTGAAAATATTTTAGGGTGACGTGTACTAATGTGTTGGCAAATTATAGGATGTGTCTGTCCAGCTGTACAATGACGTGTCCTGCTAGAACAAGCTTGTTTCTTAGGACTGCCAATTTAGTGAAATCAACATGTAAGATCATGAGTTTTTGCCTTCCTGCTGGCGGACTGTCCTACTGATGGCCCATTGGGTTTTTTCCCTTGAGAGGGTTTGCTGGGCTTAGGTCCAAGGAGGATTCAGGGGGGCATCAATATACATTGCATTTATCCGTATAAGTATAAAAATGCACATGAAAATTTTAAATGAGGGGCAAAATTGAGAATTTATGTATATTTTTTGTTGACATAAATATTTTCGTCTAAACTCTAACAGAAGGAGGTAAGATGTAAATGGAGAATTTTGGAGAGGGTGTAAGTGTAATTTTGAACTTCTTTAGATAAAAGTATAATTTCACATTTTTAGAGGGAGTTTAAGTGTAATTAACCTTTTAATTTAAGTCCTGTAAGTCCAACTTCTTTATGAAAAAAAGTTTATCTAAACTCCAAATTGAACAAAGTAACCTAATGTCATGCTGTGCAGTTCAATTTCTGTTAGGGTCGTTATGAAAAAACTTAAGATAAGTGTTTATCAACTTATAATATGATAATGGTTAAGTGTTTATCAACTTATAATATGATAATGGTTTCGGGTAAATTCGGGCAGGATTTGGGTCCAACTAATTGGATCTGGATGTGGGTTTAGATTTAATTTTTGTGAACCTACCTGAGTTTGGAGCGCATCCAAGATTTTGTTGCGGATCTGTCTTGACCCAGTTCTGAATAAAATGGCAAATTATATTTTTGATCCTGTAACTCTAGGTTGTTAGCACTTTTGCTCTTGTAACTTACTTCATTTATATATTTAGTCATTTTTTTTTTGACGAATTTGGTGTTGAGCATCTCACATTTAGTCCTTCTTTAAAAAATCTAGTCATGTGTTGACAATTTGGTCCCATTTCATACTTGAGTAGATCTCATTTTTGGTCCAGTAATTATATGTTGTCAAGACCAAATTTGTCAACACATAACTAAATTTGCTAAAAAAGGACCAAATCTAAAATGTGTTGGACTAAATTTATCAAAAAAATGACTGTGTAAACGGAGTAAGTTACAGGACCAAAAATACTAATGACCTAAAGTTACAGGATTAAAAATATAATGTTGCCGAATACAATTATTATTAATAGTTCATCCATTTTCTACTTTTGAAATATTGGGTTTAGTGGTTTTTTATACACTCACGTCACTTATTTCAAACTAATTAGTATGTACAATATTGGTATTTTAATGAGCAGTAATTATGTACTTACTTTATCTTTGCATGACCAGTCTACCCCATTGCCTTGGAAAAGCCTGTGGAGCATTAAGGTTCTTCCTAAAGTTCACTTCTTCCTGTGGCTACTTGGTCATTTATCTTTACCCACTGCCTATTTTCTATTTTTTAGACGTAAAATCCCTAACCCTCTGTGCAATTTATGTGGTGAGGCACAAGAGGATACATCACATGTTTTTGTTCACTGCAAACTCTTCTCTGTTTTCTCTAACTCTTTGTTGCCTGAATTTCCAACTTACAACATACTAATATTGTCATCATTCTGCACATGCTTAAATCTAAACCTCAAAGGAAAATATTGGTGACAAATACACTATGGCTGATTTGGAAATCCCGTAACGATGTTATCTTCAACAATAAAACTATAAACACGCAGGCCTTATGGCATAGTGCTAAAATGTTTTCTTCATAGCAGACTTTTTATAAACAGGTGGGGGGTGCAAACCTATTTTCCGTGCTTTGTAAATGGGTTCCTCCACCTCCAGGATGGTTTAAACTTAATATTGACGGATCCTCTATCAGGAATCTGGGACCTTCGGGATATGGGGAATCATACGAAATCATGAAGGTCACTTTATCATAGGATTTTTGGGATCAATTGATATAGCTACCACAGTATGGCCGAATTGCGAGCTTTAAGGGAAGGAATTCATATGGCCAAAACACAGAAAATTGAAAGGCTTATTATTGAGACAGATTCTCAAACCTTGCTTCTCCTTCTCCGTAGGGGGGAATTGGTTGCAGATGGAATTCCTCACTTTGCTCCAGGATACCAGGCAAATTATATCTGAACTCCAAGCAGTCTCTGCAACTTTTGGCTATCGGGAGGTTAATCGAGCTGCTGACTTTTTGGCCCATACAGCAGCCTCCAACTCTTCACCACTGCAGATCTTCATGGAAGTGCCAGCATGTTTATCAGAAATACTACTATCTGATATGACTAGATTTTGTAATAAAATAACTACCTCCCCTTTTGTAATGGCCTTTGATCTGTAGTAATAAAATGGTGACTATTTTCACTGTTAAAAGAAAATACATATTAAGTGATTATGATAATTAGATTTTAAAATAACAATTATGAAAAAATCACATGAGTTGATCCATTAACAAGTATGAACACTCCCAAACGTTTTTTGGGCATATGATGAATAATATCATGTAATTTGATTTAAGAAAAATATTTATTATTCTAAAAATTGAAAAAAAAAATTACGCAACTACCCAAATCAGCATGGGTCAGGTTGGGGGCGGGGCAGGGAAATAACTAGAGCAGGGAGTGTACCAGTTTTGAGGTAGGCGAAGCTGGGTGCGGCGGGCCGAGTTCTCTCAAAATAAAGTGAGATCCACCCCAATCCGCCTTGTTGCCAACCCCTACTCAAGTTGTATTGATCGTCCTTAAAGTTTGCACTTAAAAAAATAAGACTAAGAGAAGATTAGGTAAGCTCCAATTATAACTTTTCAATACTGTAAGTAAAATAGATTTGATGCAAGCAAAGAGTTGTTCGTTCGAACAAGCTCAACTTGAGGTCTTTAGGACTAGATTCTTATAAGCCTTGAAAATAGGACCTAAAAAAAACACGTTATCACCCAGACACCCAAATCAATAAATAATTGAGAAAATAGATGTGAGAAGTTAAAGAAAAAAGTGCGTAGTAAAACGTGAGCAAGTATGGTTGTGTGCTAGAATTTCCTCACATGTAAGTGTAAAAGCAATGTTACCCCTTGCTAGCAATGTAGGAGATGTATTTATAGGAGCCTCCTCCAACCGTTGGGAGTAGTGGTACTTCCAAGGACTCGGAGAGGTGGTAGCTCCTTCTTCTAACCGGATACCCTTCCCTTTGGGATGGGTCTTCTCCTTCACGGGTAAGGCCAATCTTCTAGCAGATAGGAGCATCATTCCTTTATAGCAGGCTAGTTAGGCGGGAAGTCATGTTGGAGTCCCTCGGGGTCCAACCTAGCAGCGGATGGTTGTCGTTTGTTGAGCTGTCTTGTACGGGTTCTCACCAAGTGGAGGCTAGGCCCACCTGGGACAAGTGGACTGCCACACGAGCGAGTAGCCAGACCTTCTAAACCTATTCAAACTTTTGAGATGGGCCTTCTCGAGCCTCCTTAATCTTGGTGCGACCCAACAACTTAATCCTGATGGGCTTCTCCTAGCCTTAAGGCCTTCTTGCCCTTTAGGTTGTGTAGGCCTGTTGCTTCTTAAGGGCACCAAGATTGATGTAATAAATGTAGTCAACTAAACGTAAGAAATATAGAGGGTTGGGATACTTATATATACTTTTGGCCTATTTGAATTAGTTTCGTAAATTTGATATGTATAATTATAAAACGTGGATCGAAGACAAATAGATGGTCTCTAGTAGGGATAGCAATTCAACCTGGACCCGACAAAACTTGCTCCGGACCCGCCCGTAATGGGGCGGGTTCAAGTCCAAAAAATCGAAGACAGAGTGGGTAACGGGTCCGGGGGATCCCGAGTCCTTAAGGATCCCCCCGTTTAGATATATATATATATTATTTTATTTTTATCATGATAATAAATAATTAATAAAATATTGTAGCATTTAAGTTATTTATTGTTAGGTACTTTTTCAATAATTGATGAATTAAAAAAATTATCCAACAATACTTAACGATGAGGAAGACAAAGAAGTAGTTACTAACATATAATTGATATGAATTGTTTGGGTTGTTTTATTATGAATAATTTTATTTATACTTGAAAATATTTTTTGAATTGAATTTTAGTTAGATCATGAACAACTTTATTTATAATTGATATATTATATATATTTTTTTAAATTTGTAGAACAAATGAAAAAAATAAAATAATCGGGTCTACCGGATTAGACCCGCCCCGACGGATTTTGTGCCGGGGCGGGTCCTGGGTCCTTCCCGGAGTTGGCGGGACGGGTCCCCAATCCACCCAAACCTGCCCTGTTGCCACCCCTAGTCTCTAGGTAAGTGATGACCGAAACCAACCCAAACAAAAAATTGTAAGGATTCTTGAAATGCTTAATTATTTTCATCAATTTGAAAATATTGATATAATGTATATGAGATCCATTCATTTAAGTCATGATCATCTGACATAATAAAGCAAATGTACAGTATATGTGGACATAAAAAAACATTACTTGAATAGCACAAATATGAGGATAGATATAAGATAATCACATAAAGCTAGCTCCTGCCTCCTGAATTAATTTGTTCATATTATCTATAAAAAAAAAACTCCATTTTGGAAAGTTATATAACTCTTCCTTCACCAATACTATTATATAAATATATGGGAAAAATATTTTTTTAGTCCCGTTAAAAAGGGCCATTATCGGTTTTAGTCCCATAATTCTTGCAGGTGTTGCTTTTAGTCCAGTTAAACTCAAAAATAAGCCTTTTCAGTCCCAAAATGGCATGTGCAGTGCACATGACTTAACGCCCATTAACGGACGTTAAGGGCAGTTAACGGCGTCAGTCTGTCATGTGCACTGCACATGCATTTTGGGACTGAAAATGCTTGTTTTGGGGTTTAACGGGACTAAAAGTGACACCTGCAAGAATTGTGGGACTAAAACCGATAATGACCCTTTTTAATGGGACGGACTAAAAACACATTTTCTCCGATAAATAAAATACCTAACTAATCAAAAAATAATAAAATAAATTTATTTTATCGTATATAATTAAATAAATAATTAGTTTGTAAATGAAACAAGAATAACTAATGGTATTTTAGTCAATTCATATTTTGTCTACCTAATGTAATACTTTAAAGTATTGTATAGATAATAGAAAAAATTATTTTTTTAGCCCACTAAGTATGCCCAATATTAATTTTAGTCCGAGAATTATGCCCATTTTATTCTAAGTCCAGTAATTTGCAAAAATGATGAGATTTAGTCCTCTGGGGGTCGATTTTTGATTTTGTGGCCGGAAATGTTACATGGCATGCCAACTGGACATATTTTGAGAATTTTTAAGCCTACGTGGCAATTGAAATGAGGTGGATTATAATTTGAATACCACATAATATGTGTGGTTGTACAAATGGCAACTAATACATGTGGTTATTGTACACGTGTATAAGTTGTCGTAAATTAACCAAATAATTGCCACGTGTGCATTTTTTTGGCTAATTTTCAAAATATTGCCGGAAAATTGAGTAAAAAACCCTAATTTGGACTAAATCTCATCAATTTTGCAAGTTACTGGACTTAGAAAAAAATGGGCATAGTTATCGGACTAAAATTAATATTGGGCATACTTAGCGGATTAAAAAAATAATTTTCCCTAGATAATATTATGGGGGTCTTTGACCCCAATGAATCAATTTTGACCAAAGTTTTGAATTTTTTTTATTATTTCAAAAAAATTTGATTTATTGTTTAATATGTATAGTAAATGTTGAAATTAAGATAATCCTCAAAATTTTCTTTAAAATGCACATGATCTGTTAATAAGAAAATATTCATTTTTAAAATATGATGTGATCAATCTTGACGGAATACCCTCCTTGACTTTTCCTACCATTTATTATCTTTAAACCTCACTCTATTTATAAACATAATTTATCTTTTTATTAGATAAATAAAGGGTAAAATATTTTTTTAGTCTGTTAAAAAGGGCCATTATCGGTTTTAGTCCCACAATTCTTGAAGGTGTCGCTTTTTAGTCCCATTAAACCCAAAAACAAGCCTTTTCAGTCCCAAAATGGCACTTTTGGGTTTAACGGGACTAAAACACCACAAAAAAAAAGCGTTGATTGGGACGGTAACAGGAACGGTTTTTTTAATTATTTGGACCGGTAAATAATTCATTTGAACCTTTTGGACTGCAATTAGGAACGGTTGAGGAACGGGAGGCTATCCGTGGCAATAAGAGGCGATCCTAATTATTAGGACGGTACCGAGACTACCGTTCCTATTAGGGAACGGTGTTTGGCACCATTAGGTTCTACTGTTCCTAATTACCTTTGATCGTATAATTTTGATTTTTTTTGCATTTGGAACACTTTATAAACACTAGGAACGGTAGCATCGAAACTAAAATGCGCGATTAGGAACGGTCTTTAGAACTTTGTTTGGAACAGTCCAATTATGTTGTAGATAAAATTTAGCATGGTGTCTGGAATACATATAGGAACAGTGTTTGCACTCTAACTTTGGAATAAAATTTTGGACCGATTTTTGGTATTGTCTTTAGAACGAAAGCCTAACCACGAAAGGTTTGATTTTGGAATACAATTAGGCACGGTAAGTTCCGTCTTTAGGAACGGTTGTCGTGTACAGTTGGAATGGTTGTTTCATCGGCATTGGGAATGGTAAGTCTTTTGAAAAAGTCAAATATAGGAACGGTAAGTTGCGAAGACGTACCGTCCATAGTACCGTTCCTAAATAATGAATTATTTTTTTTGTATTAATAGTTTTTATCATTTAAATATAAATTAAATTGATAATAATATTTTGATTATATAATTAATATTTAAATATGAAAAAATGCATAATTTAAAAATAAAAAATTATATTAAATAAGAATATTATCCGATTTGATCAAAAAATAAAAAAAATACATAATTCACTGTTCGTCTCCATCGGCCTCGTCCATCTCGTCAATGTCTGGACGGGTGTGGTCTCTAGGAGGCCGTGACGGGCCGGCTCCGGAGCGACTGGTCTGCATGTCCTTCACCATGCCCATTAGGTCCGCCATCATCTCTTCGAGGCGGCCCAACCGACCCTCCATGTTTGACGAAGGGGCTGGCTCTGGCGCGGGCGGTGGCGGTGGCGATGGCGAGGTAACGGTCTGGCTGAGCCCCAGGGCCTCAGAACCAAGACCAAATACCCGGCCCTTGTTCTTGCCCCCGACGCAAGTGAGCCACATCTGCTGCTCGGTCTGCGCCACCGAGCCCTCTGATTCGGAAGCAGGATCCTCAGGGGCCTGAGACTGATGATCCTCCATCATCTTCTGGAACATCTCCTACAAAAATAATTACAATAAATTAGAAAATTTTCAAATATTTAAAAAAATAAATTAGAATGTTTTAATTACAACTTACCGCTACCTCCGCTGCCCTCGACCCGGTCCAGCCGCCGTCGGCCTTCTTCTTGTAGCATTTGGAGAATAACTCCTTCTGCTTCACTGGCCGGCCGAGCTGCTCCTCCTGTAAAAATAAATGGGAAACAGTTATTACAATTTTAATTTAATAGTAATAAATAATTGAAATAACATTAGATATCTTACCTTTTCCGCTTGTGCATACCGATGGAGACAGATCCCCCGCGGTACACAGTAGTGGATGCAGCTGGGGTTGGCGTTCCGGTTCGCCTTGTTCTTCTCGCACTCCTTCTGGAACTCCGGGGAATCCCAATACAGGAGGAGCTGCCGCCACACCTCGTTCGCCAGCCATAGAGGCTTCTGCAGCGACTGTCAGGCGAGGACGAACTTCTTCCTCAAGAACTTCCCCACCCAAACATGGAAGATCTTGAACATGAATTCATCGTCGGCGTCCCACCAATACGTCATCTGTATTAAAAAAATATATATAAATATTTTTTTAAATAGATTGTTAAAATATTTAAAAACAAAAATTGATTGCTCTTACCTTCAGACTCTCAAACCAGAAATGCTGGTGCTCTGGCGGCACCTTGCGCAAACTGCCCCAAGGATGGGGATAGTGTCCTCGCACAACCGCGTACATGCGCTCGTGGATCTTCTGAGCACGACTGAAATTACAAAATAATTAGTATGTCATAAAAATTTTAATTTAAATTACAAAAAAAAATTAAAAACATAAATTGTACCTCGCATCGGCGAGTGTGATGTATTGGCACGCGGATGGTGGTGGGAGTGGTGGGGCCGGGCGGGGTGGTGGTGGTGGGGCAGCCCATGGACGGGCCGGATCGACCGCCGGTGTAGTAGTGGATGGTCCGGGCTGCAGATCCGGCGCAGCAGTAGACGCACCGGGCTGCTGATCCAGCGTAGGTGGTGCGGGTGCCTGCTCTACCGGTGGTGGTGGTGGTCGGAAAACTGCTTCCCCATCCTAGGAAGCAACACCGGCCGGCGGTATAGCCGGTTCGCCGCGACTGCCGTCACGACCACGGCCACGTCCACCTCCTCGAGGTGGAAAATCCCGACCAGACATTATCTAAAAAATACACATAAGTATCAATTTATTTCAATAATGAAGATTTTCTAATTTATTTAATATACATGCAAACTAAATACCATAATTTTACCCTAAAATTGCACTAATTCCTTCAAATTATCATATTTTTAGTTATTGAATTTTTTGAATAATTCATATTTCCAGATTTTTAAAAAATTAAAAAATTCCAGATTTTTTAAAAAATTTTAAATTCCAGATTTTAAATATTTTAAATTTCCAGATTTTAAAAAAAATAAAATTCCAGATTTCAAATATTTTAAATTTCCAGATTTTTAAAAAATTAAAAATTCCAGATTTTGAAATTATTCAAAATTTCAGATTTTGAAAAAATTAAAAATTTCAGATTTTTAAAAAAATTTAAATTCCAGATTTTAAATATTTTAAATTTCCAGATTTTTAAAATATTAAAAATTCCAGATTTTTGAAAAATAAAAAATTTCCAGATTATTAAAAAATTAAAAATTCCAGATTTTGAAAAAAATTCAAATTTTCAGAATTTTAAAAAAATTCAAATTTCCAGATTTTGAAAAAAAATCTAATTTCCAGATTTTTAAAAAATTCAAATTGACAGATTTTTTTTAAAATTCAAATTTCCACAAAATTCAAAAATTCAAAAATTCAGATTTTTATAAAATTCAATTTCCAGATTATTAAAAAAAAGTACAAAATTCCAGAATTTTAAAAATTTCCAAATTTTCATATTTTTCGAATTTTCAGATTTACAGAAATATACCCAAATTACAGAAATAATATCCTATATTCCATCATATTTAAATATATTCCATCAAATTACAGAAATAATAGCATATATTCCAGATTTTCAAGAAATTTTACAGAAAATTTACAGAAATCCCAGAAAATTTACACAAAATTACAGCATAATATCAGTAATCCCAGAAAATTTACACAAAATTATAACATAATACCAGAAAATTACAAAAAATTCCCTAACTATTCAAAATTACAGATTACTCCCCCAACTATTCAAAAAGTATAGATTACTCCCCTAACTAAACAAAAATTACAGAAAATTCCCTAACTATTCAAAAAATTACAGAAATTACATCATAAAATTAAAAATATTACAACATAATTCTTACATGCGTTTTCAGAAAATAAAAATAGAAAAAAGAAAAATAAAAGTAGGGTTTTTGGAAACCCTACTTGGTACGACAACGGCGGAGGGATGGTGGCGGCTTGCAGCGGCGATTGACGACGAGGGCGCTGACGATGGGGCTGTGGGGGGAGGGGGCGCTGACGACGGGGCTGTGGGGGGAGGGGGCGCTGATGACGGGGCGCTGGCGGCGGCGTAGGTTGGAGAGGCGCTGAGTGGCGGCCGGAGGGGGAAAGACAGATTGAGGGGGAGAGTGAGATTGAGGGGGAAGAGGGAGAGGCAGAAAATGCGTAAAAATCGGTCAAGGGGTGAATTTATATTAGGATTTTGGAATGGTAACATTTTGTATTGACCGTTCCTAAGACCAGCCCTAAATTGAAAATGACGTCGTTTTGCTTTTAAAACGACGACGTTTTACGACATATTACTTATAATAAACTTACTAGGAACGGTCATGTAATATGCGCAGTGTTACAGGTACCGTTCCTAAATTGGAAAACGACGTCATTTTGCTTTTAAAACGACGACGTTTGACTACATATTACTTATAATAAACTTACTAGGAACGGTCGTGTAATATGCCCAGTGTTACAGGTACCGTTCCTAAATTGAAAAACGACGTCGTTTCTTTACCTGTACATTGTTACCGTTCCTGTTGCTACACCGTACCGTTCCTATATGTATTACAATATTTTTGCTATTTTCTTAGATAATAAATATAAATTAAGAAAAATACGTTTCGAACACTTATTTTATTAAATAAACGTATAAAATTGGATGTTTAAAGATTTAAAAAATCTGTAATAATTTCCAAAAAATAGACACACGTTCACAATATGAACTATTTTTGTATATTTTATGTTTGTTAGTATTTCACAGATGTAACTAGCATCCTATATTGTTGTACTGCACAGCATAATCAGACCGTCAAAATTCCAATCAGACCGTTAGATATGATATAACAACAAAAGAATACATTATATGTCGTTTTGAAATATTTCGGTGTGCGGATCTCGAGTTATCGTATCCGGTCAGTATTCATCGTACCAAAAATAGATACATCCTTAAATCCAGGTTATGGATTGGAAATCCGACCGTTGGACATCAATTCATATCCGTATCCTTGTACGTGTTAAAAAATGGTGTCGATCCGGCTGACGGATGTTGAGATATCGGACAAATTGGTTGGAGTTGTACAACTAGAAACGGTTACCTAATAGACACAATGTTCCCAATAGCGTTCCTATTATAAAGAACGATATCGTTTTAATGCACTCATATATTTACCGTTCCTATTATAATCTGGAACGGTCATGTGTAGACTTACACCAATTTTTCATTGGGCGCCAAAACGAAATATTGGGCTACAGTTAGGAACGGTAGTAGGTTTTCACCTACCATTCATAATTCAAATTTCCCACATTTTTTAAATTAGGCGCCAAATTTGAATTATTGTACCTCAAATAGGAACGGTCCTGATAATCAAAATACATCTTCAAATACAATTTTAATAATAACTGTGATAAAAAATTACAGAAATTTTTGAATTGGAAAATTCAAAAAGTCTCTTCATCAGACCCAGCCTCGTCAAAGCTATCTTCATCTTCATTTTCGGATTCACTGTCTGGCGAGCGCGATGGCCCTGCTCCATGATCAACGACCAATTGTATTCCCGTTGGGTCATGCAGTTCAAATGTTTGGTTATCTATTACAACATCTGGATTAGGTACGACTTCATCCATTTGATAGGCGACCTTGGTCCATCGCGAGTCATCGATAACTCTTCGAGCCTTGATTTTGCAAACAGCTTTCCAGTCGACTTTGTCCTTCTTCATGCTCGGGTAATCCGCGTAGTATACTTGTACTGCTTGTTGTGCCAGTATGAATGGTTCATTCTTTTGGTAGAGCTTTTTGAAGTTGACATCAACGACGTGATAACGAGGGTGTATCTTCATGCCTCTGATCAAATCGACCCAACGACAATTAAACAGTACAATGTGCATGTTCGGAATTAGTGGATAATCTAGCTGAATTATCTCTTTCAAAATTCCATAGAAGTCATAATCCGTGTTTGTATATGATGAGCTTTTGACACAAATACCACAATTCATTGTTGACTTCCCGACATTGTGACGTTCAGTGTGGAAATTGAAGCCATTGACAAAGTAAGATGGGTATGTCGTGACTTCTGCACTTGGCCCCCAATAATGCAACTTCAACAAATCCTCGTTTGTGTGATTCAATTCGGGTTTCACCTGCAATTAATGATATATATAGCAATTGAAATAATTGATTACAAATTCATGAGCATATCGCGGTAATTACGACAAATCGATGATACTTACACGAGCCTTGAACCAATCCTTGAATTGTGTCACCACTAGTTGATCAATTATCGGGTCCTCCAAATTGTGTTGCTTGAACAGTTCATTTAGGAATGACCTGTTATAGTAAAACTGATAGTTATAAATATACACGTAATTGAAATTGAAATGATTCGTACGAGATAATTACGTTTGTATAAGACACTTACTCGTAGTACGGTGCAACTACTTCACAATTACACAAGACATATGTCTCGATAGCATGAAGTTCCTCCTCGCTCAGCCATCTCTTCTTCGAGGCTCCGCTTGCTCGGCCTGGGTAATTGAAAATGGACCGAAAAATTCGATCGTCGTTGCTCGTGAGATCATCGTTCCGACCGGGTCTGTTTCGCTTGCACAGAATGTGCGGTTCGAAGTAGTGTGAGGAGAAAAGTCTGATTTCTTCGACAATATAAGCCTCTACAATTGACGCCTCGACGTGTGCTTTGTTTTTTACCTTTTTCTTCAAATCGCGTAGGAATCTATTCATATGACAATTTATTAAAATGCAAATAATAAGTATATATTTTAACAGTATTAATTATTTAATTACCTTTCAAATGGGTACATCCACCTGTATTGCACGGGGCCCCCAATGCGCGCCTCATATGGAAGGTGAACAATTAGATGTTCCATTGAGTCGAAAAAAAATGGAGGAAAAATTTTCTCGAGGTTGCACATGATGACGGCTACACTATCTTCCAATTCTTTTACCTTGGCCACATTTAGTGTTGTTGAGCATAGGATTTGGAATAGAAGGCTGACTTCCGTTAAGGCCCCCCACACGTGCTCTGGAAGCATTTCATGCAAAGCAACCGGAATCAATTTCCGCATGAAAACATGACAATCATGGCTCTTCATGCCATGCATCCTCAACTCCTTTAGGTCGACGCAACGGGCCAAGTTAGAGGCATACCCATCAGGAAACCTAAGACAACAAATCCACTCATATATCTTCTTCTTTTGCTCCTTCGTCAGTGTATATACCGCCTTGGGCATCACGTTCGGTCTCCTTTCGTCCACCTCAAGCTCCGGCCAATTACATATGATCTTCAGATCCTTCCGTGCATTCAGATTGTCCTTCGTTTTTCCCTTGATGTCCATCACAGTATTGAATATATTATCGAACACATTCTTCTCAATATGCATGACATCAAGATTGTGTCGTATCAAATGCGCCCCCCAGTATTCAAGCTCCCAGAATATGCTTTTCTTCGTCTTCGTCCACTTATGGTCGACGCCGTAGCCTTCTGGTTCACTCAACGGTTGTTCGACAGCAACACTAAATGCATCGACACGGGTTTGGATCTGTTCTCCAGTCAGCCTCGGACGTGCAACCTTCCTCTCCATTCGATTTTTAGTGAAGGCTTTTTTGTTCCTGCAATAAGGATGACCCAGTGGTAGGAATTGCCTGTGGCAGTCAAAATAGCATGCCTTCCGACCGTGCTGTAAATAGAATGCCCGTGTGTCCTCCATACAAACTGGACAACCCATAACACCGGCGGTACTCCATCCAGACGCCATACCATAAGCAGGAAGATCTTTCACTGTCCACATCAATGCGGCATGCATCATGAATGCCTGGTTTGTCGCAGTATCGTGCGTACGTACACCCACATGCCATGAATTGTACAACTCCTCGATCAACGGCTCCAAGTAGACATCGATAAGACGTTTGGGATTCGATGGGCCAGGGATCACCATCGTTAGGAACATATACTCAGACTTCATGCACATTCCCGGTGGGAGATTGTACGGTGTAAGTATCACGGGCCAACATGAGTAAGTTTTATCATACTGACCGTCCGGTACAAACCCATCCGTGCACAACCCAAGTCTAACATTCCTCGGTTCAGCTGCAAAATCAGGATACGTCCAGTCAAAATGCTTCCAAGCCTCTGCATCCGACGGATGACACATGGATCCTTCCTCCGTCTGATGGCTCGCATTCCAAGTCATATGCTCTGTTGTGACCTCCGACGCATACAATCTCTGGAGCCGAGGGGTAATCGGTAGATACCTAAGAATGGCATACAGGGACTTCTTGCGTTTAGGATTTCTGTCCCTCGTGGACTTGTACCTAGCGTCTCCACAGAACTTGCAATATTCCAAATCAATATCGTCCTTCCAATACAACATGCAACCGTTTTTGCAAGCATCAATCTTCTGAACTGGTAAACCCAATTCTCTTATCAATTTCTTTGTATTGTAATAATCGGTGGGGAAAGTGTGATTGCGGGGCATTACAGTATCAACCCACTGGCATAACCGATCATATGTATGCTCGAAAAAACCCCCTTCGGCCTTGATATTCACCAAAGAGGCAATTGACGCCAACTGAGAGGTGGTGCAGCCATTCCACAAAGGTTGGTCCGCAGCATGAACTACATCTGAGCCGCATCACCCCAATGCAAACTACGCTCCTCCTGAACGGGTGGCGTTTGCTGATGCTGCACAGGGGGCTGTCAATGCTTCAAAGTATTCCTGCACCTCTCCTCACCATGCGAAGTCCAATTGTAATACTCTGGCATAAACCCTTTCATACAAAAATCAAAAATTTACCTCATCTGGTGTTTTGAACCATTCCTTTTTGCACTTCCGGCAGGGACACTAAATCTTGTCCTCGTCCATATATACACGCTGAGACTGGGCCCATTCTAAAATTATTGTAACACCATCCACAAACTCTAACGTCACACCTAGGACGTCTCGATCATACATCCATTTTCTCAACTGTATTAACATGATTGGTCCTACGTATAATTCACAACAACAATTAAATGACGAGAGTAAATTATATATATATATGCAAAAATAACAGAATTTTGCATACTTACCTGAGCAAAACACCTATCAATATGAATCCAAAATTCGCGCTCGGTAGTTGATATGTTTGATTTTCCGTATAAAGAATCAAGGGGGGGGAGTTACAAATACAAAATGAGTTGGAGAGTAAGTATAAGAACAATGACAAAGAAGGGGGACATATATATAGAAATCATTGGAACGGTCATTGGAATACTATTTGGAACACAAAACTAGCCGTTAAAATATAGCTGTTGTTCCATCTTTAGGAACGGTCTCAGGAAAGGTAACAGAAACGGTAAAGTTACCGTTGTAATATAGCCGTTAGCGCATATTAGGAACGGTATCAGGCACAACAAAACGGTTGTTCCTACTTGGAGTACATTTTGGACCGGTACTTGTAACACAGTTTCACTTACTATATATCCGTAATTTGGAACGGTAATTGCATCACATTTTTTCCCATGGCGTAAAAAGGCCTCCTGTAGGACTACATATTGGAACGGTCAGCCAACTGGTCCAGTATTGACACGGTCTTTGGAACACATACAGTAACGGTCAGTTTTCCCTATCGGCCTACTGTTCCAAATCTCACACATGTGTTCCAAATTGAGGTCCAAAATATATCAGGTCCTCTTTAGGAACGGTTATAGGTGTACAAATTGGCACGCTATTTTTGGCACTCTAATAGGAACAGTCCGACCGTTCCTATTAATTTGTATTATAATTAGCACGACTCTGACGTCATCAACGGTTTACCGTTCCACAACAGTTCCTAGCTACACCCGTTCCTACGTGGAACGGTAACTGGAACGGTCATACCTTACAGTTCCTATTCCCGCATTTTTTTGTAGTGAAAGCGACACCTGCAAGAATTGTGGGACTAAAACCGATAACAATCCTTTTTAACGGGACTAAAAAAATATTTTGCCCATAAATATATATTTCATAATCTCTGAGAAGACGAAATTATTAATAAGATAATTTATAATATAAAATATGATACCTAGACTCAAGACATTTTTTTAACATTGAGAATTTCTTTTATAATATGCTCAAATATTAATATCAAACATTTATTCACCCCTAAGATTAATCAAGCAGACTCATGATCACTTGGTTTCTTCACATCAAGAACATCCTCATCATCACCACTCTTCCTGAAGAGCTTGTGCTCGATATGCTGAGCAAACGTACGGGGCGGGAAGCGCGGTGGCTCAGCCTCCGACACCGTCTCCGGGAGCGGCTTGAGGACGATTTTCTCCTTAGGAGGCTCGCAGAAGACTGCCCAAGAAACCCTAGCCTTCTCCTTGTTCACCAATCCCCGGTGTAGAATACTCTTGTACCTGCCGTTGCTAAGGATCTCAACAGTGTCTCCTATGTGCATGATAATGGAATTGGGGACACACTTCGCTGTCACCCAATTGCCCTTGTAGAAGAGCTGGAGGCCCGGAACCATGTTGTGGAGGATGAAGGTGAGGGCGCTGACATCGGTGTGGGCTTCGACGCCTAGGGCAAGCTCCGGCTGAGGGCATTTTGGGTAATAGTTGATCTTCATTTGGAGGGTGAGGTCTTCCATGCCACCAACTTCTTTTTCTAGTCTATCTTGTTCCAACCCTAGCTCTAGTGAGAGGACTGAGAGTATCTTAGTGGCTAGGGCTCTTATCTGCTTTGCATACTCACTTGTAGCAGGACTGGGAATTCAATTGGCAAGAGCATAAATTGAGATCATTATCATGAGTGAATATTCTTATCAAGAAGATCTATGATGAGGATCGAGGAGCAATGAAAATGATTTGTCATTATGTTAGGATGCAAAATGATCACATATTTATGATAAAAAATATACTTAAAGGGAAAATATTCGCATTTTTCATATAATAACTTAGACTCAGTATATTTTCTATTCCATTGTACGGAATTTTTGAAAATAGTTCCATAACTTGAAAAAAAAATTTGGGAAAAAAACTCTTTTGGTCCTTTAATTTTGCCACATATTTATGGTAAAAAATATACTTAAAGGGAAAATATTCGCATTTTTCGTATAATAACTTAGACTCAGTATATTTTCTATCCCATTGTACGGAATTTTTAAAAATAGTTCCATAACTTGAAAAAAAAATTGGGAAAAAAAACTCTTTTGGTCCTTTAATTTTGCCACCAATTCATTTTGGTCCTCTAAGTATTATCATTATCACATTTTTACCATTAAGTTACAAAAAATATAAATGTGGTCCGATTTATGGATTTTTCGGCGATTTTCGCCACGTGTCTACCGAAATTGCCATCAAAGCAAAGATTTTTGATGATGTGGTGGTGATGTAACACATACTTAAATAACGGAGATTTTTTTTGCTCATTTAAGGATTCAAACCTGGATAAACTAAATCTACAGTTGCCTCTCTTACCACTTGAACCACACCAAACTTGTGTTATCAAATCCCAACCTTGCTATATAACCTATATATCTGAAGTATTTAATATAGATTGATATTAATATTACAATATATTAAAATTTTTTAAACAATTAATATATTATTTTAATTTTTATAGAAAATTTATAACTAAAAATATCAATATTTAATCAATATTTTTTTTATTCAAGAATATATAATTAACATTGATATTTATCTTAAAATTAGAGTATTAGTAGGAAAAATTTATTTATATATTTTAAATATTTTAAATTCTAAATAAATATATTTATTTAAAAAATTTAAATATATTTTTAGATATATAAATATAAATATATTTATACATTTGAAATATTTTATAATTCTAATTAATATTTTAAGTATATTAATTTATTTTTAACATATACAAATTAAAATATTTAAAAATATATTTATTTTATATTAAATATATAAATATATTAAATATATTTAAAATAAAATATATTTTAAATAAAATATTTTTAGATACATTTAAAATTTTGAAATAAAAATATTATAAAAATATATATTTATATATTTTTAATATTTATTTAAAATTTAATAATATTACGATCTTAAATTTTGAAACTAGAAATATTTTAAAATACATAATTGTATATTTTAAATAAATCTATTTAGTTAGAATTTCAAAATATTTAAAATATATAAACATATTTTTCTGCTAATATCATATTTTAAAAATAAATGTCACTATTAATTATATTCTTCTTGAATAAAAAATATATGTATTAATATCTTGTAATATTGATATCAATTTATATTAAAATACTTCTAGATATATAAGTTATAAGCATGATTGAACTTAATTAATATAAGGTTGTTCTGGTTGAAGTGGTAAAGGAGGTATTTTTTGTTTTAGTTGATTCAAGTTCGAACCCCATGAACAACAAAAAAATTTAATCATTTAAGTATGTGCTACATCACCGCCACGTCATCAAATTCATTGCTTAGGTAGCAATTCCAACGGACACGTGGCAAAATGAACCGGGGACAAAATTAAAGGACCAAAAAAGCTTTTTCCCCAGAAGCTTAGGAAATTAATAAAAACAACTCACATGAAGGTCACGTGGTTGTTATCTTTTCAGAATGTAGGAATACGACTACCTCGTTTGTAGGTTGGTTTTTTCCGTTAATTTTCTAATGGAAGTTGGTAGGAGGACTGTAAGCGAAAGTTCATTAAAGTTATAGGACTTTCTATAATCAATAAGCAACAAACTTAAAAGTGTACATGAATCTAAATTATGCGACAAAAAATGCAATTATTTCCTTAAAAATAAATCTGGAACACATGGATCACTAATATGAAATATAAGATGAGCTACCCAATCTTTCATTATTTCATTTCATTATTAAATTAAATATTAAAAGACGAGCTCATCTAAAGATTTAAGCTATTAAATATGAGAGTTATTTAATATTAACATTTTAACGCAACCCCTTCAAGTGCAAACCATGCAGGTGAAACCTTTCTTTTATAAACGTGACAATAAAATTTGAACGCAAAACATCATGTTTGGTCCGACTCTAATACGGCATTAAATAAGTACTTTACTAAGAGTTTAAATATTAAAGAAAAAAATCATCTAATATTAACATCTAAACATTAAAAGTAGCTAAAATTAAGAGTAAGAGATCATTCTACGAGTCGTATATATAGCAAGAAATTATAAGTCATGACTCACATATAATCAGCTGGATTCTTGGGCCAAATGGACAAATCCCTCTTCTCCTCCGGAAAAACAGAGTGGAAAAAGTAGTCCTCCCACTCCAGCTGCCCGCTGGCATTGTTCGCCAGCTTGCTGCCGTAGCCCTGCACGTTCCCGGCCGCCTGATCGTTGGCGTACTTCTCCTTCTCCTCCACCGGCAGCTCAAAAAACTCCCGGCCCGCAATCTTCACCCGGTTCACGACCTCCTCCGGTATTCCGTGGTTGATCAGGTGCATCACCCCCCACTCCATCGCCGCCTGCTTCAGCTCCTCGTGGCATTTCCTTCTCGTTTCTTCGTCGTCGGAGTTAATGGCTTCCAAGTCAATTGTGGGCACCTGCGGCCCGTCAATGCTCTTCTCTTCTGCGAAAATGTCGCCTATGCTTTTGAGCTCTTCTTCGGGCCTCACGTACTCTTTTGGGATAGTGTTGATTCCACTTCGGGCCAAGATTTCGACCCGTGGGCTTGGACATGTAGCAGAAACCATTTTCTTGATCTTCTGATGAAAGTTAAAGAAATGGAAGAGGTGTGATCAGTTGGGAGTTTGTGGATTTTTTAGTTTGTTGCATTCTTGATTGGATTAAGGTTGTATATATGTAGAGGTGGGTGAAAAGGCAGAGCTGAGACTTGTAGAGATTTGGTAAGAAAGGGACAAGGAAACTGGCAAGTATGTTGTTTGTTGACTGGAGAGTGGAGGCACGAGGAGAGTTGCCAATGGCGGTGGTTGTCTTCTTTGTGTTTTAGTGACAATAAAGGGGAAATTGTAGGATAATTTACCCCGTGTTATTGAAAAAGTGTAATTTACTTCCATATAAAAAAAAGTGCAAAAACCCCCCTCTATATTTTTAAAAATGATGAAATTTACATCTCGACGCGACTGGTGCATTTCACGCACCATTTTTTCTTTTTTATTATTTTTTATCTTGTAAAATTATTTTTTTACCCTCATTTTAAAACCATTAGATCTAATAATATCTAGATGAATGGTTCAAATCTCATCAACATTATTTATATGTAATTTTAAAATATTTTAAAAATTGATATACTTTTAATTGATATATGTTTAATTATATATATTTATTTATATATGTATACATATATATATATATATAGAGAGAGAGAGAGAGAGAAGGAGAGAACAGGAGAGGAAGGGTTGTGGCTTGTGGCTAGTGGCTGGAGGCGGCGAATCGACTGGAGGCTGGGGGCGGCGATTGGGAGGGTTGGGGGCTGGGTGTTGGCTGCAAGCGGTGGTTGGGTTGGGGGCTTGGGCGGGCAATGGTTGGGCTGGGGGGAGGCAGGTGAAGGCGGTAGGTGGGGCTGAGGGCTGGGGCAAGCGGTGGTTCGTCTGGGGTGAGGCGGGCGAAGGCGGCAGGCGGGGGATTGGGGCTGGAGGCTGAGGCGGCGATTGGGGGGCTAGGGCTGAGACGGCGATTGGGGGGGCTGGGGGCTGGGTGCAGGCGGCGGTTGGGCTGGGGCTGGTGTGACACCCCCTACGTAACTACGCTGTATTACCATTGATTATACACCCCTTTTTAATTATAACCTGCCTTATAAGAGATTTTCATTTAAAATGAATAAAATCGATTCTATTTTAAATATAATATATATATACATATCCAAAATACGATAAACATCATCAAACGTTCATATCTACTAAGCCATAAATATGCTATATACAAAACTCCAAAAAATAAAAAGAAAAAAGATAGAGCTTCAGACTACTACAGAATTTGAAATGCAAACCCGACAAAAGGCTATAATCATATAGCTATAACTTTTGGTTTCAGGTGTCACGGCTGACCCACCTATTAAGATTCATGGCATGGCTTCAAATGTGCTGTAGCTATTCACTGTAACCTATCTCCTGAAAAATGTTGGCAAGGGATGAGCTGCCTACTCAATAAATATAGTTAATTGACTTATACATATACATGCACATACATAATAAAACGAATATCATACGATACAACAAATATAAAAAATAACATATACCAACAATCATATATTAAATTACACTATCACTTCACTTCGTTCGAGAAATCTGATCTCACCGGACCGGGCGAAGGGGAAAGAAGGTATGGGTGGTCTAGGAACAACAACGGATGGTGTTACGCGCGCGCGAATGAATCCCACAGGAAATTTATCGCTAGTACTAACCCCTGTCCTTTAATACTCGACTTTATTGTTTATTGCCTTAGGGCCCTGCTTACCCATGCTGGGGTGCATCACTCAATGGTCTATGTCGGCTATCATCCCCTCAATCATAATATCTCTCTTTCTTTTCTCGGTACCACACAACACACAGCTCGTATGATACCCCATCATCACTGATACCACACAACACACAGCTTGTATGATATCCCGTCATCCATCATATCACACACACAGAGCTCGTATGATATGTTACATCATCTCCCTTGATCAATGACAGCACACAGCTCGTATGATATGTTACATCATCTCCCTTGATCAATGACAGCACACAGCTCGTCATTAATCATATTATTATAAGCTATTGCAGTATGTCCCCTAGTTAGGTAAGCCATCTCTTTATTATCTCAATTCACAATATTCTCATTATTCATCTTCATTCAACAATCAAATCCCCATCAGTAATTTTGACGTTCAATTTCATTTAACAATCAACATAGTATACATAACCATCCATCTATGTTCCATACACCATCACCACATATAATCACATAATGACAACTTCACAAAACAACCATATAATCCAGACAAATACCCAATCATAACAATCATGTATACCAACACTATGTATATATATAATCCAATTAACTATACTTACCTCCAACTCAAAAGATCACGTTAATAGGAGAAACTGCTCAGCCCTCTACTCTATCTTCACGTCCTATAGCAGGATATAATATATGATGGAGATAGAATGCACTTTTACCACCATACCCTCGAATGTATGAAGATTTACCAAAAATACCATTGGAAGCGGTTATAGTTAGTGGTTAGTGGGGTGAAGCTAAATTACCAAGGCGCCCTTAAAGATTAGATGATAGCCGCTAGATTAGAGGCGGTTGGAGGGTAAAATAGTCTTTATACCCTTCCTCATTTGCTATAAATAGCCATCAAATTCAATGTAAAATGACTTGATTCTTATTTTGAGAAATGAATTCTTGAGAAGAACTCTCAAGTTCTTAACTCGCGACGTTGTTTTGTGCAATTGTGCTTTGATCACACGCTTCCCGATTTTCACCCCATTAGCTTGGCGCCGTCTGTGGGAACCTGATCAGAGCATTAAGGATGGGCACCTGGTCAAGAGTCAGGAACGGGAAGGCGAGGCGAGAAGAACTCGAAAGAGGAGGAGAGAGTCACGAGCCAGATCACATCCCGAGGAATCAGCCTGCTCGTGACCTTCAGAACGGGAGGCAAGAAGAAGTCGAGGCTCCACCTCCACCCCCAGTCATTCAGATGACTCCAGAAGCACTTCGCCAATTGGTGGAGGATGCATCTGTCGAAGCAGCACAGAAGGCGCTGGCCCAGTTCATAGCAAGTCACGCGTTTCCTTTGGCCCTCGAGAGTCGTGAGCAGAGGCCCGGGGACGCCCCACGAGGTTTGAGCTGCGAGGAGGAAGTCGACAGCAGGGCCACGCAGCCGGAGGACAGCTATTACCCTTCTCCTCCTAGAAGAGGTGTAGGCGAAGATGACCACTTCCCACCTCCTTCCCAGGGAGGACGACAAGAAGATAATTGTTTCCCCCCTCCGCAGGTGCCATCAGGGCAGGAAGCTGTGTATCGGGAAATGGACGGCCATATGCCCCCTCCACCTAGGTTCTCGAATCCCTTGAGGCCCCCTGGGTACCCAGCGCGACCCGTGGTAGTAGCGCCCAGCGTCGGAGTCCATTCGCCCCTCACATTTTAGCAGAAACTATTCATCCGGGGATCAAGATCCCAAACCTCAACGAGTTCGACGGAGTGGGAGATCCCCAAAACCACTTGGACTGTTTCCTGGCCAGAGCTGATTTGTTAGACATTAGCAACGCGGCTTATTGCAAGTTGTTTTGGACTACCCTCTCGAGAAAGGCGATGGCGTGGTTTAACCAGCTACCCTCGGGAACCATCGAGTCATTCAAGCAGCTTTCTCAGTGCTTCTTGCACCGCTTTGCAATTAATAAGCGACGTCCCAGAACCGTCTCGTACTTGTTCACAATAATCCAGCAAGAGAATGAGAGCCTGAGGGAGTACGTACGGCGCTTCTCGGAGGCTGTTTTGGAAGTCCCCCACGTAAAACCCATAACTTTTGGCAAGCATCATGCAACAGAATCTAAGGAGAGGTCGATTCAAGGATTCGATTGCTGGAAAGCCCCCCTCCTCACAAGAGGAGTTATTGCTAAGAGCCGAGAAGTATATAAGAATCAAAGAGTTAGCAGTTTCACGACCAACAAATCCATTGAAATGGAAGGCTGCTGAGGAGGAGAAAGGGGTTCCCCTTGGGATAGAAGGAAGTAAGTGTGAACGCAGACATGTGCTTCCGGGGGATTTGGCTCAATACCCCTCGGACCTTGCGGACTCAAACGCTCAATGTAGCCAAGTGGCAAGGATTGGGATCGATACCAGAGCTCAGAGGAATGCCACCACTTGAAGGATGAGGCCGAGGAGTTGATTCAAAAAGATGGCTTACAAGAATTCGTGGGACAAAGGAAACAAGAGCTCCAGGAAACCGCCTTTGGAGGTAGGCACGTGGCACGTGGGAGTAAATCAGGAAGTAAAACGAGCTAGCAAGGACAACCTCCCAACTGTTGGAGTTAGGAGGATTACTTCGGGAGGCCCAAGAGGAAGAGATACGAAGTAAGTTAAGAGAGTCGCTCAGAGAGCAAGGCAAGCTAAAGGAGTTGTGGTGAGAGCAATAGGACACGATGTCAACCGTATCTTCTTTGGCGAGAAGGCAGCAGTGTCGCCAGTGGATCCAAGAAAGAGTCGGAGTATGATGCGTTGTGCAAGGGGAGAGAGTTGACTTGCGCCATGGGAGCGACATATGCAGGGGGAGAAAGCAGGAGTGACATATGCGAGGGTGGATAACGACTTCCAACTTGTGCTCAAAGCAGTTGAATGGAGGCCATGAAGCTGGGGGAGCAGATGACCAAGTACTTAGCAAACATCCAAGTATTAAGAAGGAAGCTCGATGATTTCACCCTAGAACGAATCCCGCGGTCATACAAGGAAGAAGCAGACTGACTCGCTAAGTTGGCCAGCCTATTGGCTCCTTCGAAGAGCGGGAGAATAACCTACTAAGTCAAGAACAACCCGAAGTGGATGTTGCATGGTAAGAAGTCCTGGCGATGAAGAGTGTTATATTGGTGCGCGGATGGTGGGGGGAGTGGTGGGGCAGGTGGGGTGGTGCAACCCATGGATGGGCCAGATCTACCGCTGGTGTGGGAGTAGATGCTCTGGCAGCCTCTGGGACGAGTGCAGGAGTAGACGGATCGGGCTCCTGATCCTGCACTGGTGCGGCAACTGGCTGCTCTGCCGGTGGTGGGGGTGGTCGGAATGCTGCTTCCCCACCGTGGAAAGCAGCACCTGCCGGCGGTGTGGCTGTCGAGCCCCGACCGCGGACACGACCACGACCGCGACCACGTCCACCTCCTCAATAAGAAAAATCCCGACCAAACATGATCTACAATCTTTAAAAAAAATATATATTAGTGGTATGATTTTTTAAGAAAATATAAGTATCAATTTATTTTTTAAATGATAGATTATTGGAATTTTCTCTACAAGTTATAATCTAAATTGTTAATCTAATACATTATAATCCTAATTTGTTTCCTAAAGCCTAAAATGGTTACTAAGTCCCAACTTTTGACATTATTGTAATTATGATAAGTCTTATAATAATAACAAAATATAATTTAAAAAATACCAGAAAATTTGTAAAAAATAACAGAAAATAATTTTATAAATCTCAAAGTTTTTTAAAAAATCACAAAAAATATTTCATAAATTTCAGAATTTATTTTTTTAAAATGACAGAATTTGTTTTAAAAAATAACATATAATACTTATAAATGATGAAAATTATTTATAAATAACAAAAAAATTTGTTAAATATAACAGAAAAAATATTTTAAAATGACAGATTTCTTTTCAAAATTAGTGAAAAAAAAATTTTTAAAAAAATCTGTTAATTTGTTTATAAATACTGAAAAGTTTGTTAAAAATAACAAAAAATTCTAACAACATCTAAAAATTATAATAACATATAAATATCCTATATTCCAACAAATTTACATAAATTGCAGAAAAATCACAAATTTGCCCTATTTTTCTAAATCTATGTTCTTTTTTTGCAGAATTGCCAAAAATTATCCTATATTACAGAAAATTACCAAAAATTATCCTATATTACAGAAAATTACTAAAATTATCCTATTATACAGAAAATTACCAAAAATTATCCTATATTACAGAAAACTACTAAAATTATCCTATATTACAGAAAATTACCAAAATTATCCTATATTACAGAAATTTCATAATTAATTCAAAAAATTCAACAATTACACAACCATTTGCACTAATTTCAGAAATTACAGAAATTACATTACAATTTACATAAATTACAGAAAATACAAAATTTACACTTCAATTTACATAAATTATAGAAAATTCAACAAAATACCATAGATAACATGTTCAGAAATTTACAAAACAGAAAAAAAAAATTTACATACTACAGATAACATTACATACTATTACATTCAAAATTTACATGCATTTTCAGAAATGCAAAACAGAAAAACAAAATTGAAAGTAGGGCTTTTTTGGAAACGCTACTTGGTAGTGGTGCTGAGGCAGCAGAGGCTGAGGCGCTAGCGGTGGTGGCAGAGGCGGCGGCGGCTGAGGCGGCGGCTGAGGCTGAGGGAGAGTGAGGGGTTGAGGGAGAGAGAGATTGAGAGGGACAGTGAGAGTAAGAGGGAGAGTGAGAGGTAGAAAAATGAGAGAAAATCGGTCAAGGGTTGAATTTATATCAGAATTTTGGAACAGTCGTATTTTGTACAGACCGTTCCTAAAACCAGTCCAAATGGCAAATACATTGTCGTTTTGATATTAAAACGACGACGTTTTAAGACATAGTCCTGATAATGAACTTAATAGGAACTATCATTTAATATGTTCTGTGTTAACCGTTCCTAAAAATCAAAACCGCGTTGTTTGTTACCTATACATAGTGACCTTTCCTATTTCCATATCAAACCGTTCCTATATGTATTGCAATGTTTTTTTACCTTCTTAGATAATAAATATAAATTAAAAAAAACACGTTCCGAACACTCATCTGATTGAATAAAGGTATAAAATTGGATATTTAAAGAATTTGAAAATATAGAGTAATTTTCAAAAACTAGACACACATTCACAATGAGAAGTATATTCGTATAATTAAGTTTGTTAGTATTTCACAGATTAAACTGGCATCTTGTATTGTTGCACTGCATCGCCTAATTAGACCATCAAAATTACAATCAGACCGTTAGATTTGATTTAACACACACAAGAATATATTATATGTAGTTTTGAAAAATTTTGATTTACGGATATCGAGATATCGCTCTCGGTCAGTATTTCTCATCAGAAGAATCATTGCATCCTTCAATCCGGCAATCTGATTGAAAATCAGATGGGTAGATACGAAATCTTAGTCATAATATTGTATGTGTTTAAAAATGGTGTCGATCCGGCTCATGGATGTTGAGATATCATCAGAATTAGGTAAAATACACAAATTAGTAACACAATTTGGAACGGTTACAATTACATTAGGCACGGGTTATTATAGAAATAACATAGGAACGGTTAGAGGTTATCAATAGGAACGGTTTCAGCCACTTTACATGTAGGAATGGTTGGAATTAAAACGACCGTTCCTAATTCAATTTTTCCACTATTTTTTAAATTGGGCGCCAAAACCAAAAATTGGACCTAAATCTGGAACGGTTTGATATAAAACGACCGCTCCAAAATTCGATTTTCCCACCAATTTTTCATTGGGCGCCAAAATAAATAAATGGACCTTAAGCTGTAATGGTCCTTCAACTATTATTACCATTCCTACTTCAAACTTGGAGCTATTTTTCAGTAGGCGCCAAATTGAAAATTTGTACCTGTAATAGGAACGGTCATGTGAATACATAGACGGTAAAGTAACTGTTATAATATAGCCGTTTGTGCATATTTGGAATAGTCATCGGCACACATAATTGTTTATGTCAACCTGACCGTTCCTAATAGTAGCACATTTTGGAGCGGTGTTTGAAACTAAACTTGATTTTCTCAATACTCGCAATTTGGAACGGTCATTGCATTACATTGTTCACTCAATGCGTTCCAAATTGACCTGGGTTCTGGAACACGAGTAGGAATGGCCACTTTTCCTGGTTAAATAACTGCTCCAATTTCCACATATGTGTTCCAAATGGAATACCAAAATATATCCACTCCCTTTTTGGAGCGGTAATGGGTTTACATATTGGCAAAGAAATAGGAATGGTATAGCCGTTCCTATACGCTCTGACTCCGAATAATACAAAAGTGACGTCAGCAATGGATTACCGTTCCACAATAGTTCCAGTTACCGTTCCTATTTGGAACGGGGATTGGAGTGGTCATATTAAACCGTCCCAATGACCGCATTTTTTTGTAGTGAAAAGGCTCGAATCTAGAGTTGTCAGCAATTCGAAATTGAACTGGGATATGGGTCTTAATACAACCTTAAAGAAATTACACTACATCACGTGTAAATATTGATAAATTTGATACAACTACTTCAAATCTTTAGTAATATTTTCAATGTATATATATGTGTGTGTGTGTGTGTGTGAGAGAGAGAGAGAGAGAGAGAGATAAGCCCACCGAGAGGTCACCCAAGTTCATGGGTAGCAGCAGGCCCAAAAGATTCACTAAAAGCTGGCCGATTGTGGACTCTTACAATAACTGAATGGGCCTAATTGATGTATTAAAGTCCACGAGTATTATTATATATTTATGCTAAAGATGATATATAGAAGATAAGAGAGAGAATTATATTTGACTACGTTGTTAGAATGTACTGTTTTTTAGTATTTAAGATTTAGTCATGTGGCACAAAACCCTCCTTCTAAGGAAGATGTTTGTACCAACAAATATGCACTATATTTAGTAAAAGGAAAGGAATGAAAATGGCGGGAAAAAAAATTGTTGAAAAATATCATCTTTTTTCTATTAAATTTCTGGAGCTCGTCTTTGCTCGAATTGGGATACTATTTTCACATTCATGTCCATATCATTTGTTGTTGTCATTCCGTCCTCTTCCTCCACCATGCCAACTAGTGCTCCAAACTCCCAATTTGAATTTTAACTCCTTCACGACTTTATCGCATCCCTCCCTGTGGTAGTGCAAAATCTCCGTTCCACCATGGATTCTTTCCATGCACCCACATAAGCTGCCATTTCTATACTGCACCAGCAAATCTCCATTATTGTCCCTTTCCCTCCGGCGGTACACTTTTCTTATTCTCCAACACAACTCTCCGTTCCATTCCCTTCGCCTCACAGCACACCTTCTTCGTCTTCCCCTCCTCAACCTCCATCGGTTACTCATCTATGGGTTGAACCCCTCATCGCACCCCAGAAAATACAACTACAGTTACAATAACGCTCACTCTCCTCACCTTCGGTTCATGCCATGCCCTCTTCTTATTCTCCTACCCATACCCCTCCAGATACTTCTCCTCTATTTACTGATTTCGTCCCCCAACCACTAAAAATGCAACGACACCTCTTCGGTGGTTCCAGCCCTGCGTATCAACTAGTGGTTGACAAATGGTGTAACTGAGTTACCAGCACAGAGAGTTACTCAATTTTGTATGTTTATTGTCGGTCCCAAGGTTTGATACCCCAATGGAGATTGGCTATTTGGCGGCCGACTAATTTTTCACAAGTTGTTGGGTTTTCGGAGCTACAGGAATTTAAGTTCCCATACCAGCGATTCCTTGCCCAAGCGCCAGCGCTGTTTTGTGGCCCGATTCCGGTTTCGATTCCTCTGCCTCTGCCGCCACCCCAGCCGTGGTTTCCCTTGGCGCCACTTCAATCTCGTTCTCGTTTCCCTCTTGCACTAACATTTTCTTGCTCCCCGAGAATGGCGTCCGTCGATGTCTGAAACCCTCGTCGAGGCGTGTCTTCACGCTCTCGCCACCAACTTTCTCCTCGTGCAACCAGGATTCTGTGATCTCCTCGCTGTTCTCAGCCTTCATGATGAGGATCTCTTCAAATCATATTCATAATGATCATCCAAACATTTCAAAATTCTTCATCTTCCTTCTGTCCATTTTGTTTGCTTCTATAAAGGAACTCTCACCTCTCCAATGGTGGCTCACTCCAACAGCTCTCGATCCCGTCTTTCTTCGAGGCCCATTAATTCGAATTCGAGAAATTCTGCAAACAATGCGGCAGGCCGCAACAGTTTCAGTCCCTTTCGCCAAACCTTCGATTCTGCCTAATCATCGAAGCTCCATACTCATTTTTCACGCACCTCGATTAGGAAGTTGTTCCAACTCTCATGAGAGACTAGACGAAAGGAGAATTATCTGTAATTGCAACAACTTGGGATCGCGACTTTGCCCTGCTGAATGCTTTCCCTTTCTTGGGCCTTGCGGACAAGGCCAATTTGAAGACCCAGGCAATGATAAGCCCACCAATAGGAAGCCCAAGTTCATGGATAGCAGCAAGCCCAAAAAATTCACTGATTGTTAACTCGTACAACAACTAAAATAGGCCTAATTTGATGTATTGAAGTCACTAGTATTTAGGCCTGTCAATGGGTAGGGTAAGGCCCTACCCAGGCCCAAATCCAAACAATACCCAAGTAATTAATTACTACCCGGACCCTATCTAATCTAACACGAGACCTATGGGTCTTGAGGCCCATGGGTCTTTAGACCCGATCAGACCCGGCCTTTTGGATCAGGCCCAACCCAAACCCGATTCTCTCTTTTTTTCTTTTCTTTCTTTTTTTTTTTTTCAAATTCCTTGTTTAAAAACTCTATCAAGAACAACAACAAAATACAATATGAATCAAACAATATTATTATTGTTAGATGAACATTAATGAAACAACACTAAAACAATAAAATCAGCCAACTCTAAATTTTAATTAAAATAAACAAGTCTCAAAGCAATGTGATTTCTACATAAACTTCTCAAACTTTCATAACTCTATCATTCTATAAAAAAACATAAGATTAATAGACTTTTCAAGAAACCAAATGCATTTTACAGTTTTTTCAATACCCATAGTCAAGAAATCAAAATCAAAATATCAAAATCTTCAAATAAACATATACCCAAATCTCTAAACTCAAAAAAAAAAAAAAATCAAATGCATGCACAGCGGCGGTGGGCGCGGCAGAGGGGCGATGGGCTTGTAGTGGGGCCGCCCGCAGGATCTTGGGGTGGGCGTGGCCGCACAGCCGCAAGATCTTGGTGGTGGTGGTGGGCGCGACTGCGAGATGTTGGGATGGGCGAGGCCGCAACAATGGGATCGGGGAGCGCGCGACTGCAACGACGGGATCTTGGGGAGCGCGTAGCCACGGCGACGGGATCGGGGCGCTCGCGGCAATGGGGGCTTGGGGTGGGCGCGGCCGCAACGACTGAGGGGGAGGGGGGGCTTGGGGTGGGCGCGGTCGCGGCTTGGAAGGCGAAGGGTGGACAAGGAGTTGAGAAAGCAGTGAAAGTTGAGAGATGAGAGTAAATTGTGTAAGAAAAATTAGATCTGAATGAGTAAGGTCGGGTATATTACTCGACCCAGGCCCAATCATTTTAATTTGATGGGTCTGGGTCTGGATTTGGACCTGTTATAATGGGTTTGAACATGGATAATTTTGACCCATTGACAGACCTAACTAGTATTATTATTATACATATATATATATATATATTATGCTATAGATGATATATAGATCATAAGAGAGAGAATTACATTCGGTTAAGCTGTTAGGATATATTGTCATTTAATGTTTAATATTAAGCCATGTGGTCAAAATCCTCCTCCTCCTAAAAAAGATGTTTGTACCAGCAAATAATGCACTATGTTTAATGGAAAAAAGGGGATGAAAAGGGATAAAAAAAAAAAAAAATTGCTGAAAAATATCATCTTCTTTCTCCTAAATTTCTAGAGCTCGAATTGGGAATACTATTTTCGTATTCATGTCCGTATCAATATGTATATAAATGTATGTATAAGAGGAAGAAGAAGACGAGCAAGTAGCAGCAATAGCAATAGTACGTGGTAGAACCATGCGGCCGATTTCAAAGTTAGCTACACCTAACAATTAATTCTTCTTTTCTATTCCAACTTCTTTTAGAGTATGAAAGCAATTCAATAAGCCTGTTTTTTCATGCGTAATTATGTAAAATTTCATCTGTAAACTGTAGATTCATTGGGAAACAATTTCAACTGCTTTTCTTGCAGAGTTTTATATTTTAAAGTAAGATATAATAATAAATACAATAATATGATGATGAGATTAGCAATTTATAGCTTTTGATTATATGTCTAAAGTACTAAAATAAATGAAAACTAGCTATATATTTTAATATTTTTCTTTTTGTTATATGTGTTATATGTTTGACATTTTCAATCTCGTATATTTATGCACATCCTTTTGTTCATGATGAATTTATAAACATTTGTAGTATTGGTATTCTTGTTTCTCTCATTATTTCATTTTTTTTTTTTAAAAATGCATTTTGAATTTATGACAAATATTACAGAAAAAAACTTACATTATGAAAAATACAATTTACGCCCCTGTGTTAAGGGAAATGAACAATTTACCTCCTTATGAAAAATAAAATAGTAATTTACCATCCTGTGTTTTTAAAAGTGAAGCAAAATACCCCCTTTGACCGGCGGTGTACTGCACTCGCGCCTACTGCAACTGGGCAAAATTTTTAACTATTAAAAAATAATATATATATATATATATATTTATAAAATATATATTATTTATAGATGTAATATATTTTTATAAAAATTATATATACAAATATATATAGTTTCAGTCTTCATCTTCTTCTTCACCGCCGCCGCCGCCCATCTCCGTCTGCTCGAGCTGCCGCCGCCTGTCTCCCTCTCCTCGTTCTCCGCGTCGCCACCTCCCCCTGTCCTCGTTCTCCGCGTCGCCACCACCCCCTGCCCTCGTCTCCCCGCCGCACCTCCCCCTCCCTCGTCTTCCCCTCGCAGCCGCCGCCTCCTCCTCCCTTCCCCGCGCCGTGTCGCCTGCTCCTCCCTCCCCTCGCCGCCTCCTCCTCCAGATCTCCGCCCCCCCTCGCTTCCTCCTCAGAGCCGCCCCATTCCCCAGTCCCGCCGCCCCTGCCCCCGCCGTCACCTCTCTCTCTCTCTCTCTCTCTCTCTATATATATATATATACCTATATATTTAAATCTATAAATCTTATTATAATTATATATATTCAAATTTAATTATAGGGCAAATGTCAAATTTGGTCGCTTAACTTTTCACTAAGAATCACTTTAATTCCTTAAATTTATTTTTTAACATTAACATCCCCAACTTTGGTTTTTGTCCCAATTTGGTCCCTCTGACCATTTTTCAGCAAAAATGTGATCGGGTTTTGACTTTTTCGAGGGTAAAATGGTCAAATTAAGCTTGATTTTCTCACTTTAGTCCCTTAAATTTGTAAAATTGTCAAAATAGTCTTTCTTTTAGCCAAGAAACTATTTTTTTAAATTTTTATATGCTGAAAATGATGTAATTATATTGTGTGAATAATTAAAATTTTGAAATCTTGTAAGCATAATAATAATATATTGCGTAACTTAAAACAAAATAGTCTCTTTTTTTTTTTCGAAGTTACAATAAAACTTAAAATTATAAATAAATTTTACAGAACTTATATAATCTGAAAATATAATAAAAAAATTTAAGTTAGTAATTTTTAATCTTATGACTTAAAGATAAGTCTAAGAACATAAATTTTAACAATGTTATGAAACATTAACAGTTGGGGTTTTGAATAAGAAATTGGTGGGATGTACTTGTATAACTAGAATGTTTAGTGGATTTCATATATATATATATATATATATATAATTCATTTCAAGAGATCCTTCTAGAAATTTTTCTATAAAATGTAACTATATATTTATAAAAACCTCTTAAGATAAATTATATATATGTATATGAAATCTATTAAAAAATATAATTCAAAAGTATATTCCATCAACTTTCTATTCGAAACTCAAATCATTCAATAAATATTTTTACAGTTTAACTTTTGTAGACTTCTCTCTAACACTTAAGATAAGAAAAAAAAATATTGACGTAGATTTTTTATTATATTTTTCAATTAGATAAGTTTTATAAAATTAATTCATAATTTTGATGTTTTTTAACTGCTTAAAATGAAAAAAAAAGACACTGCTTATTTTAAATTAAGCAATATGTTATTATTATGTTGACAAGAGTTCAAAGTTTTGATTATTCACATAAGATAATTACATCATATTAAATATACAAAAATATAAAAGAGTTATTTTTTCACTTAAAAAAGGACTAATTTGATAATTTTACAAACTTAGGGGACTAAAGTGAAAATTAAACTTAGATTGACCATTTTACCCTCTAAAAAGTCAAAATCCGGTCACATTTTTGCCGAAAAACGGTCGGAGGGACCAAATTGAGACAAAAACTAAAATCTAAGGAAGCTAAAGTCAAGAAATGAACTTGAGGGACTAAAGTGATTCTAAACGAAAACTTAAGGGACTAAATGTAGCATTTACCCTTAATTATATATATAATATATAATATTAATTATCAGGGTAAATGCTACATTTGGTCCCTTAAGTTTTCGTTTAGAATCACTTTAGTCCCTCAAGTTCATTTCTTGACTTTAGCATCCTTAAACTTTAGTTTTTATCTCAATTTGGTCCCTCTGACCATTTTTCCGGCGAAAATGTGATCGGATTTTGACTTTTTAGAGGGTAAAATGGTCAATCTAAGTTTGATTTTCAGTTTGGTCCCCTAAGTTTGTAAAATTATCAAATTTGTCCTTTTTTAAGTGAAAAATAACTCTTTTATATTTTTGTATATTTAATATGATGTAATTATTTTATGTGAATAATCAAAACTTTGAACTCTTATGAACATAATAATAACATATTGCTTAATTTAAAATAAGCAGTCTTTTTTTTTTTCTTTTTCTCATTTTCAGTAGTTAAAAAACATCAAAATTATGAATTAATTTTACAAAACTTATCTAATAGGAAAATATAATAAAAAATCTATGTCATTTTTTTTTTCTTATCTTAAGTGTTAGGGAGAAGTCTAGAAAAGTTAAACTTTAAAAATATTTATTGAATGATTAGAGTTTAGAATAGAAAGTTGGTGAAATATACTTTTGAATTAGATTTTTTGATAGACTTCATATATATATATATATATATATATAATTTATCTTAAGAGGTTTTTATAAATATATAGTTACATTTTATAGAAAAATGTCTATAAGAATCTCTTGAAATGAATTATATATATATATATATATATGAAATCCACTAAATAATCTAATTATACAAGTACATCCCACCAACTTCTTGTTCAAAACCTCAAATATTAACATTTTATAACATTGTTAAAATTTATGTTCTTAGACTTATCTTTAAGTCCTAAGATTAAAAATTACTAACTTAAATATTTTTATTATAGTTTCAGATTATATAAGTTCTGTAAAATTTATTCATAATTTTAATTTTTATTGTAAATTCAGAAAATAAAAAAAAAAAAGAGATTATTTTGTTTTAAGTTACGCAATATATTATTATTATTATGTTTACAAGATTTCAAAATTTTAATTATTCAAACAATATAATTAAATCATTTTCAGCATATATAAGTTTTAAAAAATAATTTCTTGGCTAAAAAAAGGACTATATTGACAATTTTACAAACTTACTGGACTAAAGTGAGAAAGTTAAACTTAATTTGACTATTTTACCCTCTAAAAAGTCAAAATCCGGCCACATTTTCGCTGAAAAATAGTCAGAGGGACCAAACTGGGACAAAACCAAAGTTTAGGGATGCTAATGTCAAAAAATGAACTTAAGAACTAAAGTGATTCTTAACGAAAACTTAAGGGACCAAATGTGACATTTGCCCTAATTATTATTTATTTAAATGTAAACCGTTGATTTAAATTAGATAAAATCTACACCGTTGATTTATTAGTTAAATTTGGACCATAGATTGAAATCAAGATCCAATGGTTTTTAAATGAGGGCATAAATATCATTTTAATATTTTAAAATTAAAAAAAAAATAAAAAAATAAAAACGGCGCGTGTTATTCACGAAACGCGTCAGGGAGGGTTTTGCTCCATTTCTAAAAACACAAGGGAGTAAATTGCTATTTTATTTTTCACATGGGGATAAATTACTTATTTCTATTAACACAGGAGGGGAAATTGCATTTAACCCAAATTTCATTTTATGTCAAAACTACTAGCAATTGATACACATCCCGAACATAAAAATGTATATCAATGTTAGTGTTGTAAGACAAAATTTCGTATTTGCAAAAACTACATGACAAGAAAAATAGTACATATGAATTTATTGAATTTAATTTTGTCTATTTTTTTTATTTTTTATTTTATACAAATTCCTATTCCAATCCTAATTTTCACTTCAAATGTCATTCCTTGATTTGACAGTTTTAAAGTTGGAGCTTGACACTTTGATCTTCTTCGAAATTGAATTTTTATCTGTTCATGAATTTCTCAAATACGCCCTTCTCCTACGATAATATGTGGGTTATTCATTCACTCAACTTCTACTACTCTCGGTTGACATGACCTTCTTGCAACTTGCAAAAAATCAATTTTTTGGGTGTCAAAATATTATGTGAGCCTAGCTTTCATTTGCCCTGATAAAAGGTATTTTTTTCCCCCACCAAGACACAACATCATGTGCATTTACTAACAGCCATGTGACTTTTTTCATCTAATTTTTAGCGGAAAAGTCACATGAGACTAACATTGAGAATCTTTCTAAATATATAAAATTCAATACGGAGAGATGTAACATATGGAACTAAATGAATAAGCCTATTATATGAAACAAAAAGTACGATTTTCGCCGACGTGAAAAGTTATAAAGCATACAAGGCTGAAGAACTTATTGGAACAGTGTTAGGAAATACTATTGTAACCCAAATTTCGTGTTATGAATTTATTGAAACAAGAAAAATATTATAAATAATTTTGAGTTTAATCAAATATCTTGTGTGTGTGAAATCTCTAGTTAAAAACTCTGATTCTTCACTTCAAAAATGCGATCTTCAATTTCGGCAACTTCGGAGGTGGAACTTAACATCTAATCTCCTTCAGTGTTGACTTGGATCTCCAATAATATTAATTCGGGGATCTTTCAACTTATTTTCCGATCAAATGCTATAAATTTGGAATGTTTGTCTTGAACTTTGGGTGTTTTTTGGTGGAGTTGATGCTTTGATCTTCTACCAAGGTGGATTTGTGCCTTGATATCGTTAATTCGTGGGTCTCTCAACTTCTTCTCAAATCCAATGTTGAATTTGGATGATTTCCACAACGAACACTATTTTTGCCTTGAATGTTGTGGATCTTCCTTGATTTGTGCTTGAGAAATTTTGAAGCTTATTGAATGCACTTTTGCTTGTGTCTTCAATTGTATTTTTTCAATTGTATGGAGAACACCCTATTTATAGTTGTAGGGTAGAAGACTTTTTCATATTTACTTGATAAAATGGCGTGATTTGATTGGTCCTTCATGAATTATTTGACATTTGCTTCCATACTTGCAAGATTGCTTCCATCTTTGCAAGATGCGATTCCATTTTCATATTAACTTGCACTTGCTTGATTTAGAAGATTTGTTGCACTCTCCAAAAATATGAATTTTGACAAGTATTAATATCAATTAATTAACTATTTACTTTAGGAATTAAATTTAATTAAAATTCTCAAAATATAAATAGAAATTAATATTTAATATATTATTTTTTACATGGTACAGTTTTATTGGGTACAAATTTAATTTGTCAACAAATCCCCCTCTCCCCCAGACTTGTCACGGACAATGTTTCAATATGCGTCTTGGAGTGAATAAGTCGCGAAATTTTGTTTTTATGTTTTGCTATCTCTTTCTCTTCTATTTACAATTTGTGCTTTGCAAGACAAATGAAAAGCTTTTGTTTCATTTTTGGTGGACTTGAGACTCGAATTTTTGTGTGGACTCATTTTTTTCATGGCCCAAAGTTTTTCACATATCTTTTATTTCTTCTTGCAAATTAATTGGCCCATTTGATGAGAGCCCACTGGCAGGGGTCAAACTATTTTGGGCCATTTCTTTTACAAACCTAGAAGCCCACACGAATGCAATTTCCTCATATCAAGGTGGCCCACAAACTTTGGTTCACATGGGTTGTTCATACACAACCAAAACCCAAATTTATCTTCAAATTTCCAACCGAATGCAAATGTTTTTTTTTTTTTTTTTTTTTTTTTTTTTTTTTTTTTACTTTTCTTGATGATTCTGCCTAACATCTTCCTAGGACGATGGAAATTCGTGAGTGAAAATAGGAAATACTTCAATTTTCTTTTCTTTTTTCTTTTCATGTTTTCAACTCGGCCGAGATCTTAGTAGCAAACCAAGTTGTTTTGCCATATATGAAATCAAGTGACTTTCCTCTCTTCGAGTTGAACCCCTTTATTTCCTTTTTGGTTTCTCCTTGTTCCTTTATAAAATCGAGGATGACGATTTTTTTGCTTCTACTATAATTGTCAAATTTCTCATTGTTAGTTGTAGCCTTGGGTCCTCCCGGTGAGTGAAATTAGAAGTAGAATTCTCAATTTGCATTTCATTTTGCTTTTTCGAAAGAGAAACATAATACACACCAATTCTCAACTTCTCCCTCTTTATTTTTTCCTTGGCTTATTTGCTTCCTAATCACACATTTCTCATATTCTGCAGGTGCCTAATTTTCAGACACAATTGTCTAACTCTCCCAGAGTTTGTTTTGCGTGGGTCTGATCAGAAAATTGCACCTTCATTTTTTTTTTCATCTTTTGAAAACTCTCTTTTCTTTTGACCTTTGTGCTAATCCTTTTTTTTTTTTTGGGCAGCAAGTTTGGGTTTGAGAATTCACGCCGGGACTTGCAAGCTTGGAGGTGGTGACGTTGATTAGGAACTTTTAAATAAACCACCACCTTCTTTCACTTTTTTTTTTTTCTTTTCACGCTTGAGATACAATGCCATTTTTTTTTTAATCTAAAGAGGTTTTTTTTTGACTTTGCTTATTAATTTGACAACATAGACAATGATTTATTTCAAGGATATCTCATCTTCTTTGGGAGTGCAACATTTGGTTATTCTTGATGATGAGAAGCAATCCGAGGAGAAGGGAACAACTTTGATGACTCACGCTCCTCTTATCGGTCGATACGTGAAACAATGGGCAAGATTGGAAAATCCACTCCACACAGAGTAGTGGTCTCGAGAGGTTCCGTTGAGCAAGACGTCCAAGGCGTGGTCCTTGCAATCAACTCATCATCGTCGTTCTGACGAGCCAAGTCCCTTAGCAACATTAGGCCGCCGCGTCGTGAGGGCAAAGTCAAGTGGGGAGATGCCATTTAATTTGCCGGCAAATTTCACTACATCAAGGGATCTTGGGAATGGACTGAAGACATCATTAGCCGATGTGAGCACAAGGTAATTGCTACTCACATATATGACTCTGTATACGTCTCGTTGTTCACTTATGACCACAACTATGACGTCATCAAAACATTTTGCAAAGTGTGGTGCCCATTAACTAATACTCTTTTGACGTCCTTTGGAGAGTTTTCCATCTCATTACAGGACTTACATACCCTCACGGGGCTTATTGTGACCGGACTTTTTTATGATGAAGTCGTTCCAAGTGCCAAGGAGCTTGATGGCGTTGACGAGACGGGACGAAGGCTTGTACCTCGCTCATGCAAATTCTTGCTCCAAGCTTATCATTTGCTTCAAGGAAACAGTGATGGAGGTCAATTTTCTCAAGTCCCTGCTGACAAGTGGATTAAGTGATGGTTTAGAAGGACCATGAAGTATTGCAAGCCTCCTCCAAATAAAGAGAAAAAGGCGGTTCGTCCCAAGTCCACTCATAATCCTTCCGGAACTTTTGGAGTACATGGCAAGTGGTCTACTGTTGATGAACGATATTTTCAAAACTTGGCATCGAAGAAAACTTAAAAGAATAAACGTTTTTAGCAGCATACTTGGACTCTGCACCTTCGTTCTTCCCCTTGATGATATTGGTTCGATATGCCCTAGTACTTTCAAAGTAGCAAGTATCATGGGATCCGGTTGAAAACTTGGTCTAGTTGTTCCTGTCTTGGCAAGTATCTACAAAAGTTTGAACAAGATTTCGAACTCCCCAAGACCAACTCGTGTGTATTCTCCATTTTCGATTCATTTTATTTATAGTTAGATAGCACACTATTTCAAGACTCACTACCTAGTTTTGCTAGGTGTAGGTGGGCCAAAATGCCGCTCTTCTCAGGTGAAAGATGTGCAAAATACTATGACCCGCAAGGGGAGAGAAAACGACTCACAAAGGCAACTTCATCTCTTAGACTTGCAACGTGATCACAAAGGACAAGGACTTTTCATTTGTAGATGATGGGCATGCCAAAGAAGTTGAAGAAACTTAGTTCATGGCTATTCGTTCAAATTACCTTCCCTTGCGGCAAGGTGATCACTTTGTTGTTGATTCTTATAGCCCCCATCGATTTGGTCGCTAGTTTGGTTTTTCCAAGAAATATCGGGGATCTTTTTCAAAGATGTTCTCAAAGCTTCCTAGAAAGATGGAATTCGCTATTGGCGTTTGTATATCTGGTCTAAGACCATGAAAAATGTGTAGTTTCCTTCTTTACCCCCGAATGCAAAGAAACTCTCTTCCGATGAGTACAAAAATGGTGTGCCGAAACTTATGGTGGTTATTTTGAAGAAAACATGTCGAGGTTGCTTGCTTCCAACTCTATTAAGGTTTCTCTCAAAGAACATGGCCAGGAGTCGCTCAAGATTCGCCTTATGAGAATGTTGTTTCCCTTCCTCCAAAGCATAAATCCTCAAGTTGTTGAGCCTCTTGAAGCAAGTAAGAGGAAAAGTACTTCTTGGCCCTTGGAGGAAAGTGGGAGCAGCAAACTTGATGGTCACAGGAAGAGGCAGAAGAGAGATTCCAACCATTCAAAGCCAATAAACATTGATGTAGATGGTGATGCCTCAAGTCGTGCACCATCACTGTTGAAATTTTCCAAGGAGGTTATTTTTTTTCTAGCCTTTTTTTCTTTACTTTGGAGCAATAATTAAGATCTTATTTTGTTCCTAACTTAAGTTAATGCTTTGTTGCAGTTAGAAGATGAAGTCTTAGCTGACTAAGACAACGAAACTTCTTAAGATAGTCAATGATCGATTTTGGGCCTCCTCCACTTGGAATGGGGCTTAAGGCAAAACAAACTCATCGTCATGCTGCAGTGTCCGTATTTGAAGGCGAGAGATTTGTCCTTAATCATCAAATAGAGTTTCTTCAAAAGCTGTGGAGCGATCTTCTCGTGAAAATATCAAACACCCTAATTTACTTCATCTCATAAATCAAAGGAGATGTTTACTTCGTCCTTGAATCTACGAAGAGCTTTCAGATGTTTGACATTTCCAAAGTAGAAGAGTCGTTGAATGTGTTCTTTGCTAAGGTTGCTGCTTATGATGAAGCAAGGTCATCGTCTTCTAAAAGGTTGTCCGAAAGTCTTCCGAGCGATAGTTAAAGGAAGGCAACAATCATCTCCAAGATGCCCAAGTTAAAGAGGGTGAAGAGGCTTTTAAGATCCAATCCACTATAGACGAGTTGGAGCCCATCGAGAAGGAGATTGTGACCTTGAAGGGGCAAAGAACGACAATGTGTGCCACTTTGAAGGAGCAAAAACAATTTTTTCATACTGCTCAAGTTGAAGTTCGTGAGATTGAAGAGAAAATTGGAGCGCTTGAGAATACTACCCCACTCCATGATGAAGTAATTGACAAGTTGGAGCTTTCAAGAGCAAATTTGGAAGGCCTCAAGGAAGAGTTGAAGAGTTTGAGTCCTTTTGTTTGAGATTTGTTTAGGACTTTATCCTTTGTTAGGTTCCTTTCTTTATGCTTTTGTTCTAAGTCATGAACTTCGTTATTTCCATTTGAGATCACGTAATAGAAGTTCCTTTTTCTATCTTGAAATCTTTGTGCATGTTTACTTTGAAGCTGATGAGATAGAGCGGATACGCGAATCCAATATGCAATAATGTAACTCCGAATTTGCAATGAATTAATTATCCAACGTGGAAAACATAATTCATTACAAACTTATGACTGAATTTAGAAAATACCTAAGCTGCCTGCGTACCTCATGAAGGGATCAAGTCATAACGTAGTTCAAAGAAACTTGATTTATTTTTATGTTAAAGGGGGTGCCGCGCAGTTTATACTCATGTGGACCAAGAGTAACATGCAGTTTAAGCTCGTACGTCATGGAGCATTTTCTTCTTTGCTTTTCTTATGCATAGTATCTTCTTAAGGACTTTCCGTTGATTGGGCCAATTCTCATGCCGTCTTCAACAACCAACTTGTAGGCGTCGTTTGTGTAGACTTATTTGATGAGACAAGGACCATTCTACTTCGATGTGAACTTGTTTCCAGTACAATGAATGACAATGATGGATCTTCTCACAGCAAGCGCCAAATCGTCAACTTGAAAAGAGCGAGACTCGACTCTCTTATTAAATGCTTTTGAGAGACGAGCACTCGAGTCTTTATTGTGCTTCTAGCCTCTTTTCGTCTAGAGCTTCCAACTCCTTCACTGTGCATAAGGGCAGAATATTGACCGCAAAACCTTTATAACTTAATGTGTTTGACCTTTTCCTCACATGCGTTACAAGCTACAAACAATGGCCTATCATGCGGCTTGGAGCCAAGTAGATTATTTTCATCAATAGAGTTCATTGTTGACACTCACTCATCATTGGAGGTCTTTATGTCGGAGAGACGATCTTCTGCAAGAAGAGTTTCTTCTTCACGTATCGTGTTGCATGAGATTTTATCTTCAAGTTCAGCCATATTCTGCATCACAACATCGAATGATCTAAATGCGACAGTGATCAGATTGAGGCCGCATTATCCTCTTCAAGGGAGATCTTTCCTTGGCGGGCTAGTTACATGACTTTGTCTTTGAATATGAGCAATCATGGATTGATGTCCCCGAGCTCCAGAAACTTGTAATTGCAAATTTCGTGTTTATGAATTTATTGAAACACGAAAAATATTACAAATAATTTTGAATTAATCAAATATATTGTGGGTGCGAAATCTCTGGTTAAAGCCTTTTGATTCTTCACTACAAAGAATGCGATCTTCCAATTTGGCAACTTCGGAGGTGGAACTTGACATTTTTAATCTCATTCGATGTTGACTTGGATTTTCAATAACATTAATTTAGGTGTCTTTTGACTTATTCTCAGATCAAACACTATAAATTTGGAATGTTTGACTTGAACTTTGGGTGTTTCTTGGTGGACTTGACGTTTTGATTTTCCGCCAAGGTGGATTTGTGCCTTGATAGTGTTAATTCGTGGGTCTCTTGACTTCTTCTCGAATCCAACAATGAATTTGGATGATTTTCACGACGAGCGCCTTGATTTTTGCCTTGAACGTCGTGGATCTTCCTTAATTTGCATTTGAAAGATTTTGAAGTTTCTTGAATGTTCTCTTGCTTGTGTCTTCAATTGTCTTCGATTTTTTTTTTCAAATTGTATGGGAGAACATCCCTATTATAGTTGTAGGGTAGAAGACTATCCATATTTACTTGATGAAATGGCGCGATTTGGTTAGCCCTTCATGATTTGTTTCGTATTTGCCTCCATAAGATTGCTTTTCATATTTGTAAGATGTATTTCATTTCATATTGACTTGACTTGCTTGATTTAGAAGATTGATGCACTTGCCAAGAATATGAATTTTGACACTTGGCATTATTTGATTGGCGAGAAAATAAATATTAATATTAAATCAATTAACTATTTATTTTTCGGAATAAATTTAATTAAAATCTCAAAATAGAAATAGAGGGGCTTGAACGCGCCAACTAGGAGTGTACGCGGTGCGGGTTGGGCCAATTTAGGTAATTTTTCGGTCCAACCCGATGTTTCCGATTTTTAAAAAACTTAGTCCAAACTCAGCCCAACAATCATCAAAACTGCAGTTTGCGGTCTAATTGGATTGGGGCGGTTTTGGCGGTCTTTCGTATAGAGTCAATCACATATACAATAAGAAAAAGGTAAAGTTCAACTATTCTAAATACATAAATTTGTAATTTCAAAATACATATTTTAAAGTCATAAATAAAATTCTACATACAAAATAAATAAATAACATTCATTATACGATTCTCTCTCAACTTTCAAATAATATTTTACAAATTAAAAGCCGCACCGCATTAAAGAGTTTGAACTTTGAAGATCTTTCCTATGTTTGGTTTTATTTTTTCAAATGTTTGTTTTATTTTGTGGAGATTAGAGGAGAGAAAATAATGATAAATAAGTGTGTTAGAGATAGGGTGTATGTTTGGGTTTGTTTTTGGAGTTAATTTTAAATAGTGTAAAAAATATATTGTATGTATTGTGTTGTATATTGGAGACAAAAAACATTGTTCCTTGTCAAATCATATCTCTTTTATATATTTATACATATATATGTATATAGTAATATTTTTCTTGTATGTATTGTGTTGTATATTGGGAGACAAAAAATATTGTTCATTATCAAATCATGTCTCTTTTATATATTTTTATAAATATATATATGTATATAATAATATTTGTTTATTTATAGATGGATGTATGTATATATGAGAGACTGTGCCAAAATTACCCAAAACACCCAGTACAGGTGTTTTGGGAAATGTTATGTTTGGTTTTGTTTTCTCACCATCTCGTAGATAAGGAGAAAATGAAACCAAACATTTGGTTTGTCTCCCTCTTTTATCTCATTTTTATTTCTTAAGTTTTGATTATAAAAAAAAGTATCTATGTATATAATAAAATATTATTATTATACAATGATAACATATTATTATACCATACATACATATTATACTAATTTACCGCAAAGAGAGTCGAGAAAATATTTTATGAGTAATAAAAGAAGATTTTTAGTTTTTAATGGAGAAAATAAGATAATTTGATAAATTAAATAAAGATTAACACTATAAATTGAAAATATAATGATAGTTTATATATTTTTATTAATCGATTATTTATAAAATTTAAAGCACTAAAAAATATGTGTATACTAAATTAATTTATTTGTAGGAATATATAACGTTATTGTTTCTTTGTGTTCTTTTTTTTTTCTTTGTATAGTTTAGTCGGAACATATTGAGAAGAAATGTAAATATATGAGATATTAATTAAAAGGATATTATTTAAAATAAAATAAGATTTAAGATGAATATAAACCATATGATAACAATACAATGATGTAAGCTATTTTAAATTTTTGCATTTATTATTTGTATAAAAAAATATAGAAGATTATCAATAAACCAATAATTAGTTGATAATAGATTTTATTTTACATATTTATTAATTTTATACATATATTATACAATACCAATAAAAAATATCGTAATTGTTATTATTGTCTTGAATATAATTTACGTATTATCAAAACTTTATATATATTTATAAAGAATCTAGTTTTTTTAAATTATTATTATTATTATTATTATTATTATTATTATTATTATTATTATTATTGCGGTCGAGCGCGGTCTATGCGGCGGTTTTATTTTACTAGCCCAAGACCAACCCAACCCATCCTTAACCCGCTAATTGTGGTGCGATTTGGGTTGAGGTGGTCGGTTGAGGTGGTCCGACGATTTGATTGAACACCCCTAGCACCAACAATTGAACTCAAGAGAAATTTATACTTAATATATTATTTTTCATAGAGCACAATTTTATTGGACACCAATTTAATTTGTGCACAATTACAATAGAGAACTTAGGACTTTCTTAATTTCACTTATTTGATGTAACCGAATAAATACTCCTTAGTCATATTGACATTTATTAAACATCGGTAGTACTTATATTATCTCTTGGGATTTAATAAGCAAGTAGAGGTAGTTCAAACCCTTCAATTAAAATAGGGAAATACAATTCTAGTCCTAAAACTTGGGGTAATATTTTTGGTTACGTACGAATTGATTTTTATAATTTAATTTGATAATTTTAAAATTATAGCAATTTTGGTTCTTTTTCAATTAATTTGATTTAAAAATTGCATGTGACTTGTATATGACCCAATTAATTTACAATTTTAATACTGAAAATAATTCGTGTAGGACCAAAAATGCCACACCCCCTAAATTACAATACTAAAATCGCGAATTAATTTGATAATTACCAAATTACATGCAATTTTTTGCCTAAATTTATCGGAAAATGACAAAAATTATCAAAATTTTAAAATTACACGACTAAATTCCAAAAAAATAATTTATCTATACTATTATATAAAAGAAACCATCTTTTCACTCACAAATGGCGATTAATGATACCGCCGTACCATTTTTTTGTAATGTCAAAAATAATCCTCAACTAATATAGTAACTACTTTATTCAAATTTCTAAATTTTATATTAATTGATAAATTAATTTTTTTTTTCTTTTTTTAATTTGATGTACTAATTTTAATATTTTTATTTTTATTTATAATATATTTTAAAATGTAAAAAAATATTTATTATATGCACATAAAAACTTGGTGTACAATATAAAACAAAAAATATCACCTTTTGAACTACACGACTAAAATTACGTTTTCCCCTTTAAAATAAGTGGTGTTCATAAATAAGATATCAGCTCGAAATATTAGTGATGGGTGGTTTCCATTGTGTTGCGGGGCAAAGATCCACGTGCACAAACGGTCAAGCCACGTGCATCGCCAACAGGGACAATCACAAACCAAGAGTCTGACACGGCGAGTTAGCAACATCCGAGGAAGAAGGAATTAGGAACGAGCGTTAACTGACAAGATTTTTCTCGCAGTCAAGACAAAATTCAAGAACCCTTCTCAAATTTCCCTCCACATATTCTTCACTTAGCCTTATCTTTGAGCTGTCCCTTCTTTCCACCATACCCATGAAATTCCCCGTCTGCCCATTTCCGAAATCCCAGCCTCGACTACTCTACTTCTACTTCCGCCGCCGCCGTCGCCACGCCGGAAATGGCCACCAAAGTTGGGCTGACTCTAGCAAAACCGAGATTCTTGACAGCCCGGTTTAAAGAGCCCTTCATTTCTATCTCTTCTCTACCATCTGCGGCTTCCGGAGTTCTTTCAATTCAGTTTGGTGCTGGAAAGTTGTCGTTTGGGCGCAGACTGGTAGTTGTTTCTCCTAAGGCCACCACTGATCAGCCAGGTTAGGTTTCGGTCTGAAACAAATTATGATGATCCAAATAATTGATTTTTCCACTTTAGGGACTTTTAGTGACTTGGCCGAGGTTGTTTTGTTCTGGCGTAGGATTTCTGTATTATATGTAATTGTAGTTCATTACGAGTATGATATAGGTGACTCAAACATAGTTGAATTGGAGAAAATTGCATTTGTCCAAAGCCGTTCCGGCGCCTGAACAGGACCAGTTTAACTTAGAGATGTTCTGATGTTTATGTTCTTGTGGTTTATATGAGAATTAACTGTCCGCGAGATCATTGAAGCCGCTGGCGAGCATGGCGAATGGCAACTAAACTTGTAAAGTTCAAATCTTCGGGTTCTGATGTTTATGTTCTTGGGGTTTAGTCGTTGTGTCTGCAAACGAGGCTAAAACATGCTACGGCTAAAAACTATGACAAATATTTTGGCTATAGGTAAAATCACGGCGAATGTTGATTAACTGTGGGTCAAAACTTGAGTTTTCGCATCGGTTTTGTTTGATCGTGGTAGATAGTATTGATTTACTATGGTTTTTAAGCCGTAGTGATTTATAGCGTAGGGAATAATCAACTTTTTGTAGCCAGGTATGCATATAAAGTCTCTTGCAGATTATTAAAATGGTACAGAAAGATCTCTAATTTGAGTACTTAGAAATAAATTTATATTCTATGTTTGCTGCTTTGTTTTGAAGCCCTTGTTCAATTCAGGTCAGGTCAAAGAAGATGACGTTGTTGACAGCAATGTCTTGCCGTATTGCAGCCTAGATAAAAAGCAGAAGAAGTCTTTGGGCGAGATGGAACAAGAATTTCTTCAAGCACTTCAGGTTATTACACATCGTCTTCTTTCTCCTCTTACAAAATGATTTGATGTTTTGATTTATCCTAGATCTCCCGTTTCTACAATCTTAAAACAGGTCATCTTCATTTTCTTACTAGATAACTGTTGTCTGTTGTTCCATATAATCTAGGATGTTCTTAACTGTCGCTTTAAATCTTACAGGCGTTCTATTATGAAGGGAAGTCTATCATGTCGAATGAAGAGTTTGATAATCTCAAGGAAGAACTAATGTGGGAGGGAAGCAGCGTTGTAATGCTAAGTAATAAAATTCTCAATCTGTTAACATGTGTCTTACGATTTTACATTTCTAGATTCTCGCAAGAACTTGGCTTCAAGTGATGAATTTGCTTTTCCTTACACTTGTTGCAACGCAGGTGCTGATGAACAGAGGTTTCTGGAAGCTTCAATGGCTTATGTATCTGGGAATCCAATTTTGTCCGATGTAGAGTTTGATGAACTGAAACAGAAACTTAAGGTACTTCAATAGTTAAAGTAGTTCTGATATTTGACCTCGACATTTGAAGAAAAAAATAGTACTTTAAGACAGATGAAAATAGTTATAGCACATCTCAGTTGTTACTAAGAACATAAAACCACTTATCATCATGCTACTTTCTACTGTCTCCGGTAATTCATTACCAACTGATTTTATTACATCATAGTAGTCTTATGTTTCGGGCTTCTACACATTCTTTAATCTCCAACCCTTAGCATCTTGTAGGCTGATGGGAGCGAGATAGTGGTCGAGGGCCCTCGATGCAGTCTCCGTAGTAGAAAGGTTAGCGACTTACGGTTTAACATATTTATGCTTGACTACTACTCATTTTCTTACAAATCTATGTTGCTCCAACCCTTCCAAGGCCAGGGAAGTTAAAACCTTATACTTACAATCCATATTAAGGATGTTCCTTACCTACTATGAGTAGACTTTATTACACCATGTGGTTCTTGTCATTTGTCTTCGATTTACAACTTTGTAAATTATTACAACTTCAGTCGAATAATTCCGGTTCAAGCATTTGAGTTTGATTTGTTATTAATGTCCTTTTTACATAGTTGGTGCAATTACAATGACGCTGATTTAGCATTTGCATGTTCTCTATCTCGAGCTCATTTATGTGTTTATATTACAGGTTTATAGTGACCTTTCCGTCGACTACCTCAAGCTGTTTCTTCTGAATGTTCCGGCTGCAGTTGTCGCGTTAGGATTGTAAGTGACGCGCTTTTTAGTGGTTGCATGAAGAGTAAACATTTCTTTCTGGTGAGATGACAATTAATACTCGAGCTAACAAATTAAACTCCGTCGTATCTCTTTTAGGTTCTTCTTTCTCGATGATTTGACTGGATTCGAGATCACCTATCTCTTAGAGGTACTCAAAAATATTTTCCAGGTTTTGAATAATAATAATAATATTTTATAACTATTTTCGTCGAATAATCCAATTTTCCCAAGTACATACAACTATTATTACACTCTAATGCAGCCGCAAGGCGTTTTCTAACATTTCGTGTGAAGAGATTACATTGTCTGAAGTGGAGTGATCGAAGTGAAGTTTGTTTATCTGATAATCTGAGTTTTCGCTCTTGCATTCTTGTCTAACGCAAAAATATTGTCGTTTCAGCTTCCAGAGCCATTCAGTTTCATCTTCACATGGTTTGCGGCTTTGCCCTTCATACTATGGTTATCTTTCACGATTACAAACATCATCGTGAAAGATTCTTTGATCTTAGTGGTAAGGCTGTCTCGCGAACATTTGAATCAGGACACAAAATTTTTATTACATGATTGTCATGTTGAGTCGATGAAATTCAATATTCCAGGGCCCGTGTCCAAACTGTGGCACAGAGAACACTTCGTTCTTTGGCACCATATTGTCCATATCTAGCGGCGGTTCCGTCAATACAGTAAAATGCTCAAAGTAAGTTTTGGTAGTAAGAGGAAAGTGTTAGGAAAATTATTTCATCTTTTGTCTAATTTTGAGCAATTGTTTCCTTCTTTTCATAATTGTTACTATTACGACATTGTTTCCAGTTGTGGGACTGAGATGATCTATGATTCTAAGAGCCGATTGATTACGTTGCCTGAAGGAAGCGAGGCATGAGTTCAGGTACCTATATTCATACCTCTGCGTTTACATCCGTCATGCATGAACATGGACACGGGGACACAGGCACGACACCAAACAGACAGGGAGACATGCAATTCTTAAATATTTTAGGATACAACACGGTTTGAACACACTTATCCAGTACACGTTTATTACAAGCAGTCATGGTGATCGCTACATGTTAGGATTTTAAGACAACCTAGAACGATATCTGCAAAATCGTCTACTGTTTCATGAATCATGAAACAACCTTAAAGCTGAAAATTCATTCTTTATATATGCATATCAAGTAATCTGGTTTATTGACGTATACGACTGCAGGACTCTGCGGCAAAAAATTTGACATACGTCTGCAACCAATGCGATACGCTGATGAAGAAGGTATAGTTACTGTAAATGTAAGGATTTAAGGAAAGAATTTCAGTGCAGAGATGTTGTGGGCACTGCCCGAATGAATGATTGTATGCTTGCAGGGAACTGTATCATACATTGTGTTGATATGTATATCTATTACATGTTTGTGTGAAGAGAGGTGGTTAAGCTCAAGTCAATTGATGGTTAATGGTTCTTACTTGTATTGAATGATATTATAAAGAAATATAATCATTAATTAATAGGATAACGAGATTTGGTGTAATTACACGTTATCCTCTGTGGTTTGAAAAGTTAATCTAGTACTCTTGAGGTTTGTTTTCATCTAACAAATAGATCCATTTGTTAGTCAAAATTTTTTTGCTGATATTAGCAAAAAGAATGAATAAAAATTAATATTTACCTCGATTGACTCATTATTAGCTTATTGCAGGTCAAATAATTTTTTTTTTAATCAAACTATCTTATTAAAGTGTAGATGTAGTCCCTTTTATGCATTAACATGTGAAGATGTATTCCTTCACATGTATTAGCGTATGAAGATGTATAAAAGTAATTTGGTTAGAAAATGATTTGTTTGATCTGCAATAAGTTAGTAATAAATCAATTGAGGGTAAATATGAATTTTTTTTTTCTGTTAAAATATACAAATTCAGTGAATTTTGACTAACGGGGTGATCTATTTGTTATATTAAAATAAATTTCAAAGGTAATAGATATAATATCTCAAATCACATGAAGTCGACATGTAATTACGTCAAACTTCAGGAGAGGTTACTATAATTATTCCTTAATTATAACTGAAAATGAAACAATTTATGTATTATTCGACTTATCTTGTTAAGACACGTATATACGTGGTTGTTAGATGGCAATTTATTTATTTATAATGAAGTTGATAATTAGGTCGGTACCTCCATTTAGCCTATTATAAGGTGTTAACTGAGGATGGCTTATTGCCATCATACCAACGGTTTTGATACGAAAATATGTTTTTGGTCCTGTAATTGAGCATATTAAATTTGTGTTTTGGGTGTAAATGAGATTTTTTATTATCGTTTAATTTTTTTTTTCAATAATCACTTTTGGGATATGATTTGTAGCTTTTAATTTTATTGTAATTATTGTTTTTTTGTCAAATTATCCATTATTTAATATTTGAATCGAGCCGAAAACATTATAGCATTCAAGCTTATTCGAATTAATATAGACCTTGAACAATTGTATTTGAATTTGGTTTGATTATTGATTTAACCGAGCTCAAATCACCTCTAATTTGATCAAACATGAGTCGAACTCGAGTAATTTAATACTTTCAAGTATATTTTAGGGTAAGTTACATTGATACCCCCTGAAGTTAGGTCCAATGACACAATACCCCCTGTCAGTTGCATAATTCCAGCTACACCCCCTGAGGGGTGTTAGTGTAATATTTTTCAAGGGGTATTAGTGTAAGTTTTGCCTTTGAATAGGGAGTGTAGTTGTAATACAATTATAACCTCAGGAGGTGTAGCTGTAATTTTGTCAAAAACAGGGAGTGTTTGTGTATTTTGGTCTAACCTCAGAGAGTATCACTGTAATTTACCCTATATTTTATTATTTTTTGCAGTAATCCAATCGAACTCGAGTTGAGATTGAAAGCCCATCAAACAAATCTATTTGTTTCAGTTTAGTTTGTTAAATTTAACAAATCAACTCCAAACAAACTTTTATCGATCGATTTCAATTCATCATCAAATAATATAATTTAGTTTTCAATCAAACCCATCTCCCAACCCTACGATTACTTGGATTCCATCTTCTTTAATATATCCAAAGTAAGGCCAAACACTTGGCTATACCTGCCCGCACGTTTTAGGACTTAAACAAAGATTTTGTGTTAAGACTGCGTGGCACAAGACAACCCTGTTAGAATTGCGACATGTTCGTGAAGGTCACGAAGGCTACATTACTACTCATTCCACATTCTCATCAAACCTATATAAATGTCACATTTCCAAGTCAATTTTGAACTGCAATTTGCACACACATAACGAGTCCTAGTTAGCTAGGTAGCAACTAACAAAGGTCGACGACCACGACGACGATCATGGCTGCTTTGCTTCATTCATGTTGCCTTAGCTTCGTCTTGGTGTTGGCGGTGGCTGTCGGGAGAGCCGTGGCCGGAGGATATGCCCCGCCGGCGTTTCAGGCCACTGCGTGGCAGAATGCCTATGCCACATTTTATGGTGATGATACGGCTTCCGCTACAATGGGTACGTATATTGTCTTGAAACTTGTATTGCACGTTTATCTTTTTACCCCTTATTTGTCAAAACATTCATAGATGTTTATCGAGGAAAATATTTATTTTTGAAAATAGTCCCACAACATGCAAAATGTCTAATTTTCAGTTCTCTTGTTAATTTTTGTTGGGAAATTGGTGGAACCAACCACGTGCAAGTCACATGGCCTTTATCTTTTCAAAATGAAAGGAAAATGACCATGCTTTTTTTAGTTATAGGACTATTTTTTAGAATCTCGAGGACTAAAAGTGTATACAAACTAAGTTATGGAACAAAAAATATAATTCCCCCTAATGTTCATACAATATTACATTTATAATATTTATTTCTTATTTTGATCACCTAATAACTAATAAAATATACATCTAAATACTTTGTAAAGCCACCTGTAATATATACGATAGGAGAAATAATATTTTTTCGTCCTGTAATTTCAATTTTTGATCACATTATTTAATAGATTCTCATTTTTAGTCTCTTAACTTTAAAAAAGTAACATTGTTTGTCCATGGTACATTTTCATTAGATATTAAAAGACCACATGGGCATTGATCGCATGAAACCAAAGCTGCTAGTTTTTGAAAGTTGTGAGACTAAAAATGAGAATCCGACAACTATAATGGCAAAAAATGTAGAGACCCTAATGGTTGCGTGCTAAACACGTGACATTTTTTTGTTAAAATATCTAACTGAAAGATATTGTGGGAGCAAAAATGCTTTCTTTTAAAAGTTACGAGACTAAAATTGAAAATCTCATAACCAAAGAGATAAAAAATAAAATGCCTTGAGTTATGGAACGAAAAATATTATTTCCCCTACTATCCTAAGAATCATTCGGTAATCGTGCATAACATGTTGATAAAACAGGTGGAGCATGCGGGTACGGGAACTTGTTCGCCAACGGATACGGGACGGACACGGCGGCTTTGAGCACAGTGCTATTCAACAATGGGTACAGTTGCGGGCAGTGCTTCCAGATGCGTTGCGTAAACTCCAAGTGGTGCAACAAAGGGTCTCCCGTCACCACAGTGACGGCCACCAATCTCTGCCCGCCCAACTGGTCGGAGGACACCAACAACGGGGGCTGGTGCAATCCCCCGCGCAGCCACTTCGACATGGCTAAGCCCGCCTTCATGAAGATTGCGCAGTGGAACGGTGGCATTGTACCCGTCATGTTCCGCAGGTAATTCATTAATACCCCCATTTATCTCTACTTATACATGTATCTCTCGGAAAATTCAACCATGAACTAGGTTTTGCCAAATTTGAATCAATTATATGGCAAGTGTAATACATTTGTCATGTGATTAGTGTACAGTTCAATAAAAGTAACGAACATGATAAGTGTATCACACTTGCTATATAATTGGTTTGGTTCGGATGAACCCAATCCAGGTAAAAATTTTCTATATTCCTTCAGGAAAACAAGAAAAATAAAATAAATTCCATAATGCTCTTTAATTTTTTGTTATAATATAGGGTAAATTATATTGACATTTCTTGAGATCAGGTCTAATAATAAATAAACACCCTATGTCTTTTTTGAGGTTGTAGTTATAATTATAAGACATCTCCTATCCATGACAAAAGTTTGCACAAAAGTTTACATCTTCTAGGGTACATCACACAAACATCTCGTAAAGGGGTGGACTTGTAATTTTACAAAAGACGAGGAATAGTTGTGTATTTAAATCTAATATCAAGAAGTATCAATATAATTTATCCTAATAATTAAGATTAAGATATTTAAAATTTTAACCAAAAAAAGGTTTGATTCTTTTTTTTTTTAGTCTATTATCATACAATTAACTTGAAAGATTAACTGACTCTCGATTTCACTGAAATAAAAAAAAAATATTAATTCAACATTAATAACAACATAAACTATAAATTTCATCAACTAATCCAATTATATTTTTATTTTCGTATCCAAACCTACACAAAACTGATAATTCACATTTCCACCAAAACCTCTAAAGACCAAGAACGGAAAAGTGAACCAAACACGAGTCGAACTTCTCATTTCATCTTTCCTCATTTTCTTATACACAGAGTACCATGTGTGCGGAAAGGCGGCGTCCGGTTCAGCTTCCAGGGCAACGGCTACTGGCTGCTGGTTTACGTGATGAACGTGGCCGGCGGTGGCGATATCGCGAGCATGTCGGTGAAGGGCAGCAAGACGGGGTGGATAAGCATGAGCCACAACTGGGGGGCATCGTACCAGGCGTTCGCAACGCTGGGCGGACAGGCCCTCTCTTTCAAGTTAACATCCTACACTTCCCATGAGACAATCATTGCCTACAATGTCGCCCCTGCTAATTGGCAAGTGGGAATGACTTACACTGCCAATGTCAACTTCCATTGATCCTCATATTGAATATTGATCTTCATCAGTATATATATATATATATATGAGCTTGTAAAAGATTATTATTATTTAATCCTAATTGATTCCATGTGTGTTTCTTGCATGTAAGACATGACACAACATGGATAGGTTTTTGTACCTCGATCTTTTTAATATATATATGTTAAATTGTTCTTATAAAATTCTAGTTTGTCGATGTTTTTGTTTAGGCATATTTTGGCCTTAAAGGCATTTTTGGTGCCGTAATTATGCCCCATTCTTATTTTAGTTTTTTATTTTTTTGGGATTTCAAAAAGATCCTATAGCTTTTTAATTGTCACGATTTTGGTCCTCCTTTCGTCGGAATTTCTCCAAGGTTGCCGGAAATGTCTGATGTGACAGCCCAAGTTTCAGATATTTCCGGAGACATTGAAGAAATTCCGGCAAAAGGAGGACGAAAATTGTGACAATTAAAAAGTTACAAGACTTTTTTAAACCCTAAAATGATAAAGGAGTAAAATGAGAATAGGATATAATTATAGGATCAAAAATGATTTAAATCCCATATTTTTGCGCTCTTTCATGTTTGTTGAAGATGGAATTTGATGAAAATTTTGACACTCTAAAAGATTTAAAATTAGTTTTCGGACATTGTATGTAGTTATTTGAGATAAAAGATTCAAGTTGATGAAATTAGGCAATAACGAACATGTCGTACCAATTTTAGTCATTTGCCTTGTAACATAAATAATTCCTTTCCCAACTCACTTAGTTGATTTCGCAGTTCTTGGAAGATTAAGAAATGGGAAATCCTTATCATAATATAATATATGGATAATTACACCCTCCTCTCCTAAAATTTAGTATAATTACATATAAATTTTATGTAATTATATCTTTACACACAAATGTATGTGAGGAAGTACATATATCTTCACCCTTATAAAAGTAGTTTGATCAGATAAGATTTATTTGACCTATAATAAGTCAGTAATAAATCATTGGGGGTGTTAAAAGAAATTAATTTGCCACCTTGACTATCTTGGAAAAAGCTTATTCAACCTTGAGAAGTAAAGAGGCATTCAACTTTGAGAAAAGAAAAGTTCTCATTGGAAGTATGGAAAGAATTTAATCATCTTGACTAATGCTTTGTGTTCCTTCATCTAGAACCATTGTGCACTATAAATAAGTGTGGTGTGATGTGCCAAGGAGATAAGGAGAAAAAAAGAGAGAGTAAAAGAAATAGTTTGTAAAAGAGTGTGTTGTAGCAACTCAAAATCAAATTCCATCAATTGAACTATTTCTTTCAAGCCTACCATAGCTTTCCAAATCCAACAATTTGGTATCAAGAGCCATAAGATCAATAGTCGCACCAGAAAATTTTTAGTTCCCAATTATGGCTTCCTCATTATTTCAATATTCGGCAAGTCAAGTGCCAATCTTTGAAGGAGAACACTATGATTATTGGAGTAGTCAAATGCAAACATTGTTTTATTTCTTTGGATCTTTGGGATGTGATCGACGATGAAGAGTCATCCGGAGACAACAAGGAACCTGCGAAGGCAACAAAGGAGTTGATAAAGAAAGATGCTATGACGTTGTGGTACATTCAACAAGGAGTTAACAAATCCATTTTTCCTCGTATATTTGGTGTGAAAAAAGCCAAGGATGCTTGGGAAATTTTGAAACAAGAATTCCAAGGAACCAAGAAAACAATTGCAATAAAGCTCCAATCCCTATGGCAAGACTTTGATAATCTCAAAATGAATGAAAAGGAGACTGTTCGTGATTTCTCATCCAAAGTCACGGAGATCGTGAATCAAATCAAAAGTTGTGGAGATACGATCCAAGACAAAAGGGTCGTTGAAAAAGTGCTACGAAGCCTTTCGTTGAAGTTTGATCATGTTGCTGCAACTATTGAAGAGTCCAAGGATTTGTCCAAAATGACAATGTATGAATTGACGGGATCTCTTCTTGCGCATGAGCAGAGACTCAACCGTTCCACTAATGAATCAACCGAACAGGCCTTTCAGTCTAAGCAAGCATCAAACAACAAAGCGGGTCCAAGTCAAATGAAGGGAAACGACAAGCGGCGACAAGGCCAAAAGAATAAAAGATGGAAAGGCAAATCATCCCAAAACTCCGATGATAACTCGTCTTATTGTGTCATTTGCAAAAAAACGAATCATGAATCTAAAGATTGCTTCTTTAGATGCAAAAGATGCAAAATTCCGAACCACTCTCAGAAGAATTGTTGGTTTCAAAATAAAGGAAAATCTGAAGATAAGGAAGATGCAAAATTTTCGAAGCAACCGAACAAAGAAATCTTGTTCTACTCAAGCAGTGAAGGTGAATCAAAAAGTATGTGGTATTTAGATAGCAGCTGCAGCGACCACATGACAGGAGATCAGGTTATCTTTGTCGATCTCAATCCAAATATCACTTCTCAGATTATTCTCGGCGATGGATCTCGAAAGAGTGTGGAAGGGAAAGGTACGATAGCTGTCCGGACGAGAAAAGGTGAGGAAAAACTCATTACTGACGTACTATATGTACCAAATCTTTCACACAATCTTCTAAGTGTTGGCTAGCTCATCCAGAAAGATTTCTCAATTCATTTTGATGTCGGAAAGTGCCAGATTCTCGATAAAAAGAAGAATGCGGTCACGCGAATATTGAGATGAAAAATAAAATATTTCCTCTCATTGTGCCGCTAAATGAGAGTTGTGCATTCAAGGTGGAGAAATCAGATTTGTCATTTCTGTGGCATTTGCGATATGGCCATCTAAATGAAGGGGGACTTCACTTACTAAAGAAGAAAAATATGGTGATTGACCTTCCTAATATCCAGAAATATAGCCAAATGTGTGAAGGGTGCATATATGGAAAAATGCACAGGCTTTCGTTTCGCAAAACTACTTGACGAGCTAAAGCACCATTGAAACTAGTTCATTCAGACATATGTGGTCCAATGCAAACTCTCACTCCTGGAAACAGGAAATATTTCATTCTCTTCATTGATGATTTCACAAGAAGATGTGGATTTATTTGTTGAGTCAAAAGTCAGAGGCATTATCTACTTTCCTCAAATTTAAAGCACTTGTCGAGAGACAGAGTGGTCTTCTAATAAAGACCTTGAGAACCGACCGAGTAGGAGAATTTTTGTATCATCCCTTCATTGAATATTGCAACACAAATGGGATTCAAAGGCAGCTGGCAGTGAGCAGGACACCGCAACAGAACGGTGTCGCCGAAAGGAAAAATCGAACAATTATTGAAATGGCTAAGAGCATGTTGAAAGGTAAAGGTCTTCCAAATTTATATTGGGCAGAAGTTGTTTACACAGCCGCGTCTCCAACAAAAGCTATTTCGTAATAAAAATCCATATGAGGCCTGGCACAATCAAAAGCCAAGAGTCGACCAGTTGAGGGTCTTTGGCAGCATTGCATATGCTCATATTCCATCTCAAAGTCGTGGAAAATTTGACGGGAAAGGCCCAAAGCTTCTCTTCATTGGCTACAGTGATGAGTCTAAAGGATATCGTCTGCTCGACTCAGTAACACAAAAAATTACAGTTTCTCGAGACGTTATCTTCGATGAAAATGCGATTTGGGGTTGGAAAGGAAAAAAAGTCGACTATATCTTATCATGAGCCATTATCATATCAAGATCTTCGCAGGTTCAAAATAGCAAGCAGAATTCTGCTCCCTCTCCAAGACTCGAGGATGAAGATGAAAGCCCTCCTCGACGAAAGCGTTCACTAAGATAAATTTATGAATCAAGCGAACTTGTTCTATTCTCTAGTGAACCCTAAACATTTGAAGAGGCATCAAATGAGGAGTGCTGGAAAAAAGCAATGAACGAAGAAATTTTCGTCATAGAGAAAAATAAGACTTGAGAGCTTGTTGACTTGCCAGAAGGAAAGAAAACTATTGGGCTGAAATGGATATACAAAATCAAATATAATGAAGTTGGTGCAATCCAAAAATACAAAGCTCGGCTCGTCGCAAAAGGGTTTTCTCAACAACCGGGAATTGACTTCACAGAAACTTTTGCTCCAGTAGCACGAATGGAGACGATTCGTACCATTCTTGCCTTAGTCGCTCAGTTAGAAGTGCCAGTTTACCAACTTGACGTAAAATTTGCTTTTCTAAATGGTGACATTCAAGAAGAGATTTTTGTCAGGCAACCAGAAGGGTATAAAATCAAAGGCTAAGAAGCAAAAGTCTATCGTCTGAAGAAGGCCTTATATGGGCTAAAACAAGCGCCACGAGCTTGAAATAGCAAAATCAATGGCTATTTCATTGAGAACGGCTTCAACCGAAGCCCAAGCGAATCATCCCTTTACATAAAAAATTTTGGCGAAAATTTTGTCGTTGTGTGCCTTTATGTGGATGACCTAATCTATTTTGGCACCAACCTATCCATAGTGGATGAATTCAAGAATAAGATGATGAAAGATTTTGAAATGACAGACTTGGGGTTAATGCAGTATTTTCTTGGTATTCAAGTGAAGCAAAGGCCAGGAAGAATTTTTCTATATCAAGAAAAATACATTGATGATCTTTTGAAGAAATTCATGATGACTCAGTGCAAGCTGGTCACAACCCCGATGACAGCAAATGAAAATTTTCAAGTTCATGACGATGCTGAAAAGGTTGATGAATCACTTTACCGAAAATTGATTGGCTCGCTGCTCTACCTCAACACTAGGCCGAATATCACTTACTCCGTCAGTTTTTTATCTAGGTTTATGAGTGAACCAAGTAAAATTCATTTTGCAGCAGCTAAAAGAGTTTTGAGATACTTGAAAGGCACGAAAAGTCATGGCATTGAATTTAAAAAGGGGAAAAACTTCAAGCTTGTTGGTTATACTGACAGTGACTGGGCTGGATCTGTTGATGACCGAAAAAGTGCCTCCGGTTATATTTTTTGTCTTGGTTCCAATATTATTTCGTGGAGCACAAGAAAACAAAATTCTGTTGCCTTATCTTCAGCCGAGGCAGAATATATTGTAGGAACCGACGCTGCATGCGAAGCAGTTTGGTTGCGAAGAATCTTGAAAGATTTAAAATTTGAGCAGAAGGAACCAACCACGATACATTGCGATAATATGTCCGAAATTGCAATGACAAAAAATCCAATGTTTCATGCAAGGTCCAAGCACATCGAGCTTCGACATCATTTCATCTGGGAATTAGTGAACCAGGGAGAAATTTCAGTGAAGTTCATCAATACAAATGATCAACCAGCGGACATAATGACAAAGGCGGTGACGATCGAAAAATTTGAGAAGTTCAAGAGACAACTCAAGATTGCAAATTAAGGAGGGGTGTTAAAAGAAATTAATTTGCCACCTTGACTATCTTGGAAAAAGCTCATTCAACCTTGAGAAGTAAAGAGGCATTCAACCTTGAGAAGGGAAAAGTTCTCATCGAAAGTATGGAAAGAATTTAATCATCTTGACTAATGCTTTGTGTTCCTTCATCTAGATTTCTCCATTGTGCACTATAAATATGTGTGGTGTGAGGTGCCAAGGAGATAAAGAGAAAAAAAAGAGAGAGTAAAAGAAATAGTTTGTAAAAGAGTATGCTGTAGCAACTCAAAATCAAATTCCATCAATTGAACTATTTCTTTCAAGCCTACCATAGCTTTCCAAATCCAACAGGGTTACATATGAAATCTTATTTATTATTTTCTAATATGAACACATTCAGTTAATTTTGACTAATGAAGGGGTCTATTTGTTAGACGGATCGTCAAGGTATTATATGTAATTTTCCAAAACATCCCACATCGATTGCGGACAAAGGAGTTGATGCCGTGTGAGATGCGATAGGTGTCACATTACACGATACATTATCCGCTATGACTTTACTAATGATGTTTTGGCACATCCCGCATCGGTTGTAGACAATAATCTGTTGCACGATATATTATTCGCTCTAACTTCATACGAACCTCGTATTTTAACCTGAAAAGACATCTTATTAGGGAAATGAGACATTAAGACTTATAAACTATTAAAAATCCTCGTATACAACTAACATTAAATACGTTACACCACCACCAAGACTCAAACGAAAAATTGAAAATGAAAACACAAACAAAGAGGCCCTAGCTATTATTTCCTGAAAAAACTTAGAAATCAAAATCATCATGAGAAACATGCTTGATTGGATTGAGTGTCAAGTGCATGAAAATCAATAATTGAAGGAAGAATTAAAGGGATATATGGTCCCCCTTAGAGTATGACATTGTTGATTGATGGGGGTGGCCGGAGTGGGAGACATGTAATCAAACACACAACTTATTATATTACACTATTTTTTAGGTCCAAAGATAGAAAGGCCACATCATGTTCACTAATCCAAGCACGCCATCTTCTCCCACTTTTTCTTACCCTTTTTGACTTCAATCACCATTATTACCTCACGCTCCAAAAATCATCACCCCAACCTCCCTAACTCATAATACTACTGCATTTTAATACACATTTAACAAACAAACTTAAAAATAGGAAATATGTTGCTAGCCACTTAAAAAAAAAAAAAAAAAGCTAAATTCCTGTGACGCCTCTTGAGATTAGGTCTAATTACAGAAATATCTTATGTCTTTTGTGAAATTATAGCTACATCCTCTGAAGTTGTAATTCTATTAGAATTACACCCCTATTCAAAGGAAAAACTTATACTAATACCCCTTGAAAAACATTATACTAACACCCTTCAGGGGGTGTAGCTGTAATTTCGCAAAAGACAGGAGGTGTTTGTGTTATTGGGCCTAACCTTAGGGGGTGTCAATATAATTTACCCGAAAAAATAACGTTAATAGTAACCATATATATTTTTTTATAAAATAGTGAAATTCGTTGGTAATATAAAAAAAATTACTTGTTAATTAGCTCGATGCTACTTTTAAGATCAAATTTTTTCGTAATTATTGAGTCATTTTCTTGTAGTGAGCATTTGGTTAAGTGTATCCTAATTAAGGCAAAAATGTTACATAGAACCTAGTTATGTCTTGAATATTTATACTATTCTTCGATCTAATTGTTAGAGATATTAAATAAATATTCAATATTTATGATCTGTCACCTTTTAAGTTCGAGAGTCAAATTACTACATAAGATGTTACAATACGTAGATAAAATATTTATGTTTGTGAAATGAATCATAGAAAAAATTCAGTTCTTGTATTGAAATTTTATATTTCATCTTATTTTCCACTCTATTTTTAATGTAAGTATTTAAACATGCAATTTATACTTTAAAAAGAATTATGCATTTAATTCATGATATAAGATAAATCATCTATACTACTCACTCACAACTGCAGATTGTAGCACTGAAATATAAATTTTAAAATGATAATTATACCCTTAAATATCTATACCAATATAATTATTTATTTATTTTAAATAGTTCATCATATTGTCAGTTGCTCCTCTTTTAATCATGTATTTTTTTTAAAAAAAAATCTATGTCATCTATCTTATTATATGCATGCAGATACTGCGTACCACGATAAAATTAAGGGTGAATTACAATGACCTCCCCTGAGGTTCGACATAATTACTAATACCTCTTATTTTTTCAAAAATTACAAATAGTCCCTCTGAGGTTTGTAACCATCTAACCTATTTTCATCTATTTTTATGGATGAACGGATCAAAATGCCCTTATGCAAACTAACTTATTTTTTTTATTAACTTTTAGAATATTTTTTTGGATTAAAATGCACATAGAGAAGATTCTTACGTTTTTTACACAGATGAACAATAATGTAATTTACCTTTAGAAAAATCAAGTGTAAAATGGACAATTTCAAATATTTGATTAAAAATTACTAACCTCAACAGGTATTTATAATTTTTAAAAAAAATAAAAAATTATTCATAATTATGATATACGTCATGAGAGGTTATTGTAATTCTACCTAAATTAAGAAAAAAATATTCCAACTAAACAATAAAGTCTTCCTTTTCCACTACACTTTATAACCAAAGAAAAACACTCAGAATCACACAATTCCCTCAATAGTCAGTCCCCAGTTCCCCACACTGACAGAGCACAAGAAGCTGATTAACACACAGCTAATTCAACTATATAGACACAAGACCTTCTCATCAAAATCTCTTTAGTTAAATGGGCTTCATCTTCCCCCTCACTCTCATTCTCCTCTCACTAGCTACTCCAGAAGCAGCGAAGCCCGAAATTCGACAAATCAAATCGGCCCGTATTCTTGATCTTGTCATCAGAGACTACACATTCAAATCATACAACAAGAACAGCTTCTTCAGGACAGGCAAACTGCAGCAGATCAACCTACCAGCGAATCTCTCGGGCATAAACGTCGACACGATGAGGGTGCGTTGCGGCAGCCTCCAACGATACGGTGCAAGAATCAAGGAATTCTACTTAGGCAGCGGTGCGAACGTGCATCCTTGCATCGAACGAGTCATGCTCGTTCGACAAAATCTTGGATCCGAATGGTCGTCCGTGTACTACGACAGCTACGAATTGTCGGGCTATCAGCTCATCTCACCTGTCTTAGGCCTACTAGCTTACAGTCTTGCTGACAAAAACTATAGCACGATTCCATCGGAGCTTGGAATTAAGGCCGGAAAAAAGCCGATCACTATAGACTTCAGCAGCACAAACTTGCTCACTATCGCATCTGGGATCAGCCCTTTATGTGCAAGCTTCGAGCACGATGGGAGAGTCGTTCTATCGAACCAAACACGGCCTAATGTCTGCATTGCAACGAAGGACGGACACTTTGGATTGGTGGTGGAGTCAACGTTGGTGCCGTTGAAAGGGAAAGTTGTGAGCAAAGGGAAGATAGTGATTGTGAGCTCGATCGGAGGTGCGTTGGGGGCTTGTCTTCTGAGTTTGCTGATGATAGCGATGTTTGTTAATGCGAAGAAGAAGAAGGAGAGAATGGATGAGTTGGAGAGGAGGGCTTACGAAGAGGAGGCTTTGCAGGTTTCCATGGTCGGCCATGTCAGGGCTCTTACAGCTTCTGGTACGAGGACTGTGCCCACGATCGAGCGTCATGAGTATCAATATCGTGGTTCTTGAATTCAAGGTTTTTTGTTATTTGTTGCGTATGATGTAGAGTGCATGGAAGATTCGTTCAGGGTTAATTTGCTGCATAGGATTCGGAAAAGGATTTCATGACTGACAATTTCTTCATCAGTTCGGCTGATCTGACTCAATTTTGTTGTAATATTCTGAAAAGGAATTCAGAGGGTGTGGCAATTTCTTTAATTTGTTTACTTCTGTTCTTTTTGTAGCTTTAATTTGATTATGATGTTTCCAGTTGTCTACAAGAACTTCAGGTTCATTAGCCCAAGTGGTTCATGTATTATTTAGTTTGAATCTTTCTTTTTCCTTGTATTTTTGTTATTGACATGGACATGCGTTCCACGTTGATCGCAGGCAAGAAATTTGACTTGCTTATACATAAGCCGTAAGGTCTTCTCTAACTAGGTATATTTTCAGGGCAAAATTATGAGTCTCATATGAAATCAGAATGGACAATATCTCGCGCAATGAGACACTGATCAAGTCCCAAAGCACACCATTTGGCGTCATATGTGGCAATCAGGTCATCTACCATCCCAAGTTTTGTGTCTGAGGGCTGATGATATAGTCACACATCTCACATCGGTTGTAAACAATGAACTTGAGTGGGTTATAAGTCACAAGATCTCTTCTCCGAGCTACGACCCTTTTCAAGACAAAATAGTAAGACTCATATAAAATTAGAGCGGACAATACATTTTGTAATGAAACACCGATCAGTGAGTCCTACTTTGGGAGTCTGATGATGCGAGCATGCTTCCTACATTAATTATAGACTATGAATTTGAGTGGCTTATAACGAACACATGACTTAATTTATTTTCACATACGACACCAAAAGTTGATGGCAAAAAAAAAAAGAATAATCCAAACTCACTTTAACATGTGCCAAATCACAAGTAGAGGTATATTCTTGTTTTCATTCACCCAAAGTCCCCTTTTCACAATGCTGCAGGGACCTTCTTATACTACTAATAATTTGTGGCACACCCTATGAGTGTGCAACTTCTATAATATTATTTAAAATAAAATATTTATAAAATTTATTATTAAAAGATAATGGGGATTAAAAGATAATGAAAAAATGAGAAGTTAAATGAGAACATAAAAAAAATTAAATAAAAAAAAGGCCAGAAAAGAAAGAGACACTAAAAAATTGCCATCCCTTAATATATAGTATAGATAGATAATAGCGCATTTAACAATGGTGGTACAAAAAAATTAATTTTACCTCTTAATTAATTGATTACATGTGTGATGTGGTGAGAAATCTTTTACCCAAATGAAGATGGAATAATTAACTTATCTAGTAATGCAATATGATGTTTTTTGTTTCTCTCTCTCTTCTTTTTTTTTTTTTTTTTTTTTTTTTTGTGTGTGTGTTGTCCCCCTTTCGTGCTTTGGGGATTGGGGTGTTTATAGATATTTTTCCAGGGACCTCAAGTGGGGGTTCGAGGACACTTCCTGGTACGCTATAACATCTAGATCATGTCAGAGCAGTTGGGATTCGATCTTTTGCGAGATATCCTCGTTCCAACTCTTTGATCGAGACTTCTTAGCCGCCCGTGACATGATTATCCTGGGGTCCTCGTAAGCCGTTTCGAGGTGGGTGCGGCGTACTTCGTTCTGCCTTCCTCGTAAACCATTCGAGGTGACACCCGGTTCCTTGGTCTGCTTGAATTTATCTCATGCTGCCTGCCTGTATACGAGGCACCCTATCTCTTGACTTCCCTGGCGTTTGGTGCCTCGTTGCTCACAGGGTTAAAACATGGTTACCAAGCCTCCTATTATGACAGGCCTTCTTGTTCGAAGACTCCATTCCTTCGAGGGCCGCCCTCATTCCCCTCATCACAAGCCCCCTCCCCCAGCTTTTGGGCTGCCTTTTAGGCGGGACAAAATTTTTCAATATTTATTTTTTATTATATTTTGAATCTCAAAGTAGGTTGTCCTCGTTTTGACGGCTAGGGTTAAAGTTACTTAGTCGTCATAATTATTGTTCCCTATCACCGCCCTTACCTCTTCATAGCTTGGCCACATGTAAGGCGCACCCCCCGTTTCACCTTCTAGTACTTCCCCTCCAAACACGCGTCCCTTCCCATTCTGAACTTTTCACCTTACTCTCTCCCCCTTTAAATACTTTTCACCCCCTTCTCTTTCCCTCCATCCTTCTTCTTCCGCCATCTCCATTTTTCCTTGAGAAAAAAGAGCACCCTTATTTTTATCACACTGACCTGTTTTGCCAAAATCATCTTCTCGCCCTATTTTCCAGGTATTTTATTTTCCTAGTATTTTCTTTTGTTGCCTCCTTCCTTTCTTCTTCTCCATTATTCCTTTTTTTCCTTTTGTAGTTTTCTTACTATGGGTTTGGTGGATGTGGGTTCTGTCGATGATTTTTAGGGTTTTTATGGGTGGTAGTTCTACTTGCAATTGGACGTCCTTTGGTACTTCTGGACCCAATTCTCCTCCTTTCACTACTCGCATTTTACCTCAAAAAATTAGGGGGAAAATGTCTCGTCGTTCCAAAGCCTCTTCTTCTAGTGAGAATGTCTCCCCTATCCCTACCATGGTGTCTAATGAGGCAATTGTGGTAATCTCCGGAACCTCTTCCACTACGACTGAGGAAACCATTAGGAAAGTCGTGGCCCAAATCGCTCTCCCTGAGGGGTATGAATGTGTTCTTCCCTTCCCCCTGACTCGGCCAATAATCCACCTTCGGGTTACCTGACTGTATACTCAACCCAACTCCTCTCAGGCTTACAATTCCCCCTTTCCGCCTCTGTTAGTGCAAGTCTTCAACATGCTTGGACTTTCTCCCAGCCAACTATTGCCAAATTCTTATAGGTTAGTGGTGGGTTCTTGTTGTGCGCTCAGTTATACGGATTCGAGCTTTCAATAGAAAATTTCCTAGGTGTCTTGGCTCCGAAACTAACCATCGGTGAAGGTTTCTTTTATATTTCCCCTCGTCTTGGGTAAACCTTCATCAGGAAAAAGCCCCTGTAGCTTGGGGGTGGTCTTTGAACGCCTTACCTCCCTTAAATTTAGGCGAGATTAAGAGGAGGATGAAAGAGGCCGGTTTGGTAGACCATGAGTTCAAGGCCAAAGCAATTATGGAGGAGGAATTACTTATTGTGGCTGGCCCCCATCCTGTCCTGGACCCGTACGAGGGTCCATTGAACCGTTTCACTAGACTTCGTATGTTTCTTCCGCTCCTACCATTTCATTTCCTTTTTTAGTTGATTGTTCGATCTATTTCCTTTTGCAGAGATCATGATGAACTGGGCGTCCGTGCGAAAATATATTCCTGATGATGTCCCAGCTATGCCCTCGAGTTCAGGTCGAGGTCTGCCCCTTTGACCCCCTCGGTCACGCCTCATTCCATCACACCTCGTTGGAGCACTCCCCCCTTCTTCAGTCTTACTCAAAGGCCTATCCTCATGGAACTCTATTATAGAGGTAGTTACTTCCCCTGAAGAGTCTACCCCCTTCCAAACTCCCATAGGGACCCCTATCCCCTCTTCCGCCTCCTGTCGAAGTCCTTCATTCTTCGCACAAGAGGCCTCGTGTAGATGAAACTCCTACAGAAGACGTCCCTATATCTTCTGAGGGAACACCCGAGACTTCATTTACTACACCTGTCCTGACTCCCCATCTCGATCCTAAGGTAGGGGCCTTTAATTGTTACGAGTTGTCCACCTTTCTAACGTAGACGTCTTGGCCCCTCGCTCGATGCAGGGTATTGGACATTGTGTTCTGGCCCAGACTTCTGCTGTAAATTTTTCTCTTTCTCTCGTCCTTCCCCCCTCATTTTTTTTAGATGGTCATACTCGTTCATGTCAGCACCTCTTTTTCCTTTCAAATTCTAGCCACTATCGTGGTAATGGAAGAGAAGCATACTGCCTCTTTAAAGAATTTCGAGGCCTCCTGCCAAGAGCTCCTGGAGTCTAGAGCCCAGGTAAACACTCTGCAGCACTAGTGCGAGGAAATAGAGGCCCTGGCCAAAGAAAGGGAATTAAAACTTAGAGAAGAACTTGGTGTTCTTAAAGCCTAGGTGGTGGAAAAAGATGGGCAGATCGCCCTGCTCTCAGTGGAGAATGAGGTTGTTAGGGCATCGATTGTGCAAGCCTATACTCGAGGTAGGCAGGAGGGGGCCTCGTCTGCTGTGGCCATGTTCAAGGATTTCGTCGAGTATACCACGAGGTGTATTTCCAAGCTTCCGCCTTCTATATAGATGGTTTCCCACCTGTCTGGCCTAGTTTTTCAGAGCTTTTGTGCAAGTTTCAGAGCTTTTTAGGCCTAGTTTTTGTTCACGCTTCGAATTTACAAAGCTCAGCTCTTTTGTTTAGGCCGCGACCCTGTAGAAATTTGTCTCTCTCCTTTTTTCTTGTGTAAGCTTTGAGCCTATGGCTCTTTTTTGCTTTAACTTCGAGCCCATATCTCTTTTTTTGTTTAAGCTTCGAGCTTGTGGCTCTTTTTTGTTAAGTGTCGAGCTTGTAGCTCTTTTTGCCTCAAGATCTTTCGAGCTTTTAAGAATCAAGGTATTTATGAAATAGTATAACTTTTATTCCTTCTTCGCAAGCTTTGTGATGACAATTTTTACTTTCGAGAGTTGAACCCCCAAGTACCTCATGGAGTTTGTCATCTTTACAAGGGTACTTATTTCTGCGGGCACACTCCCCCTCGTAGACATCAAGGGCACAATATGGCTTCCTCAACCGTAAAACCGTTTTAAATTGCTAACGTTCCAAGTTCGAGGGATATCCTTTCCCTATAGTGTCACCAACTTATAAGTCCCTTCTTGGAGCAATGCCTTAACTTGATACAACCCCTCCTACTTGGGTTCCAGTTTTCCAACTGGCCTTCGCACTTCTATCTTTCTACGTACCTAGTCCCCAACCTGCAAAGTCCTCTCTTTAATCGTAGAGTTATATGCCTGGATGGCACATCGACGATAATCTCCATTTGCACCCTGGCCTCGAGTCGTCTTTCATCCACGAAGTTCAGCTCCATGCTTCGGATTTCTTTGTTAAGCTCCTCGTCGTAATGAACTGTACGAGAGGTGGGCTCACATATTTCAGTTGGGATCATGGCCTCAGATCTGTAGACTAAAAAGAAAGGAGTCTCCCCCATGCTGGTTCGTGGGGTGGTCCTGTGTATCAGTAATATTCCTGGGACTTCATCTACCCATCCTGCCCCTAGTTTAGTTTTGAGATTTTGCAACAAGATGCAATTACTGACTTCCGTCAGATCGTTAGCCTTGGGATTCCCGATAGATGTGAATACCTATTTTACTCCCCACTTCTCACACCATTGTGTGAATCATTTTCCTCTGAATTGCGTCCCATTTTTGAGGTAAGTTGCCTTGGGATCCCGAACCTACACACAATGTGTTTCCAGACGAAATCAATCATGCTTCCTTCAGTGATTTTACCAATTTCTCTGCTTTGATCCATCTAGTAAAGTAATCTACAACCACTACCAATAATTTTTTCTGGCCTCGGGCTGGGGGAAAAGTGTGACGTCCATATATTTTTATATACAATTGAGGGGCTAATTGATAATTATTAACAAAATATAAATTTAACTATAAATTATAGGTTGAAATTTTAAATATATTAAATTTTAAAGGGACTAAATTGGAACCTTATAAAATATTTTTGCTCAAATTATATATATTTAGAAGTTGGGGACTAAATTGTAATTTTAATAGAATTATTAAAAAAAAGAAGAAAGTGAAGAGATATGTTAGGAACAGCAACACGTGGCTGCCCATAATTTCAACCACAAATTGTGATTTTCTCGGTAATTGCGTGTTACTGGCTTTGCTAAGTAAAAGATATTAGCTATTCTTAAAACACTTAACACACATTCACACATACAAAAGGTGTTGGCTTGCAATTGTTTCTGAACTCGGGAAACAGGTAAACAAAATTTTATTATAAATTATCAATTGATTTATATAACTATATTATTTGATTAGTGTATTTATTAAATATGATTTGTACTATTCAATTTACTATTTAACCGAAAATTTTAATGAATTCGAGTAGTTATACAAATCAGTGATTGGGTAAATATTTAATTGGACCGGGAACATTATAGCCAATAAATTATAATTTATTTAATCTATTAGATTTAGTTGTTGATATAAGGGATTATTCAAAATTAACCGGGTTTATTAATCAAATACATTATTGTATGTATTAGTGTTTAAATAATTATTATAGTAGTGAAGAATTTGCAGGATTTAATAGGAATAGTAGAAAATTATGTTTGAGAAATATTAGGAAATTATATTTGAGAAATATTGTATTTATTAAAAAGGAATATGGAATTTTTGTAATAATTTCATTTAGGGGTGTTATAGAGAACGATGGTTATAAAAATATGAGGGGTTTGATTTTGAGTTAATTGATAAATTATGTATATACCAAGAAAGCTTATAATGTCTAACTATTTAGACGAGGAATGAACGGAGGTTTGAATTTCAGTATAAATGAAATATTAAAAGATTGGTAGAAGGAAATATGAATATTATTTAGTAATTTCATTCTGAATTTACGATATTTTTAATATATTGATTATAACTTATTATAGGACACGGGAATAAAGTAGAGGATTGATCAGCTCCTTTTACTAGTGTAATCATTTTGAGATTGGGGTAAGTATAGTTAATTGGATATATATATATATATATAAATATATGGGTATACTAGTCTGTTGTAAACCTGACTGATTTTTATAAATGCTTATTTTGATTACGTGGTTATTATGTGAAGTTATCATTATGTGTTTATTTGCGACTATTTACGTATTATAAAGATTGACAAATGATTGTCTTATATTATATTCTATTGTTGCATGGAGTTGAATGAAGAAGTCAATTATAAGTATATTGTTAAATTGATAAAGAGATGACATACCTAATTGAGAAACATAGTCAATGGTTTATAATAATGTGATTGATGATGGTGTGATTGACGATGTGACATGAGAAAAATGAACATAAGCTAGGTATTATGGCGCATAGGGTACCGGGGTATTTCGGGTAGCGGTGAATATCCGTGCTGATAGCTACATACTGGGGTGGCGTGGGGATGCCATGTTCGTTGTGATGTCATGTGCTGATATTGCTAAACACTCAGATAGGGTGGGGATATCGCATTCGACGGGTATCCTGTGCTGTATATGATATGACATTGATTGAGATTAGGATCGCCAGCAGAACCATTGACTGATATACTCTAATTAGAGTAAGCAGGGCCCCAAGAATATAAACTGTGAATTCTGAAATTGTACTATAGACCGATGCATGATTTTGGTATTGATTACTTTATAAATTTGTGGTGATTGTATATCGAATAATTGTTGGTTTGTGTTACGACATGTATTTATGGATGTATATAGGCTGGTTAGCTATACTTATTGAGTAGACAGCTCATCCCTTGGCAACATTTTTCAGGAGATAGATCACGGTAACTAGCTACGTCAAACTTGAAGTTGTGCCATGGATCTTAATAGGTGGGGCATCCGTGACATCTGAAGCCGAGGGTTCTGGCTATATGATCATTAAACATCTAGTCTTTTGTTGAGTTTGCGCTTTAGATTCTGTAACAACCTGAAACTTTCCTCTTTTTTTTGGAGTTTTGTACATGAGCATATATGTGGCCTAGTAAATATCAAATTTTGATGATATCGATCATTATTTAAGATATATTCATAGACTTATATTATACCGATAAAAATAGAATTTATCTTATTAGTTTAAAAAAATCTTATAAAAATTCAAGGTATCCTCATATGTCGTCCATCCATGCCCCACCCCCCGCTCAAATCGCGTTTACTTCCTGGCCCTCCCCTTCTAGGCTCATTTTCAAGACAGAAATGTGAGAGGCCTCCAGTCCATCCTCACCATTCCTTATTTAAGCCAAGCAGTCAGCTCGTTCGTTTTCAGTCCGAAGGGTATGCCTTAAATCACATGCCTCGAATTGTTCAATGTGCTGTTGGACCTTTTTGAGGTGTTTTTTTCATTATTTCTTCTCTGGCTTCAAACCTCCCATGCACTTGTCCCGTCACTAGATGGGAGTCACTGTGTATTTCAATTCGTCAAGCTCCTACTTCCAATGCTAGCTTCATGCCCGTCAATAATACCTCGTACTCTGCTTCGTTATTTTATGGCGAACTGTAGTTCTTCGTTGTCGGGGCTTATCAACACCACACCCTCTCTAGCCCTCTTATCGGTGGTTGATCCATCTACGTAAGCGATCCATGTCCCGGGCTTCATTACGCGTTCGAAGGGTGTTTCAACTAGGAAGTCTGCCAATGCGAGTGCTTTAATCGTCGTTCGTAGCCGACACTCTAGTCAAATTCATTGAGTTCGTATGGCCATTTTTTCATCCTGCTCCCCACACAGGCTTGCAGCGCGTATTTTAGAGGCTGATTGGTGAGCACGGTGATTGAATATGAGAGGAAGTAGGGTCGTAGCTTTCGCGCCACTTGCACTAATGCAAGGAGCATTTTTTCCAAAGGGTCGTACCTAGCCAACGCTCTGGAATACGTGGTTGGTGTAATAGATGGGGAGATGAGCCCCACCTTTATCTTTGGCCAGGACCGCATTGGTGGCTTCATTCGAGATGGCAAGGTACACTATAGGTTTTTCCCCTTCATTAGGCTTACATAACAAGGGTGGGCACATCAGATGCCTTTTTAACTCCTCGAAAGCCTTGTTGCACTCCTCAGTCCATGTAAAATCTTTCGGGTTTCTCATGACTTTAAAAGAGGGGAGTCCTTTGTCTATAGCTTGCGAGATGAACCGATTAAGGGTAGCATCATTCTCGCCAATTGTTGTACCTCCTTGACAGTACGGGGTTTCTTCATTGCCTGAATGGCTGCAATTTTTGTCGGGGTTAGCTTCAGTCCCTCTTTGCGTGACCAAATATCGCAAAATTTTCCCCCCTCCACGCCAAACACACATTTTTTGGGTTTGAGGGTGATCTCGTGTTGTCTCAACTAATCAAAGCATTCCTTTATATCATCGAGATGCTCGATCTTGTGGGTACTCTTAACGATCATGTCATCCACATACCTCCATATTTCTTCCTATTTGGTGGGCAAAGACTTCATTGAACATCCTTTGGTAGGCAGCTCCAATATTTTTTAATCGAAAAGGCATCACTTTATAGCAATACAGTCCTCGCTCTGTGATAAAGCTAGCTTTTTCTTGGTCCTATTCTGATAACTTGATTTGGTTATATCCCTGTTATGCGTCTAACATGTTGAGCCTCTCACATCCCGAAGTATGAGTCTACCAATTGATCGATGTGAGGCAGGGGATATGAGTCCTTGGGACAAGCTTTATTTAGATATGTGAAATCCAGACAAATTCTCCAGATCCTGTCGTGTTTAGGGACTAACACTACATTAGCAATCCATTTGGGAAAGAAGACCTCCTTGATATAGTTTACCTATAATAATATGTGAACTTCTTCCTGTATAACTTTATTTCTTTCTGCCCCCAAGTTCTTTTTCTTTTGTTTCACTGGCGGGGCCTCAGGCCGCACATGGAGCTCGTGCATAATGATCTCCTCTGGAATTCCCCTAGTACCGCCCTGCTCCCATTCGAAGAGATACTGGTACGCTCTTATGAGTGACACCATTAAGTGCATCTCGTCAGGGGGTAGATTTTTCCCAATTTGTACCTGCTTGTCAGGAACCTCAGGGTCCAAAATTGCAACCTGCACCTCATCCTTGGGGTTCATTCTTTCTATGGGGAAGCTTTTCCTTTTTCCCCCTGAGTCTGCGGACTTAGGGGTAAGTTTTAGGGCATAGCACAGACATTGTATTGCCTTTATTTGGTCCCCTTGTACTTCCCCGCCTCCTAGTTCTGTTGAAAATTTTATTTTGAGACAAGAAATGGAAATTACGGCCCGCAAGGCATTTAAAGTTGGTCTCCCTAAAATTACGTGATAGCGGGACTGCTTGGCATCTACAATCAGAAACTTCGCGATATGAGTTTTTCTATAAGGTTCTTCCCCCAAGGAGAGAGGCAATGAGATCTCTCCCTTTGTTTGGACAGTGCTCCCTTCAAAACCCATAAGGGTGGTCTCATATGGATAGATCAGGCGCTGATCGAGCCCTATATTTAAGAACGCCTCCAGGAATAAGATATCTACATAGCTCCCACTATCAATCAATACCATTCGTATCTCTACATTGTAGATAACGACTGAGATTATGAGGGCATCCTCATGCGGTAACATGACCCCTTCTTCATCCAAGGATGTGAAAGTGATAGGGTGGCCTCCTAACACCTCTCCTTTACGGGCACAACTGCCAACAAGCACCACTCCCGTTATTTTTCTCATATGCCTCTTGCGTGATGACTTAGTAGTCCCACCATAACTTCCTCTTTCTATCACATTCACGACCCGCCCTCGGTGCCAGTTCTCCACCTCTGCTTCTCTCTCGCCCTTTCGAGGCCATACCTCAGGAGCTTCTTTTCTTTTCCCCTTGGCCGGGGACATCCCCCCTACAGGACGTACTAGGTATTTTAGTTGTCCCATCTGAATCAGCCTTTCGAGTTCTTTCTTTAAGTGAAAACATTTTTGAGTAGTGTGGCCACAATCTTGGTGGAAATTGTAGTATTTCGAGGATCTCTGTCGATTCTCGCTCTCCCTCATCTTGGCTGGCCACCGTAGATGCTCGCTCTTTTCTATTATCATCAAAGCTTGGGTCCTGGTGGTTTTCAATGGAGTATAAGAATTTAGTGGACGCCCTCGATCTCCCCTCCTGCCTTCGTACAACTTTTTTCGCCTGCCTTCGTAGTGTTCTCCCCTCCTACCTTTGTAGGGCCTCCGGTAGAGTTCCTTCGAGGCTTCCTTTGGGAGACGACACGTGCTCCCAATTTTCCTTGATTCCTCTATGAGGATGAATCATTTAGCTCGCACCAACAGCTCATCCCAATCCAATGCAGGTTTCCCTATAAGTGAATTGGCTAGCCTTTTGTTACGTAATACCTGCGCCATTATTTCTAATAGGAATACAGGGCTTACATCGGGAACCTCTAAAATTTCGTTCGCAAATCTCTATATGTAGTTCCTGAGTGACCCCCCTTCTTCTTGCACAATGGAAAAAAGGTGGTTGGGGTTCTTCGGGTGTCTTTTGTTACTTGTGAAATGATGCACAAAGCTTTAGGCAAGTTGATCGAAGTTATGAATTGAGCAGGTCGGCAGCGAGAACACTGTGTCCTTTTTTCTTTTATATTTTAGGACATGCGGATGGCGTGTCTGAGGCGTGTCCAAGTTGTATCCATGTCCGACACTGTGTTGAGTAATTTTTTGGAGTCCTACAGAGCCCTCAAGGAGATAAGCTAGAATATGCCATGAAACTAGAATTCTTCACGTCCAACAATGGGGCGGAATACAAAGCTTTCTTAGCAGGAGGAAAACTAGCCTTGTCCGGTGGGGCGAGAGAGATTCTCATTTATGGTGACTCACAGCTGGTAAACAATAAGGTCGAAGGGTCATATGAAGAACAAGGTGAAAAATGGTTAAGTATCCCCTGAAGGCAAACAAAATTACTTGAGAAATTTGAGGATTCATCTCTCAGACAACTATCATGAACTGACAACGCCATCACGGACCAACTAGTCAAGTTGGCGAGTTCAATGGCGGTGATATTCAGAATAGACGGATCGCTTTATTCTCCTCAGATAAGGCCGCGATAGAGGCGTAAGATAAAGTCATGTGAACGGACCCATCACCCCCAAGTTGGAAGTATCGTTAAATTCCTAACAGATGGAATAACACCAAAAAATCAGAAGGAAACAAGGGTGTTGAGAGTCAAAGCAGCTCATTTCGTGATGATTGATGGAGAGTTATAAAATCGTGGTTGCTCACAACCTTATCTTAAATGCCTAACCCCAGGAGGAAAACGTGTGAAGGAATTTGTGGAAATCACCTCGAAGGAAAAACAGTAATGGGGAAAGTTATGAGGCAAGGATTCTTTTGACAAATGATGCTCTTAAATGCTCATGAGTTAGTGAAATGTTGTAGTGCCTATCAAGAAAATGTGAATGTTAACAGTAAGCCAATTGTATTGATGCAATCCCTTGAAAGCTTATAAATTATATAAGAAATTGATCATAATAATATATAAATATTAAAAAAATATTATTTGAAATCAAATAAGATGATTATGACTACATATTGTAACAAAATGATGATATCATCTATTTCAAGTTCTTGCATTTATCAATCATAAATATAGAGAATTATCAATAACCAAGGATTAATTAATAAATTGATCACATTTACATATATATATATATATATATTATATAATACCAATAAAAAATATCGTAATTGTTATTGTTATCTTGATCATTAGTTTATATATTATCAATACTTTTGTATAAACATGTAAGAAATTTCAGTATATAATTATTATTATTATTATTATTATTATTATTATTATAATTATTATTATTATTATTATAATTATTATTATTATTATTATTATTATTATTATTATTATTATTATTATTATTATTATTATTATTATTATCGCGGTCGAATGCAGTATATGCGATCTACGTAAACATAAAACCAAACATGATTGCTAAAATGCTCTCTTTTTTACTAACCCAAGACCAACTCGCCACCTAGCCATCTAATTATGGTGCGATTTGGGTTAGATCGATCAATTGGGGCTGCACGACGATTTTGTTGAACACCCCTAGTTTATGATAGAATATAAAGAAAGAATATGGAAGTTGCAGCAGCTCTAATCTCGCTTGATGTAGGGAGGAAAGAAAAGATAAAAAGAAATGCCAACAATAAAGAAAGAGAGGAGTTTAGGGCTATGAAAACCCCCATCCTGCCACATAGCCACATGCAAGTGGCGGTTACACAAGAACGGTTACCCTTAAGGGGAGTTACCCTCACTCGTCATCCACTTAGCCTAAAAGCTTGCTCCCACACGCCACCATGGCGCTGCAAGCCATAATTGGCCCAACCGCCAAATTTCTTTTCTAAAATGTACTTATTCCAAGAAGGATGTCTGCCTTAACAACTAGCATTACGCTAAGGGACACAAAACAACCAACCCCTCTGGGAGGACTTCCAGACCAAGCAGAAATTCCGAAGCTGGAGCACTCCCTATAGAGAGATCTACTATTCTAATGAGGTGCTAGTAGGCCTCCACCTCATCGAAGTGGGGGGACTAAATGATTCCCTAAAATATGCGAGACCCAATGAGGAGGCCAAGCTGGGAGAAGGACCACGAGAAACCCCAGGTAACACGAGATCCAAGAGAGGAAGGAGCCCCAGGCCCAAACACCTAGGGATGACCTGATAAGCAACAAGGCCCGGAAGGCCCAAGAACGTGCACGGAGAGCCTAGCAAGGGGTTGACTGCTTGGTCACCTGGACATGAAGACATTCTCGCTCCTACATGGCAAAATCTCCGTCAACTAGCTTGGAGGAGTAACAACCATATGGCCACAAAGGGCACCTAACGATCTTTGGAGTGGTTGGGGCTGCCATAACTACCCCTAGGAATTCGAGAAGTTTATCTCGCCAGAAGGGTCATGCTCTTAAAGGATAAGCCCCCAATGGTCGATAATTAGAAGATCCTCCCTGAAACAGTTAAAGCTTATTCCTTGGTAACTACCCTCCCTAGTCCTTGGGGGACTAAACTCTCCCAGCTGGCACAAGGCAAAGAATATAAAAAGGAGGCTTGTCCCTCGGTTTATTATTTCTATCACTATATATTGACTTGAGTGTTGTGCTAACATACCTTTTGCAGGTCCTTTTTCAAGTATTGTGAAAGGTTAGGCCCAAATATCTCAAGTTAAACATACCCGAACGAGCAACTTTACTTGTATCATTATATATTAATTAATTGAAGAAAATAATTAATCAAATTTTGCAAATTAGACTAGCCAGGCCAGAGTCTAGGCAGTTTGGAGGAAGGGTTTCAAGTCCAACTAGTACTATGTAGAAGAGGGTCCAAAACTAAAATATAGCAGGCTTGGAGTCCAACTAAAGTTAAGTAGAATGGATCTCGAATCCAACTAAACTTGTCCTGTTACCATTCCTAACCCTATGCATTTGGCAAACAAAATTATTCTCAACAACTAATAATCTCTTCGTTTGGAATTTCAAACTTTGGTTTTGATCTTCTTATATATTTAGATAATTCAAAGTGATACTATTATTAAAATTTTATTCTAATAATATTTAATTTTTTTATTTGTACTTATACCATATCTTTCATCTAATTTAAATTTTTATTGATATGAATTGGACTACAATACAATCTAATATTCTCGATTCCATAATCTATTAATTAATTGATTTTAATTATTTGATCTCCTCAAATTAAGTTTCCTTCTATCTCAATAATTTCACATGTACAAGAACTCCACACAAACCAAATTTATCAATTTTTATAAGAAATTGTTACCCCCATATATTTTATTTTAGGGTAAATTACAGTGACACCCCTTAAGGAGTGTCACTGTAATTTTGTAAAAGATAGAGGATGTTTATGTAATTGAGCCTAACTTTAGGGGGTGTCAATGAATTTACCCTTTATTTTATTTAAAACGCATACTTTTACTAACATATTGTAGTGAAACTTAATTTCAATACTTTTATTTATTCTTTCTCTTACAATTAGTAATTGAATTTAGTCAAATTGTGAAGTGTGTGAAGAAAATATAAAAAGAAGGTAATTGCGACACACAAGATTTACGAGTTCAAAAAAAAACAAAAACGTACGTTCATAATTGATCAAAATTGATTTATATTAAGATAGTTTCGTGTGAATAATATTAAAACCTATGAAGTACTAATAATATAACGGCTATAAAATATGTACCTCTAACATAAAGTACTATTGAATGCACTGTCATTGGTCCAGAATGTAATGTTGAGACATACTTGCTCTGTAGAAAAAAAATTGATTTTTTGTCCAAAAAAAATTAAAAAAATTGATTGTTTCATTCACTATAAATTACTACAATTTAAAATTATAGTAAATTAATACTATTTATCGAGGTCAAACAAAATCAATACGAAAATTTATGATGTTTGGTCTTATTTCCAAAAGTCAATTTTCAATTTACACTATTTCAGATTTTGAATGGCTGTTTGTTTAGCTCAATCCCATTAAAAAGTCAATTTTCAATGAAAATTTGCAACCTAGTCTATTAAAAACACACATCTCAAACCACCCTGCCTAGTAAAAGATAACATGAATTTTTAAGAAATAAAAAAAATATTATACTATATATTCAAAATACAATATCTACAAAATACCTATATTACAAATTAAATCCAAACGAATTCTCATTTGTTACACAAAAATTAATAAAACATTTTCATCCCTTTTGAAATGCTGGAAATTGGAAATAAAGATAAAAATAAAACCAAACAGACTTTGACCACAATTAGTCAACATTCTTATAATTTTACCTATGGACAAAATATTCCCCACAGTTTTTAGCTGTAGCAAATGTTTTGACCTTATTTACAGAAACAATGGGTAATAACTATTGCAAAGTGTGATTAATTAGTATCCACCATAACTTTTTTACCTTTAATTATAGTAATTAACCACAACGAAAAGTAATATTTTTTTCTAGCATCTTCTTTTTTAATTTTTTTAATTCAAAATTCGTATTTGAAAACATTCCTAAGTGGAATGTGTCTATCACAAGTTACCAGAATTTATCTCTCATATTATTTGTGTGTGTAATATATTATATAATCTATATAAATAAACAAATAAATTAATATATATATATATATATATATATATAGTTGCCCAACTTCCTTGATAATATTGCCGCAGTATTTACCTCTCTGTTAAATTTCCCGGGAAACATAATTAATCGCATCCACAAACATCCCTCCCGATCCACCGCCGCATCTCATCTTCCCACCACTCCCAACCCCAGCACCGCCGTCAAACGGCGCTCGTCGGAAAAGGGTTCCTCAACTTGTCAAAGGGGAATCTGGAAATTCCAGAAAACTATGGAAACTCCCAGCACGAGCACATCCGGGACAGAACCCAAGACTCCGGCGTCGAAGCTTCTCAGCTCATCCTATCGCCGCCCCTCGTCGTCTCGGACGATCTACAGCGACCGTTTCATTCCCAGTCGCTCTTCTTCCAACTTTGCCCTTTTCAATCTTCCTAATTCCAGTGCCAATTCGTCTTCTGATGATTCACATTCTGCTTACACTAACCTTCTGAAGTCTGCCCTTTTTGGACCCGATTGTGTTGGTGGTGTTAATGGGTTTCAGCCTTTGACTCCGGAGAAATCTGTTTCTGGTGGAAGATTTGGGAGTAGGAATAGTGATGGTAATGTTTTGCAGATTAGTCCTCCTAATTGCAATATTTTCAAGTACAAGACTGAGACGCGGAAATCTTTGCATTCTCTGTCGCCGTTTGGGTTTGATGACCAGCTCCCTGGGGTGTCTCATAGCCCTGTCAAGGCTCCCAGAAAAGTTCCAAGATCTCCTTACAAGGTAGTATCTCTTAATTTTTAGGGTTTTCAAGTTCTTGCTTTTCTTTTATCTTTCTGACTCTTTGCTTGGATTTTCTTGATTGGACATTTTAAAGATTTTCATAATTGATCATCGATTTGGATTTGGGGTTCTAAATTAGTGGTTTTTTATGTTTTATTTTTGGTTATGCGATTGCTTTTATCTTGTTGGCTGATACGTATTGGGTTTTCGTGAATTATTTGTTGTTTGGTTCTATTGCAGTAGTGTGGTTCTTCAGTTTGTCTTTTGGTGTGCAATACACTTGGTGTCTTGATTTACTGCCGTTGTGTTTTTAGCTTTCTTTGAGGTACACTTTTTTTTTTTTTTTTTCGGGTTTATGCTTTGAAATTTGTGGCCCATCCTGAATTGTGGATAATTTTTGGTTCAGTATGTGATTTCTAATGTTGGTTATCTCAAGTACTTCTCTTTTGACTCAAATGTTTTATGGATAATGTAAATGGTGAATTAGATAGTTTCTTGTTATGTTAATGCATCTGCTGTCTGAACTGTTCAAACTAATTGATTTTATGGCATTTTGGCATAGGTCTTGGATGCTCCAGCTTTGCAAGATGATTTTTATCTTAATCTTGTAGATTGGTCTTCACATAATGTGCTGGCTGTGGGGTTGGGCAACTGTGTCTATCTGTGGCATGCTTCTAGCAGCAAGGTAAAAACTCATTCTTTGAACCTCTTTCTGTTGCCATTACAGACATGAAATGGTGAAACTGGTTTTTTTCATGTTCATACAGGTGGTGAAGTTGTGTGATTTGGGAATTGATGACAGTGTCTGTTCAGTTGGCTGGGCACACCGTGGTACACATCTTGCTGTTGGAACTAGCAATGGCAAACTCCAAGTATGTTATGAAACTTTTTTTCTGACTTCTTATTATTTATGAACCTCGTAGCTTGTATTCGCACCTGCTCTTGATGTAATATAGAAAGTTGCCATCAATATGTAGTTGTATGATACACAAACGCCAGAACTCCGGCTTATAGTTGTCCGCAATGTACAAGTCAAAGTTTCATGATATCTAAACTTTCTATTTGATTGGCGAGTTTGGTGATACACCTATTTCATGAGCTATGTTTGGTATCTCGCTGGGTCTAATTAATGCGTTCATCTTGAGTTTCTGAATTTCTATTTTTATGGGAGGAGCACCGTAGTCAATAATGAAACTCTGCCGAATTTTATTGTGTAGTACTGGCACAATGGACCATGTTTCAGCTGACACGTGTCGCTGCTCTAAGTTGTGGCGATGAGATGATATGTCATTTATTTCCAACACTCAGTGGAGTTTTCTCTCAGCAAGTGACATATGAACATTTTAATTTTAAACCTATCATGCCTTTAGTTGGATGATTTTCATGGAATCTTTACCATAAGTCTCAATTAAAGTTTTAAGGCTCATTGTCACATATCAGAATATGACATAATCCTTGCTTCAAAGTCAGTCTGAACCGTTGACAGAGGACGGTCAAGCCATAGGTGTTACAATGCTTTTGAGTCTGAAATATCATAAGAAAATGAAAGTCGGTTTTGATGGGTCTTGGAATGTGTACTTTTCTTGTGGATCCTCCAGTATTTGTTTACTTGAAACAAAACTGTTCTCCATTGCATCCTGTTCCAAACGATATCCTTGTACATCAAATTAGAATACTCCCGAAAGGCCAGAAACCAACCTGTGAAATTTTCGTTAGAATCTCCTTCTTTGGTCTGAATGTTTTGCTTCAGCATTTCAATGATAGGTGCTTAATCTTATGCAATGCAGTTATGGGATGCCTCTCGTTGCAAGAGGATTAGAACCATGGAAGGACATCGGCTACGAGTTGGTGCCCTGGCCTGGAGTTCATCCGTGTTGTCTTCGGGAAGCCGGGACAAGAGTATTCTTCAGCGTGATATACGAGCTCAAGAAGACTATGTTAGCAAGTTAAGTGGACATAAATCAGAGGTATAGCTCTTCATCAATTGCTTTAGTGGTGCTCCCACTTTGCTATGCCTAATTCTGTTACTTCGAATATTATTTGCTGCATCACATGATGGTCATTTAATCTGAATCTCAAACACTTGTGGTTTAGGTTTGTGGATTGAAGTGGTCTTACGACAACCGAGAATTAGCGTCAGGCGGAAATGACAATAGAGTAAGTATTATTTTTTTCCTTGATCTAAAATGTTTCTAGTTTATCTGTATAATGATTTGTTCTGGTCTAACAAATTTAGACTGGATATGCCTTTCTGTTGTAGCTTTTTGTCTGGAACCAACATTCAACCCAGCCTGTGCTAAAATACTGTGAACACACTGCTGCTGTAAAGGCTATTGCATGGTCACCCCATCTTCATGGACTCCTTGCTTCTGGAGGTGGCACTGCCGACCGATGCATTCGTTTCTGGAACACCACTACCAATTCACACCTCAGTTGCATGGATACTGGAAGTCAGGTAACCTGCCTCTCGTTTAGTTCAATCAAAATCCACTCAGTTGACATCGCTCTCTTGTAGTTCCTTCATGTTATGGCCGTAGATATTGTCTCGGTTGAGTTGAGTCTATGTTTTGCTTTTCAAGTAACGGTTTTGATGCTAATATTTGACTTTCTGTTCATCTTATTTTAAGGAAAGAAAATCTTACTTGTCTTTAAAATTTGAAGTAATTCTGAGGAAGCAGACCTGTCGGAGACACTTTAAAACATCTGTTGTGAGAATATTTATGATATCTTGTCTTGAAATATGACTCTGGCAGGTGTGCAATCTTGTGTGGTCGAAGAATGTTAACGAACTTGTGAGCACCCATGGCTACTCCCAAAACCAGATCATAGTATGGAGATATCCTACCATGTCAAAGGTACCTTAGAGTTGCATGACTTAGAAAAATAATGTTGTTGAATTTCATATATCTAGCATGTTTTGTACTATTATCTAAGAATTTAAACATTTCTCACTTCCGATGCAGTTGGCAACTCTCACAGGCCATACGTACAGGGTACTGTATCTTGCCATTTCACCAGATGGACAGGTATTTGCAGGAGAAACCAGCAGTTTCGTTGTTTCTTTGTTTCTTTGTTTTAGTGATCTCTAATGAACAACTGAAGTGCAAGTTTATTTTTCATTAGTGCCACCTCTCTCTCACTGGGCATGTTTTTGCAGACAATTGTAACAGGAGCAGGAGATGAAACACTTCGGTTTTGGAATGTTTTCCCATCACCCAAGTCTCAGGTGAATACTCCAATTCATAATACTGTACAATTTACTAGTTTTCTAATGCTTTGTTGTCCTCGGCTTGTTCCTGTCCATCGGATTTTTGCCCTCCATCAAAACCTTTTTAGTTCTTGTTATCCTGTAGTTGGTCATGTCTAATAAACCCAAAACCTCCCTCTCTGCAGAACACTGAAAGTGAAATTGGAGCATCGTCTCTTGGAAGAACTCAGATTCGTTGATCCTGTGAAGACATACAGATCTACACTAGTCGCCCGCTATTTATTATTTCTTTCTCCATTCACGAAGAATAGTCACGACAATACAGATCAAATTAGTCCGTCTAATCAGACAGAACTATGCGTAGAAGGCTGCAAAATCTGAGTCGATTGCTTCCTGCAATCTGGGAAGTAGGTAAATATCTATTATCGACATTCTTGAATGACGATCAAGTGTACAGCGGGAGTCGTTATTTAATGCTCGGTAACTTCTCCGTTGCCCCGTAATGGAGTAGAGAGGCTACGGTTTGTAGCATCGGACACTTCCCCCTTCCGGCTCGTTATTTGTGTTGTAAAGAATTGCTACACTCTTTATTTTTAATTTCTTTTTTCTTGTGGGAAGAACTCCTTGTTTCTCCTACTCTGTCCTGTAATATATGAAAATTCTGCAATCAAAATATGTTGATCTCCATCTTCTTTCTGTTAGCATTGTGAGTATCATTGTTGTCTATGATGACAAAGAACATGAATTTGTGAAACTGTGGTGGGTTAGGGATAAGAAACAAAATCAATCAGATATACATTTGTTATGTTATTAGTCATTATTTTTGAATTATACACTAATTATATAATTAACTCAAAAAAATGGGCGTATTTGGACCCGAAAGTCCAAAGGATGAATTATTATATTGAAAGAAAATTATAATTATTCATATAGTGACTTATGTAAAGTCTATTATATATATGATTGTGAAAATATATTTATTTATATATATTTTTATTGAAAATATATGATTTGATATTACAGTTTCATACAAAACATAATTTTATTAATTGATTTAAATATATTTTCATGTTCATATGGTAATTTATATAAAATTCGAAATTCATAATTTACACTGAAAATTGAAATAAAACCATACAAAAACAGGTTGGATTTTTCATGAATCTTTCTTTCTCTCTTTTTTTTTTTTTTTTATATTATTTCAAGAGGCATGATTGAGGGTGAAGATGTTATGTAAACAATTGCAATTATTTGTAGTTTGAAAATCCAAGAAGTCGTCATGAAGTGCACATTAAAGTGTCGGCAGATGAGTCCAGTAATTCACAGAGCTTTTCTTCTCACGTTTCTCATGAGTCGGGCCTACTACCGTCTTTCTGGTGGCCTACTTCTTCCCATATGTCGCTAACAAAATTTGGAAAACCAACAACCACTTGTAGCCAATTTTCTTTCTTATTATATATAAACGGCTCTCCCACTCAAAAAAAAAAAATTATAACGAGCTCGTCGGGAGTTTGTTATAATTATAAAAAAATTAAATGCAATATATCCTTCTATAATAAGGAAAATGCGAGAAAAAAAACCTATGAAAAAAAAGAGCAATATAATCCTCTGTATTTTTATAAATGAAGCAAAAACGCCCTTGACGTGGTTCGCAAATGACATGTGCCCTTTTTTTTTAAATTTAAACTTTAAATGATATTTATGCTCTTATTTAAATATCGTTGGATCTTGATTTCAATTTAAGATCTAAATTTAACTAATAAACTAACGGCGTAGATTTTATCTAATTCAAATCAACGATTTAGATTTGATGTGAGCAAAAAGAGCTCAATCAAATTGATTTCTTGGACTCGAACGGAGTGGGCTTGAATTTCTGCAAGCTAGGGAAAGGGAACATGCAAAAAGAGTGTTAGCACTCCGAAGCTCAAGTCAGTAAACAGTTGTGGAAGAAATAAGCTTGAAAGTAATGAGAAATAGTGAGAATTCATGTGAAGTGAACATAAAATGAGTTGTGTGCAAGTGTAGAGAGTAATTCGAGAGCTTAGAGAGTAGAAAAACGTTATTGAGCTTGAGAAGGTAGCAAATTCGTCCCCCCATACTAGCCAAGGGGGCTGGTATTTATAGAGGAGTTTTCTTGAGCAGGAAGGACTCTTCGTGGCCTTGGACTCTTGGAGGGTCAGTTACTCGACCTTCCTAGAGTCCTGCGGGGCAAGGCCTCCTGACAAGTACGAGGTAGTTGGCAGGAATCTTGGATGTCTTCGCAGATTTTCAAGGAGGTGGTTGTGGACCTCCTCACCGGAGAGGTGGTTACAAGATCCTTGCTCGGATAAGGATAGTGTTGGATAACCTTATCCTTCCTTCGTAGCTGGGTCATACCCCCTTCTGTGGGCCTCCCTTCTACAGGCCTTCCTCCTTTTGGGGCCTTCTTTTTGGGAGGGCCTGGTCTTTGACTTCCTTCGGGAGGCCTTGGGCCTAGTTTTAACTACCTTTGGGGAGCCTCATCGGGTCCTTCCCTGGGACTGGAGGTACAAATTGGGCACCCTTGGGGGGGTACTTTATGCCTTGTATTCCTTTGGGCTTGTGCGATCTATTTTTTACTTTTGGACCATTTGGGCCTATTTGGGCCAACCATTTTTATGCACATCATTCAGTTCCCCCCCCCCCCCCCCCCCTTATCCCACTTAGAGTAGGAGTCTTCTGGGGGGCGCAAAGGGGCCTTTGATCCTCGATACTTTGTTAGTTATTTGAGGAGGCGTTTTCTCCTTACAGAGATAAGAGACTGGCCCGAAAAGGGAGTCCTTTATTCTTTTATGCCTTCTTGCAAGGAAATATTATCAGCATAGGTATGCACAGGAAGAGAAGAGCTTACTTCGTGCCTGTAGAGAGCAAGGCTTTTCAGAAGGTGCGTGCTCGGAGCAAGGCTTATATGTCTCCATGGAAGAGGGCTTGTATGCCTCAACGGATGAGCCCTTATTTGAGAGTGCCTACTCGGTGCAAGAAATAGGGACTCTGCCGGAGGAGGGCTTTCCTAAGGGCGCCTACTCAAAGCAGGAGTTAGGGACCTCGTTGGAGAAGCAATAAATGTTCGTCCGAAGCAGAGCTTAGGTGCCTCTGCGGAGGAGGCTTAGGTGTCTGCATAGAACAGAGCTTACGTATTTCCCGGGAGAAGGACCTAGGTGCCTGCCCAAATGAGAACTTGTGTGCCTATGTGAAGTGTGGACATTTTGTACCTGCACAGAATGGAGCTTAAACGTCCCTCGGAGAAGTGCCTGGGTTTCTGCCCGAATGAGGACTTGGATGCCTCCGCGGAGGAGGGCTTATGTGACTGTGTGGAAGACAAGACTTTTTTACTTATTTTTGCGAAACGTCGGTGCCTGCTTGAAGCAAGGCTTGGCTTTAACGAATGCCTACTATGGAGCAAGGCTTTGTCTTTAACACATGCTTGCTGTGGAGCAGAGCTTTATACATGTCTTCTTGCCAAGAGCAAAAAATTATAAGTGTAGATATCTACATTTGAGAATTCTTTCCAAGAAATAGAGTTACACGTGAAAGTAATATTTTGCAAAAAGAAGGGTTGTACCTATTTGACAGTATCTTGTCTTGAGGTGGTCCTGCTTGGAGGCAGGACTTATTTTTTAGAGGGTTCCTGGGGATGGCAGGAAAATGTCCTTCCGAGGGATCCTACCTGGGGGCAGGATTTATGCTTGGGGGGCTCCTGCCGAGGGGCGGGAAAATGTCTATGAGAAGGCTCCTGCTTGGGGCAGGACTTATTGTGACTCCACCGAGGAGGGTTTATTCCTCGAGGGCTACATGGAGTAAGGTCTCGCCTTCTTGTTCATTGCATTTTTCACCAAAGACTTCATTCTTATACTCCCTAGCCTCCTCCAAGTTAATGTATTTTTGGGTTCGGGCTAGGAGATTGTCAAAATTGAGAGCAAGTTTCTTTGCTAAGGACTTGAAAAAATTCCTATCTTGCAATCCCTACGTAAACACATAGGTTAATACCTAAGAGATAGCAGAAGGGATCTCTAGAGCCATTAAGTTAAAACATTGGAGATATTCCCTCAATGATTCTCCTTCTTCTTGTTGTATTGAAAAAGGCTCAGGATTGTCTTCTAGTGTCGTTTACTATTGGCAAATTGATGTAGAAAGAAAGAGAGGAATTCTCTGAATGATCGGATGATCCCGTGGCCAATTGATTGAACCACCGTTGGGCCGCTCGGGTGAAAGTGGTGACGAACACGTGACATTTGATTCTGTTTATGTATCTGTGGAGGAGAGCTGCATTTTCGAACTGGGACAAGTGTTCTTACGAGTCGTTAGTGCCATATACTCCGCAATAGTTGGTGTTCGGTAATTGAGAAAGTGGTCGTCTGCCATGACCTCCTCACTGAAAGGGATGCCTCCTTGTGCCTCCAACGGGATTCCCATCATCCTATGCTGATAATCCTGCAAACTCTTCTGCAAACGCTCTAGTTGAGCCTCCCAATGAGGGGGAGCTTCATTCCGTGCTGGGGGAGGAGGAGCTGGACCCCCCTCCGGGAGCATTGGGGGCTTCAGTACAGGAAGAGCCCCCTCGCCTTCTACTGGACCTTCCGTCGCTAGGGGGCTCCCTGAGGCATGGGAGCCATAGCCGCCAAAGGTGCTGCAGTTAATGCAGCCAGCTGCGTAGGGATAACGGACGTGGTCATCTGTTGAATAGTTGCCAACAACACTGGGGACAGCCTCTTGGAAAAGGTATCTGAGGAGGTGCTATCGCGTGGAGGGGAACAGGGGGTGCTTTGGTGATAAGTGTGTAATCTGTCATGATTTGATGCTTGTAAATGCCTTATTAAGGACTAATTACTCTTAATCATGTGGATTTATTATATTTTCAGGAAATACATCTTGTAAGGAGTAAAGGATGGTGAATTGAAGCTAAGAATGACATTTGGAGGCATTTGAGGGAACAAGTGAAAAAGAGTGGCAGATTCGAAATTTCCACTAAGCGTGCCCACGCTTAACGCTGCAGTCAACTTAAGAGAAAAAGGAAAGCTACGGATTTTGTTGAAGGAAGAAGGAATGAATGCTGAAAAACCTCTTGAAGATCCGAAATTTGTCCATTAGATTGCTAGGAATTAAGTTGTTAACATGTTTATTAGCAATCATGTATCTATCCCTTTTCTTGTCTAGGTTCGTGAAGTGCTAATAGTATAAATAGGAGGCACCTTACAACTTAAAAGTCATCTCCTGTTTTACATTGAATTCTAGAGTTTAATCCATTATTCTACTTCTTCTATTTTCTTTTATTTTTATTACGTTGCCCAATTGCTAATGGAATTTCACTTTTTAGTGTGTTCTTCCATTAGCATGTTAGGCTAAGTTCTTAATTTTCCGGTTAAAGTATGGTGAATGCTTGATTCTTAAAACGTTGTGAGATCTAATAAGTGCTTAATTCTTTTATTAAATTTCGTATTCATGTTATTCTCTGCGCTCTTTTTACAAACATCTGATTTTTGAATAATGTGATCAGTTGTTCATTATCAAGAAAGTTTGTTTAGCTATTTGAACTTACAAATCCATAATTGTTTGTTTAGTTCGATAATTAGTAGCAACATAGAATGATTAATCGTGTCAAAATTGTTAGTTTTGTTATGGTGAATGCATGATCTGATCTAAATGAGTCCTCGTAGGAATTTGTTGGTTAGGATCAGGCCCTTCTAATTCTTAATGTTGTTGATGAATTAAATCTTGTGGACGTTCCCGGGGTTGTTCATTGATTAGAGATCTTGCCCTCGGACGTTCCTTGGCTAACGAAAAGGTAAGGAAGGGTGAGGTTGTTAGGTCGTACCAACGACCATAACTAATCTACGTATTTTAATAACTATTTGCATTGATGATCAATGGACGGAATCAAGTATGAACCCACTTTAACCGGAAAGTCTTCTTATCTATTAATCTTCCCCTTTAAATTGTACTTTGTTATTTTCTCTTAAAAACTAAAAATCTAACCCCCCCCCCCCCTTTTCTTTTATTTCTTTTAGAAATCAACTTATCGTCGATCCCTGTGGATTTGACCCTACTTCCCGCTTTCGCAAGAAAGTAATCGTAGAAATTATTTTTGGTGGTTTCGACACCCATCATTTGGCAGCTAAAGGGACTACTAGAGGCGTCGGGGCCATAGACATTGAAGGTGCAGAGGTCCACCAATTGCGTCCGCACGATGGAGGTAATCATTTATTGGATAACAACCATCAGTCCTGGGGACAACCTATCAGAGGAGGTGTCCGAGGGGTACTGTCCCGCGAGGGTCCGATAGTGGTTCGAAGGGACCAGAAAGTTCGTCCCCAGTATGCCTGAGGGGGGTCAGCGGGGCACCCCACCACCACCTGCAACGCCGGAGGGTCGGTGGCGGCTCCTGCCGCCTTCTACTTGTCTAACCCGCTGTTGGGGGTTTCCAGTGTCATCACGTCTTAGTTCTGTGTTCCATAGACGGTGCCAATTGATGTGAGCAAAAAGAGTTCAATCAAGTTGATTTCTTGGACACAAGCGGAGTGGGCTTAAGTTTCTACAAGCTAAGGAAATAGGACCTACAAAAACAGTGTTAGCACTCCGACACTCAAGTCAGTAAACAGTTGTGAAAGAAATAAGCTTGAAAGTAATGAGAAATAATGCGAATTCGTGTGAAGTGAGCATAAAATGAGTAGTGTGCGAGTGTAGAGAGTAATTCAAGAGCTTAGAGACTAGAAAAGCGTTATTGAGCTTGAGAAGGCAGCAATCTTGTCCCCCCATACCCACCAAGGGGGCTGGTATTTATAGAGGAGTTTTCTTGAGCGGGAAGGACTCTTCGTGGCCTTGGACTCTTGGAGGGTTAGTTACCCGACCTTCCTAGAGTCCTGCGGGGCAAGGCCTCCTGACAAGTAGGAGGTAGTTGGCAGGAATCTTAGATGTCTTCCCAAATTTTCACGGAGGCAGTTCTGGACCTCCCCCCAGATTCGGAGAAGGTGGTTGCAAGATCCTTGCTCGGAATAAAAATAGGGCTAGATAACCTTATTCTTCCTTCGTAGCCGAGTCTGACCCCCTTCTGTGGGCCTTCTTTCTAGGGGGAGGCTGGTTAGGCCTGGTCTTGACTTCCTTCGGGGGGCCCTGATCCGGTCCTCCCCTGGGCCTAGTCTTGACTACCTTCGGGGGGCCTGATCCGGTCCTTCCCTGGGTCTAGAGGTACAAATTGGGCCCTACTTGGGGGTGCTTTATGCCTTATATTCCTTTGGGCTTGTGCAATCTATTTCTCTCTTTTGGATCATTTGGGCCAGCCATTTTTATGCACATCAAGATTTAAATAAATATATAATTAAAATTATATAATTATATAGAATTAAATTTGAATATATATGATAAGATGTAAATATATATAATAAACCTAGGGATTGATAGACTAATAGCCCTATATCGAAGCCAAGCCATGTCAGCCGCCAGGGCTCGACGGGCCCTAGCGACCGACATGGCTTGGATTCAGTCTAGGGTTATTAGTCTATTAACCCCTAGGTTTGAACTTATCTTGCTCATTACAAAAGTAATAATAATCAAAATTCACATTAATTTGTTGAAAACATAATTTCTTCAAAAAGAAAAATTTGCTATCTTGTGATATTCTCAACATGTTATAATTCTTCCCAAAATTCTTCTTGCTTTTATGTTTTATGTTATTAATTTTTACTTTATATATTTTGATTTTCGACCAACTTATTTCTTTTGATAGATTGTAATTTTTTGTATTTATTAGATAAATTAAATTTTAGTTTCTCTAGATTATTTTTTCAGTTCATGTAGAGAGAGTGACCCAAAAAATGTCCAAATTGATCGAAAAGAAATTTATTGTTTATCCCGAATTTCTAATGTTCAATGTTATTCGAGTTTTTAAATTAGTGGTACATTATTTTATTTGGTAATTTTTTATTGAAGTCTTTCATCACAAACAAACAAGTTTAGATATAAAAATATATGATTACGATGTAAGTTTTAATTTTCAGCGAATTGATAAACTTGTTATTACGAGACCATGAATTTGTAACTTGTAAATTTCAATCCACCCCTCGTTCTTAATAATAGTTATAAGAACTAATTGTACTTATATCATTATAGTATTTAGTTAGCAATTATTATTATAGTAATTTAAAATTCTTTATGATTTAATAGTTTTATTTACCAAATTAATTAATTAAGTTTTGATAGAGCTAAGCCAAGTTTCCAGTTTCGCCACTAAAATTGAGTGCCGGCAGGGAGGAGGGGAGCATAGGAGGTCGGGATGGGGAGGAAGGGGAAGGGGCGACGGGGTTGGACAGGAAAATGAGAGGGTGGGCGCAGTATAGGGAGGGGGGAGGGGAGGAGGCATCTTCAATGACGCTGAAGGGGATGGAGGTGGCAGCGGGGAGGACGAGGGATGGAGATGGGAGCGGGGGCGGCAGTCCAATGGAGAAGAAAAAGATGAAAAAGGAAAATATATATTAATTTTATAAATAATATTTTTATACATATATATTAAATATATATATATGTGTGTGTAAATATAAAACAATATTTATATTGGTTAAAAATCATGCTCAGTGCCAAAGGGGTGCGTCTAGTGCACCGCGGGGCATAGGGGGTATTTTGCTCCAGTTACAAAAATACAGAAGGATAAATTACTGTTTTTTTTTTTCACATGGAAGGTTTTGCACATTTCGCTTATTACAGAAGGATAAATTGCATTTTATCCTAATTACAAATATCTCTTCATTTGAAAAATTATAAATACTCCATGAATTTCACGGTCATTTAACAAATACCCCTACAATATCATAAAAGATTTATTAGACGGACATTAATTTTATATGAATATTTATAATTTTTTAAATAATAAAAATATATTTATAATTATGATAAATCTTATAATACCCGATTGTGATTTATACTTTCTTATTTAACGATTTGTGAAGCAAGAATCAGACATATATGGCATTGACAATTGTGCACATGCAACTCATTTTTCTATGAAACATAACAAAAGGGCCGTCGGCGTTTGTGTCGGTGTTACTAATTCTCTATAGTAACAATATTATATATACTTTTTTGTCACTAATTATTATTATAGTTTTAGAGGGTGTTCGGCTAAGTTTTTTTATAACATCTTATTAAGTTCCTACATTTTATAAGATATTTTGGGAGCTTATAAGATGTTGGATTTTATTTTAAAAATAAGCTCGTAGAGCGTTTGGATAAAATAAGATGTTCAAACTTATAAAATATTTTTACATCTTATAGATGTTAGTATGTTCGGCATACTAAGGTCTTTTTTATTGATAAAATAACCAAAATGACATGATACAATTAGGATCAATTAAGTTACTATTTTTGATATTTTTTGTATTTAAATATTTTTAAAATACTTTTACAAATAGTATACATTAGTTTAACTCCATATAAAAATTTAATAAAAATCTTTCTACAAAAATAAAAACTTGACAATTATTATGTCTAAACTTTAGCATCGAAATAATATTAATATTCATGCTAGTCAAGAACATAAATATATTATTGATATATTTTTTTGTTAATTTCAATGACTACTTTTAGCCATATTATAATTTATAATATCCTGAAATTATATATTTGTTTTAGTAAATATAATATCATTAGAATTTTTTTTATAATTATAATAATTTAAAATAAATATTAATTGCATAAGTAATGTCATAGTTATTTGAAATTAGAAAGAGATCATATATAAAATTATATATATATATATATATATATATATATAGAGAGAGAGAGAGAGAGGGGGGAGGGACATCATTTCCATCAATTTCGTCAATAAATCAATGCATGATTTTATGACATCTATAATTAATTTTTTATTCAATCATTATTAAAATAGACTAATAATTTATTTCTTTATATTTACTATAATACAATTTTTAATAAATTATTGTTTATATTTATATTTATATTACAGATAAGCAAATAACAATGTACAATCCATAACTATAAAACAAAAGATAAAAAATAATTCCATCGCGTTTGGCCAATAGAAATTGTTATTATGTGATTGAGAAATTTATTTTCATATTTTTGGAATTTTTTGGAATTAACATATAGCCAATTGAAACTACACGATTTGTGGAATTTTTTCCTGGCTAGTAATTAGAAAATAAAAAAAAAATTAATCTCACTACAAGAAAATATGATATTACTGACAAAACATTAAATAATAATTTAAAAGTTGTCACTAAAAATGTGTATTAAGTGACAATACTATTCATCTTGTCAGTATATAATGATTAGTGACAAATTGTGTATAAAATCGTCACTAAATACAATTAGTGACACATTTATAGTGACAACTTAGTGACAACACAATATAGTGATAAAAAAATTATTTATTGTCACTAGGTTGTCACTATAGATGAGTCACTAATTGTATTTAGTGACAACTTTGTGCATATTTTTTATCACTAATAACAATTTTATAAAATAATAGAAATTATTAAAATTATAAAATTCGTTATTATGACAAAATAAACATTATTGTCACAAAATACATGTAATTAGTGACAATATTAAAATTATCACTTAATTTTTTTGTCGCTAATTTTCTATTTTCGTGTAGCGTCTATTAACTTGGTTCTCGTTCAATCTTAGTCCACTAACTTTGACGGTTTTCAATTTTATATACAATGTTTCAAAAATGCATCAATTTTATTTGATTTAGGGTTTGGAGTCAATTTTTCAATGAAATGATCAGAAATTGTTGATGTATCATATAATTGCTAAAGTATCCGGCAATTCAAATCACGTGTGTGTGTGGCTTTTTGGTACACCAGGTTTTCAACATGGCTTAATTATATATATACTAGTAACTGTCGCACGCAGTACCTGCGCACATAATATTATTATATTGTGATATATTAAATCATATAATTCGTTCCAATATAAGAAATTTTAATTGCTTGACAACCTAACATGTAAAGATGGCCTTATAATATTTTTCTCAATAGAATGTATTATAAATACATGCTTTACTTTAATGAAATAAAAATATTATTCTGTAAAATACATAATCTCTGGACAACAATATCCATATATACATGCAACAACAATGCTTTTTAACCCAGAAACTCTTTAACATTAATTCATAAAGTCATTTAAAATAAGAGTACCATAAATTAACTTAAATCGTGAGCAAAGTTGAAAAGATAAACTAAACATAAATTTACTAAGTTACGTAAATCAAGCAAAATATAAAGATTTTATTAGTAAACAAAATATAGGATAAGGCTCATCACCACATGTTATAGGATTAAGAAAACTAATAATTACAATTTTTTATATTTAATAAAGTAATAATATTCTGCAGGTGCTCCCCACTATCGTATTTATGTCTTTTTATAATTAAAAATATATATATAAACACCACATTTTAGATGATAAATATGGTTGATTTGGTTGTAATCTAGCTACAACCATACTTTCAGTGGTAATTTGATCTCAAATTATGTTTGCCTAGGTTGAGAACTCAACTAAGTCCAATTTTTCAAATTCGTTTGGCCCTATCAAGTACTAATTCTACCTTAAATTTCTCATACAATGTCAAAATGTATGAAGAATAGCGGCTTCACTATGTGAGATAATAACCTGTAAAATGAAAACGAATCAGTAAGTAAAATATATAAACAAATGATATTTTTCCAAGATCATTATTTCACTAAAAAATTATTATAGTCGAAAACATGAACTAATGCAATAATATAACCTATTTCAATCAACTAAATACAATAAAGTAAAAGTGATGATATATAGAATACAAAAAATTTCAAATGCGGGAGGAATAAAATATTACTTCATCATTAATTAAACATATTTTTGACAAACCTATTTTTCTTGTACTAAAATCATATCTTCTACTTGTATGAAAGGTTTATTGACTATTCGCGTAAAAACCTTATCATCCAAAGCAATGAGATTTTTATATACAACAATCAACCAACAAAAGATGGTCTAGAGTCGAAAAAGACAAACAACCTGCACTAAACAATAACTCCAAACTAAACTCTTCTAATCACAAAACTAAACAAATTGCACCAAAAAAAATTGAACTAAACAGACTCCTAATTCACAATTAAAACAGAGCTAAATAACAAAAATATATTGGTAATCCTAAGATTACACATTTTTCCACACTCATACCAATAGAGACCAAGCATCATTCAATATTAGGCAAGGCTCTTGTTTGACACATCTCACTTTGGCTTCCATATCTAGCTTTTGCAAAGTTCCCGAAATCCATTCAAACGTCCTACACTATATATCAATATCAGGCCACCGCCAAGACAAATTTTTGAAGGTTGGGGCTGCTTCATAACAAAGTTGTCACACAGTTAAGCAAACTCGGGATGGAACCTTCAAAGCCCACAACTAACTCCAAAAACCTCCACAACCATAAGATACCAACGGAAATGACCGAGAGGATGAGCCAATCCACGTTGCTCCAAATCAGTTATCTATTTGTATACACTCTTTACTGTAAATTACAAATTATTCATCAAATGTAGAAAAAGTGTTTGTTGTGGCCTTGTAGTTGATGAAATGGTAGGCAAGTCACTGACCGAAGCAGTGGAAGGACCACAGGTTCGCAAAAATTCTTTTAGAATTAAGATGATATATGAGTATTGGCAAGAGAATATTTATATTTGAGATTGAACAAATTGGACAGTTACTTTATAAATTAAAATTATGCAGTTTGGAGAACGTGGAAGTTGAACGAACGTGGGGAGTTAGGAGTTGAGAGATAAATATGGAAGGGGTTTTGGGAGTGAAATTTCTAGGGATAGAATTGGTATTTAAAATATTTGGTGTTGCGGTATCAAAACCGCCATTATGTGAGTAAAATACCTCTTTCTTTTATATATAGTATATATATATATAAATAGAATTTTTATAATATAAATTTTAAAAAATCCCTTAAACCCCCCTCCCCCCCAACCCCCTCCCCCGCCACCCCAACCCCACCCCCCGATCGACCTCTGTTGCCCCTTCTATGGCCGACGCCGCCCCCTGCCCCCCCCTCCCCTCCCCCCATACACTATGGAGCATTTTGGCAACATAGTGTATAAAATTAAACATTATCAAATGGACTAAAATTGAACGAGAACCAAGTTAATGGACTAAAAAAAATTCAATAAAAATTAAGTGATCACACATTGATATTTTTTATTTTATAGTTATAAGTTGTACATTGTTGTTTGTTTATCTGTATTATAAATATAAATATAAATAATAATTTATATTATAAATCACATATTATATTATAACAAATATAACTAAATAAGTTATTAGTCTATTCAATAATGATTGGATAAGATTGATTCTTGATTTAATAAAATATGACAAAAGTCAATGAGAAGGAAGTTTTGGGACTCACTTTACAATTTTTTACCAGTTTTGTAACCAAAAAGAATTTTCATAAATCGTGAGACCATAAAAGCAAACCACTCTCTTTTATGGGACTAAAATAGCAATTTAACAGTTGAGAATTAACGGGATTTTGTCACTTTCCATTAAAACATAATGGAAATAGACTTTTGGAATTAAATTTGCAAATTCTTTTAATAGTTTTGTGACCAAAAAAGAAAGTTCGTAACTCATGGGACCAAAAAAGCAAATTCCCTCTCTATGTGGAACTAAAAAGACAATTTAGCCATAATATGTCGTCTAGAGATGGAAAATGAGACGACTAGAGCAGAGGCTAACCCTGAACTTGCTTTTTTTATTTTATGGACTTGGCCAAGTTCGAGTTGGTCTCGAATCTTGTCCAAGACCCACTTTCAAGACCTGTCCCAAGCCCCTCTAAACCTGTCCCAAATATTATATAAATATATTTTTTAAAAAATTGTAACTTTTATAAAATCTTTTAAAAAATAGATAATCTTTCGACATAATAATAGTTTGTTAATTAAATGCTTATAAATAATAATCTTAAGAGATAATTACATCTCCCTGAGTTGTGGTTACATGTAGATTTCCTATAGTTTGAGAAATACCATCTGATACCCTTAATGCTGGTTTTTGCCTAGCAAATGAATTTCTCCGTTAGTCAAAATTCATCGAATTTGATGATATTAGCAAAAATTTAAATTGAAATTCTTATTTAACCCAATTGACTTATTACTGATTTATTGCAAGTCAGACAAATCTTTTTCTGACGAGACTACCATTATGTATCTTCACACGCTAATGCATGTGAAGAGGTATATCTTCTTCCTCGTAAGGGTAGTTTGATCAGAGAAGATTTATTTGGTCTGTAATAAGTTAGTAATAAGACAATTAAGGGTAAATATGGATTTTGATTCCATTTCTTTTGCCGATATAAACAAACTCGCCGAGTTTTGATTAACGGATGGACATATTTGTTATACGGAAGCAAACATCAAGGATATTAGATGTAATTTTTCAATTTCACATGAGGTCTATGTTTAATTACACTAAATCTTAGAAGATGAAGATATAATTATCCCTAATCTTAATCTTTGTAGAAAATTGATTAATTGAATAAAATTCGATTTTGCTGGTTAAACCCATCGGATTTGGAGCTTAATCAAGGCGGAGCGGGTTTTTCAATCCCACTAGGTAGGGGGGGGGGGGCGGAACAAGGGCCGATCGGGTCTAAAAATAGGTCTGGATCAATTCCATGTCTTATTAATAATAAGTGGGGCAGGTCCTGAATTCGACCAATAAACAAGTTTTTTCTGGAGTGCTTGCACATGAGTTAAATTATTTAACAAATTATGAGCATATTAGTAATCAATAATTAGATAACACAACTACATAATTTTATTAATAAGTAGGGATAGTTTCAGGGGACAACCCAATAATTCGAACACAAGAATTTCTTTGTAGTGTTTGTGTCTATATATGTAGTTTGTTTACTGAAGTGTTGGACAATGTTTGTGTCTTATGGAAAGAGGAGCATATTCTTTGAGTGAAGGTACACTATCTTCTATGGCCCCACCTATTTTGATGTACTAACCTGAATAAAAAAATTAATATAGGATAATATATTATTTATTTTGTATGGCGGCCCTATATAATTACAGGGCCTTGTATTAATTATTGTTACACTTGCATAACTTATACCACTGAAGGTGGTGGTATAAGTTATCATGTAATTTGTAAAACAATAAATGCAAGGGGCAAAAGTCCATCTTACCCTCAAATAATAGTGGAGTAGATGTCATTGATGGGCTAATGAGTAATTTTGTCATCAAACACAAGTAAATACAATAAAGTAAACACTTCACAGATTTTATCAGAGTTCAATGATACATGTAAATAAACACCTTACAATTTATACAAGAATTTTTTATCATTTATTTAGTTTAAAATAATCACATCACTCGTTTAATTCCATTTTCAAAGTAAAGGGGGCCAATGAATTCTACCTCTACTTTATTCCTGCTTTTCTATCACAATTTGTTGATAATATTCTCCCACCTCTCTATTTATTACCTTTTCTCTTTTGCTTTAACTTTGTTTAAAAATTAGTCAATTCCAACCACCACTCCAAATATTCTTTTAAGGCAAATTATATTAATATTCCTTAATGTTATATTTTCTTCTATATGCAAGAGTACGAGCATATTTCTTTATGTTTGAATTGTAATTACAAATACACCTCTATTTAATGATAAAATTTTACATAAACACGTCTTAAGGTACATTACAACAATACTCTCTTATGAAGTGTTTTTGTAATTTTACAAAGACACTAACATTTCGTAAAAGGTGTAACTATAATTTTACAAAGGACAATAAGTGCCAAAGTGATTTATCTTATTGTTCATTTCGAAATCATTGCTTCCAGTTCGTCTGGTAATTAATTATTCATTTAATTTTATTATCAACTGCATATTTTTAAATTTATAATTAGTGGTATGAGTACGAATTTTGATTAGGTTTATTCGTACTTCTTGGGTCATAAATCTACTCTATGTTTACAAAATTTATAAGAACCATACGGGAAAATCCCCATTTATAATTTTTTGATATCTAACACAATTAAGACTAAAACAAGGTGAAACTCGACAGCATTAAAAGTCGTCAAAAAAATATAACTAACATTTAGTAATTGTATGCCCAACTTCCTATTTTTTTTATTTTATTTTTTTGAATTATACATTTGGGTCAGGTTCACATCGAGTTCACATAAAATCAACCCAAATGAGAAGTGCACAAATCCTAGGGTTCTCGGCTTATTCAAATAACACCTGAGAGTGTTTTATTATTTGAAGGAACCTAAATGTGAAATCACCCAACATCACACAAGGACACATTCACTCCATTGAACTAATTAACTCAGTATCGGACTAATAATATAAACTAATACAATATTTACTTCATCAAGTTAAAATCCATCATTATAATAAAAGTCGATACTGTTCATACTATTCTTATGACTGCAAAGTACGAATACCAAGAGACGGGATTGATTAGGGGTGGCAATCCAATCCGGACCTGGCAAAACCCGCCCCGGACCCGCCCCTAATGGGGTGGGTTCGGGTCCAAAAAATTGAAGACGGGGCGGGTAGCGGGTCCGGGGCGGGTAGCGGGTCCTTACCGGACCCGCCCCGTTTAGATATGTATATATATATATATATTTATTTATTATGATAGAATAAACACTAATAAAATATTATATTATTTAATTTAATTATTGTTAGGTACATGTTCAATAGTTGATTAATTAAAAATTTGTCCCATAATACTTAACGATGAGAAAGGCAACGAAATTGTTACTAATGTATAATCAATAATTCAATATGAATTGTTTGAGTTGTTCTATTATGAACAATTTTATTTGTACTTGAAATTCTTTTTCGACTTGAATTTGAGTTAGATTATGAACAATTAATTTTAGTTGTAATTGATATATTAAATTTTATTTTTTTAATTTATAGAACAAATAAAAAAAAAACCGGGTCTATAGGGTTAGACCCGCCCCGGTGGGTTTTGTAGCGGGACGGGACGGGTCCCAAGTCCACCAAAACCCACCCCATACCCGCCCCATTGTCACCCCTAGGATTGATCCAATCACACTATCATTACATTTACGTAAACAAAATTAATTTCATTAAATAATCATATTTAATTATCACATCTTTAAAATAAACATGCCCTAAATAGTCAAGTTGCATTACACCAAACACACTCCACCATACTGTATAACCAAATTTTGCTTTTCTTCACTTTTGGCCCCCAGAAATAATAAAAATGACAACTAAACCCAATATGGCTGCCCTAATATTTACATTTTCCCCCCACAAATTTTCGTTTCTTGCACTAACTACAAGCATCCATCCATCCAATCAATCAAGAAGAACCATCTGAGACAAAGCTCTGTGGGTCCAGCCCCTCTGTGGGGGACCCACCATCAGCCTCAGTGGCCCAAGGGATCAAGCTGATTGGCGGAAAACAGCAGGAGCACTCCTCTGGGCATCGCTGCGGCGTATCCAATCTTTTCTCATTGTTTTGTTGGGTCCCACCGCCCCCATCGGACGGTGAGGAGGCCTCCTTGAGTGGGCCCCAACACTCTACCTTGTTGAATTCTGGAATGTTGGAGTGGAAATAGACCCACACCAAAGCATCTTGGAGCTCTGGGTGGTTGTTGAACAGGTTCTCATCTCCATAGACAAAAGCCTTCAACACCTGAAAATCAGTTTTTTGGAGCAATTCTTGTTAACCAAACAGGGAACAATGAAATCAAATTAAATTAATATTAATAAAAAAAATATTTTATTCGTGATATAATATAAAATATAACGTTAACTCGTAACGATATATACACACAAATATATTGTTGAAGTTGATAACTAGACGACTAGTTGACGTGGTACGACATCCCCGCGTCCATATAAGAAATATTACTTTACCTTTTAAAATATACTATAAATAAGAACATATATATATATAAACCAAGACATCATATTTAAAAAAAAAATAGAAAAAAAGGAAGAAAAATTACCAACTTAGGGGTATTATCGACATAACAAAAATTAATAATCACGGTATAAGTAATGAGCTCTTTGTGAGTAAAAACGAAATTCTCTTTTTATATTAGTATAGATGACATTCCAAAATACTTTGTCAAGAACTCCACGCTACAATGTCTTTTTTAGGGTTAAATACATTTTGCACCCCTAAATTATAAAATATAACAAAATAAGGCCTCATGATATGGACCAATTTTTTTATGACTAAATGCACTTATTACTTACGCCATCTAAAATATGTTTATTACAATCATTTTCTAAATTATAATTTGAATTATTATTAAAAAATTCATTTAAAATAAATACTACTCAAAATCTATGATCCGTATAATTAGTATAAAATTTATGTAAACTCTATAAATTTACAATTCATATAATTTTTTACATAACTGTTTAAAAATCTACATAATATTTATTTGTGTTCTTATATGTATGGTTTTTTTTAAAATAAACTATCAATACAATTTTAAAGTATTACATCAATATATATATACACACACTGTAAAATATGAAATCTATAATATATTTAATCTGTTATATTCTATAACTTTTTAGTAATGATGTAATATATTTTAATTATACGTACATGTAAAAGTTTATAAGTTATATAACATACTTTTTTATAAAATTATATGCATTATGTATTTGCACACATTTACATATATTGAGCTTATAAATAATTTTGTATTACATAATTATAAAGAGCTATAAAATTAAAAATAAATAAATAAAATTTGAGTAAAATTTGAAATCGCTATAAGTAGTTTTGAAGATTTTTTTTATAGTAAAGCATTCTTTAAGGAATAAAATAAAAGATACAGGAGGTTCGTTAGAAGGGTATTTTTATCCTACCAATGCTAAATTATTTAGTTAGTGGTTTTTTAATTACCTTTCATATTTTAGGGGCGTAAATACGACTATATGCATAATTTAGGAGTGCAAAGTGTATTTAACCCTTCTTTTTATACTCACGAAACACAGTAAATAAAATCACATTAGCAATAACTCTGAAAGTGACAATATTCATTACAGATCTCCCACCTATTATCTGAACTTATATGACATGAAAAATTATAATTTTTGTCCCGCAAATATACAAGTACGATGAGTAGCACTTAGAACCCACTTCAAATTAATTTTGTCAATAAAGAGCAATCCTTTTTTTAAGATTGAAAAAAATAAAACACGGTACATTGACAACGTTTATCATGAAAATTGCCTATTTGGCCAGAAATATCACGCGATGGCTGCAAATTAGGTGTATTTTCAGTCAAATTAGCAATTTCAACAATAAACGTCCTTAATGTATCATCTTTTTTTTCTTAAACAAAAATTGGATTGTGGTCTTATACTTACGGGACGAAAATTACGAAAATTAGTGTTAGGGGTTCTTACCACGGGGAGTTCTTTGCAGAAAATGTAGTATCTAAGCTTAGCACAGAGGTCCAATAGGAAATGACCACCACTTATGTGACAATGGACATGAAGAGACATCTTCCCTTTGATTTTCTTCCATTCTGCCACCACTTCATCTCTCTGCAGTCTATTGTACCACCCTTGCAACTGCAATATCAATATAGATACAAATATACTATCATATTCAGGGATGTACTTGTAAAATTTTACGATAATTATAATTATAATCTCAAGGGATTTACTTGTAATTTTGTAAAGAATTATGGATGTTTATGTAATTAGGTCGATGGCTTTCGGTATAATTTACCCTTTTAGTTATGACTAAAACATTTGTTATGATTTTTAGTTATAGCTAATAGTTTAGTCTCGCTTGCAAAAATAATGATTAGTAGCGATCATGCAGTTGTTGTTAATTAATATCTGTCATAAATTCTCACTTTTTGAGTACGATAATTTATCATGAAAAAAAGTTCTATTTCTTCTAGTTAAATTTCAAGTGCTAGTATTTTGAATCTTCTAACAAATTTATATTTTGTCTTATATATATTTTCACCTAGCACGAAGTGGATTCATTACAAGTCAAGACATACTTTTTCTTTTCTAAAAAAAGGGTGTTTGAATAAATTTATAAGTTTATCCAAAAATCTTATAAGATATTTGAGAGCTTACAACTCTTGAAAATCGTCTGGCGAAGATCCTAAAATAAGATACTTTGAATCTTTTAAGATATTTTTTTAAAAAAAAAATAACTTCACTCCACCCTTCTTTTAAACATCTTATAAGTTCTTTAATTTTGTCTTCCAATAGACCGAAAACATATTCAAATTTTGTTGGTATTTCACTTTTACACTTCATATAATTGACTTTTTTCCCTCCAAAGTAAAAGTATCTATTTTTCAGTAGTTATTACAGGATAAGAAGTTTATTACTACAGTTAACAATCTAACATCTTATAAGCTCTGACTTCTTATTTATTCAAAGACTTTAATAGCTTATTTTTAAAATAAAATTTAACATCTTTAAACTATTATCTTATGAAATATATAAACTTATAAAATACTTTAAAAAGCTTAACCTAACCACCCTGAGAAAATAAAATTACAACCGAAAATCAGAAAAAATAAATAAATTTTAGGATAAATTAACAATCACCTCCCCTGAGATTTGACATAATTACAAATATTCCTCGTTGTTTGAAAAATTACAAATACTTCCCTGAGGTTTGTAATTTTTAACCAAAGACTTAAAATTGACCATTTTGCCCTTGAACTTTTTATTAAAATTATAAAAAAATCAACCGACGCAGATTGCATTATTGCTCTTCTGTGTAAAAAACTTAAGAAACCTCTTCCTAAGCATTGTAATCAAAAAATATTTTAAGAATTAAATAAAATAATTCAGTGCTAAGGGCATTTTAGTCTGTTCACCCATAAAAATGAATGAAAATGATTATTTGTAAGACGGTTAGAAATCTCAAGGGTATTTGTAATTTTTCAAATAACGAGAATATATTTATAATTATGTCAAACCTCAGTAGAGGTAGATGTACTTTACCCTATATTTTATATACACAACATGTTTATCATATACGACGAGAGATACCAATTTAAATTTTTTAACAAAATCTAATTTGGAGTGAAATAATATATATATATATATATTTGTTTATTTATTATTAATGAGTGGATTGAAAAGTAGTATATACGGCCAAATTTGTCAACTTTACATGACCGCTTTCTCATAGAGGATTTTCTTACTTCCAAAACACTCCAACTTAATTGTATTTCAGGACGCATCTACGTGTTAATAACACCCCCACTACATCATCTTTGGCAAAATTGTAAAAATAGCCCACATTTTAGGGTCTTTTCAAACTTAACCAAGTTTTATTAAATTTTAAATTTAATCCCATATTTTATTAAAATTCATAAAAAAGGCCCAAATCGTTGCCAAAAAAAGAATCCCAATCTACTACCAGATGTTAAAATTAAGGGTTAACCATTTTCTTGACTCATGCGCACGTGACTTTTACGTGAGTTCCCCGTTAATAGTTTCATCGCATGTTAGTATTAGGTTTTTTTTTTTTTTTTTGGCAGTGCTTTAGTTTCAATTTGCAATTTAGAAAAACATAAGGTTAAATTTGAAATTCGTTCTAAGATAAAGGATTAATTTTACAATTTGGCCCACAGAAAGAAAACAAACTCAAAAGTAATCTAACACGGCACACATAACACCTACCGTTTTTTCCCCTGTTTTCAATTATAAATAACAAAAGGCTGGAAAATCACACTCCCATCATCAACGGAACACACAGGGAAGTGCATAATTTAATTTTTATTATATTTATTCAATTAAATATGATAAAAAAAATAAAATTTCAAATTTTATTGATAAATTCAACGGGAAAAACTGATAATTATTCACGAAAAAAAATATATATTTAGGGTCGTTTTAGTTTCACGTATTTTATCAATCAAGATAATTAAGATAAGATACGCTTTTGTATTTCGTTCTTAATAAATAGTATAAATTAAAAAAAGAAAAAGGGAGGAAAAGAGAAATAATTATTACCTGGGAATTATTAATTGTTTGAGATATGGCAAGAGTGAGCTTAGAAGTGATATCACTGTGTGTGAGTGTGTATGCTCTTGGAAGCTGCTTCTTCTCATCTACTCCCAAAAACAGAACTTTCAGCTTCGACGCCTCGAATATCGCCGGCCCAAATAACCTCGCAACCACCTGATCATCATCATCATCATCATCATGATCATGAGAGAGAGAGAGAGAGAGAGAAAGAGAGAGAGAGAGAGAGCCAAGTAATTAAATTCCAAGAATCCAAGGCGGGGGAAATTATTAACTTACAGGAAGTGTAGTGGTCTGATTCTTTCTGCTGATTCTTCTTCTGCGGAGACAGAAAGAGGGATTCTCTTCTGGTTTGAGCTTCGAAGGGAGCAGTAAAGCACCGCTCAGACTGCCCATTTTTCAATACTAGAAAGAAATGATATTACTGCTGTGTAGGCCTCCAAGTTTGATGGAAGCTTGTGTTTTATGAGAGAGAAAGTCAGAAAGAACAGAGAGAGAGAGAGAGAGAGAGGAGAAAATAAAGGGTTGATTCTGACTTGTGCTTTTACTCTTTCTTGCTTTGCTTGGATGCCTAAAATGTTCGGAAAACTTGCAAGATTTGCATTCGAACGTGTGCTTTTTATGTGCTGTTAGTGTGTTGTGTGAAAGAGACTGGAATTTTTGGGATGGGGTGGGGGTGGGGGGTTGCGTGGCAAGAAGATAGGAGGGGCCTAAGCGGCGCAGACGACAGGGTTAATCTCAATTAGGTTGCTTGAAGCTTCCACACTTCTTGGTGAGGTTTGTTAACACATGACAGCGCATGTGATTTTTCGTTGTAAATTGTATTTATTTAATATATATACACACATTATATCATTATAAAAAAAATTAATTTATTGTTTTGGATTTTGTTACAATCGAGTAAAAAATTGTAATGGCTTCTTAAATTTTGTAACCATTTATATAACGGCTAGAAATCCGCTTAAAAAACATGAGTTACAAAATAATTATAACGGCAATCTTAAAAGTCATTTTAATTTCCCGCGAACCTTGTAATGGACGAAGAGACCATTACAAAAATTGACCTAGAGTAGATATTGATTTTGTATCTCCATTTGGAACGGTCAATGTGAATTAATAAGATAGTTATTTGGTACGACTTTTGTTACACATAATGTGATAACAGTGTATCACAATTGTAACGATCATTTTAGCTGTGATTGTAATAGTTACGCCTTTTTCTGTAACGGCGTTTATAGCTCTTACTGTAATGTGTATGTTACCATAATTATAACAGTCGTTGTGACACCTCTTGCGCATGTTTGTTATGGGTTTGGTATAGCTTTCAAGTATTTTTTGTACCTCTCTTTGTAATGGTTATTTAAAAAATGTTGCACCATTTCTTGTAACTTTTGTACATTCGGTGTTTGTAATAGTTGTGTGGTTCTACATGTGTCTTTTGAACGGCCTTTGGAACTGGCCTAGATTGTGCGTTGATGAGATGTATTCCTAGAACCCATGCTAAAGCCATTACAAAATCTAATTTATTTTTTTCTAGATTAGTATAATATTAATTTTTATAATATATTATTGAATTTATTGAATATAAAAATGTATACAAATTATCTAGTAAGAAGAAGTAACAATATACATATAAAAATTAAAATTGTATTTAAAAAATTGTTTTTAAAATATAAATACAAATTTTGAAAAAAAATAAAAATCACAAAACCCGACCCTTATCGATTGATCTCCCTGTCTTTTGCCTCATGGTCGTGCTCCAGGGGATCGGTTGGATTTCGGGACGGTGGAGCCGGTGGAGGGTTGGACCTATTGGTCATCAGACGCAGCACGATCTCCTCGAGCCTGCTGACCCGATCATCGAGGTCTGGGCGTTGCTCTTGTGGTAGTCGGGGCGATGGAGCAGATGACAAGCTCTACTGTGATGGTCCAATGATCGAGTGGTGGGGCTCGGAGCCGAGGAAAATACTCGACCCTCTTCCGGCCGCCTGCTGCTGCCATCCACAACTATTGCTCGGTCATGGCTACTGAGCCTTGAGAAGAGGATGGAGGATCTTGCTGATCATTTGGTGGTTAGATTTGTTGTTCCTCCGCCATCCTCTCGAACGCCTCCTGCGAATGAAATACTAGACTTAGTACGGCGCAAACCTATCTGTGCACAGCCCCAATCTAACATTAGGGGACTCCAATGCAAAGTCAGGATATGTCTGGTCGAAATGCCTCCAAGTCTTTGCATCGAAAGGATGACAAATGGAGCTCTCATCCGTCTGATGTGTGGCATGCCACGTCATGTGCTCAGCAGTCGCTACCGAAGCATACAACCTCTACAGTCGGAGAGTAAGCGACAGGTACCTAAGAACGGCATACGAGAACTTCTGGTCGGCTTATACCTAGCCTCTCCACAAAACTTGCAGTATTCCAGATCAACTTCGTCCTTCTAGTATAGCATGCAACCTTTTTTTACATGCATCAATCTTCTCAATAGTTAAAACCCAAGTTTTAATCAATTTCTTCATACTGTAGTAATCAGGGGGGAAAGTGTGATCATGGGATAATATATGATCAGCCCACTGGCACATTTGATCATATATATGCTCGGATAAATTGCCCTCGGCCTTGATATTCACCAAATTAGCAACCGCCTCGAACTGAGATTGAGTACAACCTCTCCACAACGGTAGTGCGCACTACATCAAAAAAATTGTCTGACAACCCTAACACATAATCATATGCCCCACCCCCATACCATGAACTAGGACTGGCATCAGTAGAGCATAACCTCGTACCACATCAGGCACACCCTCATGGTAAGAAGAAAAATAACCCTGGTTGGCTGCATCTTAAACCATCCTCTGCCCCCGAATCCATCTGTTGTTAATCACCCCAATGCGAACTAACATCCTCCTGAGTAGCATGGGTTTGCTCCTCCTGTGCTAGAGAGACAGTCACAACATCAAAGTACTCTTGCACCCTCTCCTCGTCGTGAGAAGTTGAATTATAATGTTCCGGCATAAAACCCGCGCCTATATAAGTCAAAATTGACCTCATCAGGTATTTTGAACCTTCCGTTTTTGGACTTTGCACACGGGCACCTCATCTTATCTCCGTCCATATGTCGGCGCTGAGACTGAGCCACTCTATGAAAGTCTTAACACCATCCTCAAACTTCGGCATAAGACCAGCCCTATTTGGGAGGTTCTTTTCATACATCTATCTTCTCAATTGCTTTAACATGATGATCACTACATATATGCATACATATATGTACATATGTTTAGAATTATATTTCAACCTATAAAAATAATTAAACAACATTTAGTTTAACACAAATGGTTCAAGTTGTTACCTAGTTAGACTAACTCAATAGATCAACGATAACAGAACAAGTGTATGTGCACGAATTGCGGTCGAGAGAGATTGAGAGTGTGTGTGGTTAATCAAGACTAGAACAAATGAAATAAATTAAAAACATCACGCAACATAATATCTAGGGGAACATGTACCGGCTTTTGGAACGACTTTGTGGCAAGAAACTAGCCGTTCAAGATTTATTTCTCATCCCTCTTGTTTTTTGTCAAAATTTTCTCAATTCCACTACTTCAAGTTTATTTTTTGTAGTGTATAAAATGGCAGTCAAACATGTCCTTAAATAGACAAGGAACCGTTTAATTTTCCCTCTAAATTTTGAGTTGGTCATTTATTTTAACGATCAACCTAAGGAAGGTACTCGATCAGGTGGATGAAAAATAAAAACTTTGAGTACCACGTCTGATGACTGAAAACCATAAGGTACCAAAGATGAAAAAGGGATATAATTGGATTATAAATAAAATTATCCCTATAATTATTGAACAATGACAAATAAATTTTGAACCCTCGTTCTCTCGTATTCATGTGGATTCAATTCGTGAATTGTAATAGGGATTGCAACACAAAGTTGCAATAGGCTACAAAAAATCCCATATGACATAACAGGGGTTGCATGGTTAGCACAAACCCACGTTTGTATGTCTGAATTGGGTTTTGTGGCAACCGGCAACCGGCAACTGGCTAGACGACTTTACGTATAGCAATTCAAACGGGAATCAGGTTTTAGGTTTAGGACTTGTTTGGGTCCAGCGCAAAAAGCAGAGAGAAAGTAGGTGTGGGATAGAGAGACGGAACTTATTTTAGGTAAGAGGAGCATCATCACTGTTTCATGTATTTTCTATTTTTGGAGGTAATAAGAAAACACTGAAAATCGAAGTTTTTATTTTATTTTAGGATTAATTATACTTAGACCCCCTCTAAAAATATAAGATTATATTTTTTTTAAAAAAAAATTAAAATTACACTTACACCTCCTCTAAAATTCTTCGTTTGTACCTGATTTCCTTTCGTTAGAATTTGGATAGAAAGTTAGCAAAAAAACTTACATAAATTTTTAATTTTGCCAATCAGTTAACATTGTAATGTATATTTTTCTACTTATGAAAAGATAAATGTAATGTGTATATATGGAGTGAGGTTAACATTATTTTATTTTTTCTTTATAAGTGCATAATTATTACATGAGAATGTTAAATGAGGGGTAAAATTGAAAATTTGTGTAACTCTTTTTGCTCATATCAATATTTTTTGTCCAAATCTTAATGAAAGGGGTCAAGTGTAAATAAAAAATTTTCAAAAGGGGTGTAACAAGTGTAATTTTGCATTTTCGAAGTGGGTACAGGTGTAATTAACCCTTTATTTTATTTTATTAGTCTAGCCTCTTTTTTCCTTTTTTTTTTCTTTTTTTTTTTTTGGTCTAGAAGATAAGTAAATAGGTTATTGGATAAGTTTAAATTACTAATAATTATCCGATACTTGGATAAGTATTTTTTTTTTTCTTTTCCTTTCTTGTATGGGTTAATTGCCCAATTTTCCAACCAGTATTTTCAAACAGGATTAGCATCCTCTATGCGTATGTATAATTATTAATTTTTACTCTATTTACTTAATTCAATAAAAAATAAAAGATAAAAAAATAATTAATCAAAATTATCATAATGAATCAACTTTAAATGTGCATTAATAATACATTTTTAATAAACTAAATTAATAAAAAAAATAGATATTTGTAGAGATATAGGTATGTTAAGGCCATGTTTAGTTTGTGTAATTGGCCATGATAAGATTGCTTGTCATGCATAATTATATGTTTGATTCACAGTATTAGAGCTCGATATTAATGTCAAGCTCGATCTTATCAATCCTAATTTAAAATATCGGTTAGTCTAGGGATTAATAGGTACTGGGGTACACAATTCCATCGGTTAGTCTAGGGATTAAGAAATTTCTTTATTATATGACCGTATTTGTGAAATACATGCATGCTTAAAATAATATACTTCAAATTATAATAATTTAATAATAAAATATAATAAAAGATACTATTTCATTTTTTTGTGGAACTTTTGAAAATATTTAAGTTTTCGTTAGTTATTAAATTTCAAAAAGTATAAATTTGTCACACTTTTATAAAAAAACATTTTAAAAAATAATCCTTCATTTTTTTTTTACTGAATGTCTATTTTGGACTTCTATTTCATATGAATATAGAAAAAGAAAGAAAATATCCCATAAGAATTATTATTTTAAAAACTGTATTTTAGTAGATATTGAGAGTTTTCAATTTTATCTTTTATAGTTATAAACAAGCTACAATGTTAAAATTAAATAAATTAAAAAATAATACCCATAATAGTCTTTTTATATTTAATCATACTTTGTAATTCTTTTAACCAAATGTCATAAAGTATTATCACATGGGATATCACACATACAATACGTCAAACCAAACACTATATAATGAATGATGGAATCAATATTATTTTATTTCTCATCTCATTCAATTCCATCATGCCTAGCTAATCCTATCACACGAACCGAACGAGATCTAAGATTATCGTGGGCAACCCACATTACTCCAAGATCTCTCAATATATAGTATAGATATCTGGAGCAAAAGAATTTAATTAAGAACTATAAAAATTAAAAAAATAGGCAATTATTTTATATTTTCTCAAATAATTAGAAGTACTAATAATTGAAAGCTAGTGCATGACGCAACATCATCATTTAAGTAAGATCGCTTTAAAATATATATATATATATATATATTATCATAATTAATACGAAACTTTCTCCTAAATGAATTGTCAAACGCATTATTTGTGAACTTACCAAAATCAATAGTGGTTTAATTAAGTTTACATTTGTCATTTATAAATCGTTTAGGTCTCTCAAATTCAAAATTAGGTCCAAATATGTCGCATAAGATAGAACTCGGGATAACAATATTGAGAAGACCTAAATTATAGCCCTCTAATACTTTAATCGATGAGGTAATTTAGAGGTTAACTCGTAAGGATAGCGAATGCAACAAAAGTTATACTTGGGGCATTGACGTTGTATATTTTTAGATCTAGCCGTTGCATGATTTCACATTATGCAATTTGATGAGACGATCATAGTGGTTCTGTACATACTTGAATTCGAATCAGATCGGATTCGGCCAGTACAACCCGAAAGTATTATACCACTAATCAAAAATGATAAAATAACTATGAAAAAATTTGATGTTGAAAAACATCGAGCAAATTAACAAGTAAAATTCTCGTTGCTAAACAAAATTATTATATATATATATATAGTTTAAACAATCGTTGCTAAAATCATTAGCAAGTAAATTTTTTGTTGCTAAATTCAATAGCAAGTAAATTTGTTGTATTAAATAATGTAGATTAACAACGAGAATTTTACTTGTTAATTAGCTCGACGTTGATTTCTTTTTGTAGTTATTGAGTTATTTTCTTGTAGTGTATACGGATCCAGGACCTATTCATGCATAAGAATTTTAAGTGGTGAGACATTTTAATCATTTCAGGGTATTCAAACACTAAAAAAGTATTTAATATTAGCTAAATATTTAATGATCATGGCTAAAAACAGTGGTAAATAACTATTATTAACTACGGTTAAATAAAAATCGATGCAAAAATTAGTTTTTCCACCATGAAAAACTTAATTGCCACGGCTTTTAGCCGTGGTAAAAACATTCGCTATGGCTTTTAGTCATGACAAATGTTTTCGCCACCCTTGCAAAAACCACGACCGACAACCGTTGCGTGGCCATGGTCAATGACTATTCGCAACGGTTATTTAGTATTAACTATGCCAATTAGCCATGGTTAAATGTCATTTTTTTTATAGTAAAATATGGTCCCTAGTTTTGTCTAAATTTTTTTTACAATATTTAAAAAGTATAATCTTAATTATAATTTTCTAAGGGGTCTTCTAAAGTACAATAGATGGGGCTTTGACATAATTTTCCATAAATTTGAGTTGGTTATGTGGAGGGGTGTGTATTAATTAGTTGCCAAACTGCAATTAATTCTTAAATTATTTATCATTTGCATGTAATAATGTTAACCTGCACAATAAGACTCTGCATAGAGTTAGGTTTCTGTCCTTTTCAGTCCTATTGATCTGCTAAATATTCCATTAATAATTCTTATGGGCATAAATATCTCAATGTGAGCTCAAGCTGCAAAAATAAAATAAATAAGGGTTAATTATATTTAGGCCCCCTCTAAAAATGTGAAATTATGCTTTTCCCCCAAAGAAGTTTTAAACTTACACTTACACCCCTTCTGAAAATTCACCGTTTACACCTGACCCATTTTTGTTGGGATTTTGACGAAAAATGCTGGCATTAGCAAACAAAATTACATAAATTTTAAATTTTACTCCTCATTTAACATCTCCATGTAATAATTTTGTACTTATAAGAAAAAAAATATAATAATGTTAACTCACTCTCTATATATACATTATATTTATCCCCTTACAAGTACAAAAATATTCATAAAAATATTAAATGAGGGGCAAAATTAAAAATTTATATAATTTTTTTTTGTTGGCGTAATTATTTTCCATCCAAACTCTAAAGGAAGGGGTGTAAGTGTAATTTTAAAACTTTTTTGAAGAAAATTATAATCTCACATTTTCAGATGGAATCTAAGTGTAATTAATCCAATAAATAATAATAATAATCATTTTGGGGTTAAATTCCTTTCAAATTTATTAGCAATAATTATGATTGCTCATCTTAATCATCATATTTTGAAACTCGTAAACTATTTTTTGTACGGGTGTGTATCTATATTAAATAGAATATAAGATACAATAGAATTCAAAATAAAATATCCAATCATTCAACGAACGAGGGCACGTTGGAGAAGTTCTTGCGAATAAATTTTAAAGTCGTGATTCAATTATCATCACAGTTATTACGTACGTCTATACTATATGGTAAAATTGCATAATAGCTTACTTAAATAACTGCCAATGTGCATAAAATAATTTCCACCTTGATGGTGTTTGATTTGCGGATTTGAAATTATAAATTTTTAATTTTTAATGACAAGTTATTTGAATTTATCTAGATAATTTCACGTTACAACGAATTTCAAATTCTTGAAATTTTATTTTGACTATATATATTTATTGATATATTTTAAATACATGTATAGAATCATTTGGAATTGATGCAGCCCAACATAAATGATAATATGAGTTCAAAATTCTGCCGAAACAGATGATCAAACCAATATTTTTTTTTTGGAAAAATGCAAGCAAGAGCAAATTACCCCTATAAAAAATAAATTATAATTTACCTCAATATGTCTTTTAGAATTTTTTTATTTTAAAAAACATGAAGAGATAAATTAATATTTTTTTATAAAAGGATAATTTGATCATTTGCAATATCACAGAAAAATAAATTACATTTTAAATTCTTTTTTTTTTTTTCGCTGCCCAACTCGTGATCCTCTCCTCATGAAGAACACCATTGGAAAAGAAATTATTAATTTCTTTTTTTGGTAAAAATTATATGTGCCTAAGCGGGATGGTAAGCATAGACTCCTAACAATTAGTTAAAAAAAAGAAGACAATTAAAACTTATTAATGAAAAATAATAAACTAAAATAGAAGATGAAATAGTGTATAAAATAAATTTAATAACTACACGTCACATATACAATTTTTTTTAAATTATAATCAATAATTGGAGGAGAGAGAAAAAGATGGGTGCCGCACTCAAGAAATAGATAGGTTAGGCCACATGCGCGCTACAACGGCAACCAATTATATAGTTTTTTTTTTTTAAAGAGTGTGATTCTTTACATTATTGAATACATTCAAATTTAAAGACTGATTCTATACACCAATAATTCAATACAGAAAATACATTCAGACGAAATAAAGAACAAGCTGCTATAGAAGTAAACATGTGTCTATCTGCATTCGCAGAATTCCAACTCATAAAACTTTTAGTTGAAGTTCAGATCTAGCGAATCGAAAAGTGTCTCATTGTCATTATATAGTTATTTAAGAGGCAAAATTCATCCCGCCCCCCTGTGTTATTTGAAAATGGCAATTTATCCCTTTGTGTTAAAAAAATAAGCAATTTACTTCCTCCTATTTTAGAAAAATAAACAAAATACCCCCTCACGCGAGTTGTGTGATACACGCACCCATTTTGCTCTTTTTTCAAAAAAAATTATTTGTATCTTTATTTTACAACCATCAGATGTCATTTTCAAAAATCAACGGTCCAGATTTAATTTACATATATAAATTTATATATAAAAATTCAAAATATATTTTGAAATATATGTACATATATATTTATGATACATATATAGATAATATATATAATATATATGTATCTATTGTCCACCCCCTCCCCCTCCCCCTCTCCGCCCCCAGCCGGCGGAACCCTTCCGCCACCAGCACCCTTTCTCCTCCCCAGTCGCGGTCGCCCCCCTCCCCCTCCCCAGCAGCCGCGGTCGCCCCCCCTCCCCCTCCCCTCCCCAACAGCCGCCACCCCCCTCCCCCTCCCCTTACCCAGCACCACCCCCTCCCCCTTCCCGTCGCCCTTTCCCCTCCCCCAGCGAGCCGGCGAGACCCTTCTCCTCCCCTTTTTTTTAGTTTTTTTATATTTTTTAATCAATGTTATATATATTGTATATATATGTATGTATATTATAATTTATAATTTATTTTATAACTTGTATAAATCTGAACCATCGATCTAATTCAAATAGATATGGACCATTGATTTCATATAAATATGAACCGTTGATCTAAATAAGAAAAGATCTAAGCCGCTGATTTGTTTATCAAATCTCCACCATTAATATATATTTAAAATGACATCTAACGGTTCAAATTTAGGGGTATAAACATCATTTATAGGCAAAATTTAATCCAAATCAAACATAAGGCGCGTGTGTTGCGCCTCTCACATGAGGGGTGTATTTTGCTTCTTTTCGAAAAACACAAGGGAATAAATTGTTTATTTTTTCAACACAATGGGGTAAATTGCCATTTTCAAATAATACAAGGGGCGGGATGCATTTTACCCGTTATTTAAGTATATGATTATGAAGTTCATATCTCTTGCTTTCCTTTTTTTGAATTTTTTAATAAAATTTTATTTAATGGTTATTTGATATAAAAATTTACCGAATCGTAATTATTATATAAATAATTTCCAATTAAAGCATACGAAATAATAATGCAACATTATGTTGTCCTAGAAATTGTTAATATAGCACTCCAAAATGCAGGAGCCTCCTATGTTGGAGACATATTATCAGTATAATTCTCCGGTGACCTTGAGTGGAGGGCCACCGTAAACTGCCCCGCCCCGCCAGGTCGGACCGGTGAAAATGATGGTGAAATGTACGTATTTCGTCTATTTTTAGTTTTGCTTAGTTATTTCAATTTTTGAGCTCTAAAATTAAGTTAAATTCATAGTTTTTTATTTTTTTTATTCTTTATTTATTTTGAATGTTTTTCTTAATTTAAAATTATCGATATTTTTTTTCAATTTTTAAATTTAAATGTATTAAACGACTTGTACTAATAAATAGACCATTTATACGAGAGGATCCGACTTTTAATATTCACTAAAAATAAAAAATAAAAAATTGAAGTAAATGTGGCCCATTAACGATAGGCCTACCAAATTTGGATCGTGCTTTATATTTCTGAGCCTCTGATCCAAATGTCAATTTGTTGGATCCGGATCTTGAATTGATTGGATCTATCCATTTCAAATTATTGGGTTTTTATCAACTGGATCCGAACTCCCATTTCATTTATTTTAAACTTGTAATAAGAAAATTTACAAGCTATAATGGTGGGATTAAATAATGTTCATGAGGGCGTAGTAGTCATTTTATCAATAATAAAGGAATAATGCATGTATTCTTGAGCTTGTAATAATTAATATTTGCATTGATTATATAATGCTCGTAGGGGCATAATAGTCATTTTATCAATAATGAAGGACGACTATAATGCATGTGTACATTTTTCTATTTAATTACCTATAAATACTCGTTCCATCTCATTTTTTCCTCTCTCATCTAAACTCCTATTTATTCAGAGAATTCACGATCTATCTTGATCTTCGGAAAGAATTGCAGAAAAATCTTTTGACTTTCCTAACAATGTGCTTTTTTTTTTTTTTTTGGTTGCAGGCATGGTCGACAACATAACAAGATGCAGATTTGTGTGTGTGTGTGTGTGTTTTTTTTTAAAAAACTTGGGGTCCTGTCGAACTCGGCCTGACCGACTTGACAACCCACAAAGGGAGCTATTGATGTACAGAATATTTGATGGCACTCGTTATGAACATGGCTCTGTACAATTTCTAACAAATATTCCTCTATAATATTGGGGGTTCATTCCATATATATGTATTTACGACATTCAGGTCTACTTTTGGCCCCACATTAGAAGAAACATGATTTTTCATTATAGTTCATTACTATGGACAAAAAAATAAAAAATCGTGGCGAATAGAAATTAACTGTGGCTCAACAACAACCATTAGCAGTTAATTTTGCAAGTTAGACAAAAAATATTACTCTAGTTAAAATTATAGTAAATATTGTTTTACAGTGGTCAAAATTTAAATTTTCGCAATGATTTGGTCGATCATAGTTAATAATATTGATTTACCACAGTTTTTAAGTCGCAGTCATTAATAGTGTAGTGAAAAATTGAATTTGTTCTAATGCTATCATATCCTTTCAGCGAATTTTGACTTAAGCATCCGAGCATTTTATCTGATAGCCACTTTAGCAAGCATAATGTGTGTGTGGCAGGTCAACCCGATACTTTCGGATCGGGGACCATTGTTGACCCCACTTCTCACTGTTGACTCGAAGCATTAGGTTCAGTTCGGACCGCCAGACCATCCACGACCTCTACCCCAACAACATTAGATGGAATATTGTTATCGATAACAAATTAATTAGTTTGATTCATCTAACACGTAAGTAAATACACACAATTGTAACTTAGAGGGTGTTTGGCTAAGCTTATAAGTTCCTCAAAACATCTTATAAGATGTTTGAGAGCTTATAAGCTCTAAAAAACCGTTTAGCTTTTTGTTTTTGAAAGAGCTTATAAGATCTCAAAATAAGATGTCTTGGATCTTATAAGATCTTTTTAAAAAAGTTAAACTTTTTTAACTTTTTTAAAAAGATCTTATAAGCTCTATGCAATAAGTAATTGATAAGAAAAAAATAACCTTATTGATTTGCTATATTTCAATTTTACCCTTAACATAACAAATATATTTTTAACAACAAAAAATTCTCTTTCTCTCTCTCTCTCTCTACATGCTGCCTCCCTCCCCCTTCTCCTCTTCTCTCTCTCTCTCTCTCTCTCTCTCTCTCTATATATATATATATATATATAATATCATCTCTTTTTCTCATATTTATATAATTATGACATTAATTACATAATTCATATTAATTTTTAATTATTATAATTATAAAAAACATGCTACTGATATTATATGTTATAATATGGTTAAAAGTAGTCATTGAAATTAACAAAAAAATATATCATTATATATCTATGTTAATATTCGACTAGCATGAATGTTAATATTATTTCGATGCAAAAATTTAAAGATAATAATTTGTCAATTTTTTGTTTTTGAAAAAAAAATCCATTAATTTTTATTTAGAGTTAAACAAATGTATACTAATTGTGAAAGTATTTTAAAAATATTCAAATACAAAATATGTCAACAAAAATAACAATTTATTTGATTCTAATAGTATCATGTCCGTTTTGGTCATTTTACCAATAAAATGACCTTATTATGCCAGATACCCTAACATCTTATAAGATGTGAAAACATCTTATAAGCTTTTAACATCTTATTTTATCCAAACACTTTAGGAGCTTATTTTTAAAATATGATCCAACATCTTATAAGCTCCTAAAACATCTTATAAGATGTAGGAGCTTATAAGATGTTTAAAAAAAGCTTAACCAAACACCCTCTTATAATATAAAATAGAAAGACAAGAAGAACAATTTGTTAGGTGATATCACACCAATCTTGCCATCCCTGAATCTATTTTTTAGTAAATCAATTATAGTTACATCATGAATATCAATAGTAACAACTAGACAGATCAATACAACAATTGTCGCCATATGACAGTTCCATAATCAACCAAGGACTATAATTATAGTAGACAAACAACTGATAATAAAATAGACATTAACTCATAGTATGTCATATGTGGAAATTGAATTTATGACATCACAGACACAGACCTCAACTTTACCAACTAAATCAGGTATCATTGACATCTCCAATACCTACTTGTTTTGATCAAATTTTGAGCATATTTCAGCGCAACAATTGACCAAGTAAAGAACCTAATAACATCTTCAGGTTTCATCAATAAGTGAAAATGAAAGAGAAATTGATATTCAGACAAGAAAAACTAGATTAAATCATTACTAAGAATTGACACAAGAATACATTAATTACCCTCTTCCTGCACTATACACTCTTGAGCAACCATGATTGCTTTAACATATGTAACATGTTGAAGAAGACAGACATTAGTTTTGCAAACTAACAACAATATTACTTTTTGGTCCCCGAATACCTAAACGTTGGTCGTCCGAGGTTCGGGAAGTCCTATGAACAACGCGGTTTCCACCTCCATAGGTTGCGGCAGAGGTTGGACTATCGGGAGGGTTGACAGTTGCAGTGGCAACATTTCGCTCTGGAAAACACGATGGATAACAACGTTAGTCATAAGCAGTGACATAAATACGAGACGTGGTATTTTATTACTTACTAGAGAATTAATTCACCAGAAACTATGTTATATATGGTTCTAGTGTAATGTCCTGTCCCACATGGATTAGCTTGTAAGATTTGAAGAATGAACTGATTCATTTATTACATAGGCGAATTTCAGGACCCGCTTAACATATCTAAAAGTAATGCTCGCATGTAATGGGGTCGGAGGTCTAAATTCGCAAACTTGTATCACACAATTTTATAAGATTTTCGATACATTATATCTTATTCGCACAATTTTTCCACAATCACCTCAAAAAAAGAAAGACAGACAATTCTATTTTCGTTAAAGTTGTCAGAGTACGATTAACTTCTGGAACTAAGACGATTACTGCTTATTATAGTCGAAGCTTCGTCTTATTGAGAGTTGTGCCAAGAGTAAGAACGTGTCGCTTTTAATTTCGAAGATTTTAAACCCGACTAAAAGAGCGCCAAAGTAAAGTAAAAAATGCCCACCTTTTTTCTTAATTCAATGTTCTCTTTCATTAGGTTCTTCTCCTGCGTTACACAATAAATATTAATAAGTACGTAACGCGGAAAATCCATTTTGAGATTATGTGCCGAAACATATATGCCAAAATCAGACAATTACGGAAACATTTTACCTGTTCCTTCAGCTGATCAATCTGCTCCTTAAATAACAAATTCTGACAAAAAAGAAAGAACATAACAATCATGTCGAACAAATTAACAATTGATTATTTACGCGCTGTTATTAATATTGTAGTACGCGACGTATGTACCTTCCTAGCCCGGATGCTGCTTAAGCTTCGTTCCAACTGCTTTTCTACCTCTTCTAACTCATCAGTGCGACAAGAATCTAAATTTTCTCCCAAGAGCTTTCTGTAATATGGATTTGAAGAAGTTAATTTCGGACATCGATCATAGGTTAGTATTTGATGACTTCTTTAGATGTAAAGAATTCATGAATTTTGTTGTAGGAAAAGGGCGAAACAACGATGATTAATTAACCTCTTGGAATCTTCAAGGAGCTCAATCTTCTTGTACAACTTTGCTGTCTCCTCTTTCAAAAGCTGCGTGCCTCGGATTCATTTACAGCAAAATGTTAGAAACTGTGGTCTATGTATAATCGGGTTTAATGCAATTTACCTCCATGTGATATTGCAAATGAGCAAATTACCCCCTTATGAAAAAAAAAAAAAAAACAATTTATCTCATTGTATTCTTCAAAATGGAGCAATTTATCTCCCTAAATACCCCCTTATAAAAAAAAAAGCAATTTATCTCATCGAGTTCTTCAAAATGGAGCAATTTAGCTCCTTGTCTAGAGAGGTAAATTGCTCCATTTTGAAAAACACGGTGAGGTAAATTGATTCATTTTGAAAAACACAAGGAGGTAAATTGCTATTTTATTTTTCATGAATGAGTAATTTGCACTATTACAATATTACAAGGGGTTGCTTGCATTTTTCCCATGTATAATCTCTCTTTTTCATGTACTATAATTATGCACATTAGGTTATTAATCATGGAATAATTAATGTGGTAGCAAGAACTGTTTTGGGCACTAGAGTCTGATAAATTGGTGGAAAGACAATATTGTAATTTTATTAAATGTAATACTCAATAATTCAATCATTACATTATAAATGACCACGACTTAAAAAAACATAGTAAATCAATACTATGCATCATTGCAAGAACCCAATGTGAAAACTTAAATGTTAATCATGATTAATCAATATTTACCATTGTTTTTAGCTATATTTGACTAATATTTTGGTCCCACTTGCAGAAATAGCAGCTAACAATAACGAGCTATAGTTTTAGGACTAAAAATATAATTTGCCTAGTTAAAAAGATCAAGAAACATTCATTCATATAATTAATTCACTTACTTGTCTAAGCGAAACGAGTTACAAAATTATACACGATTCGTAAACTCTTATCATTTTGGTAATAATTCATGAAAATGTAAGAATACTATATATAAACAATAACAACAACATATAACTTAATAGCGCATTACCTATTATATGTCTACGACAATTGCGATATGTAACAAGCTTAGATATTGTGTTCCGCATCAATACTTCATTAATTTTTGTTAGCCACTTCCATTTCTTTTATTTCATATGAGTAAGTAAACATTGTTACGAATTAGTTTAAATTAAGTTCTAAACATTGGATAACACTAAAACAAAATGGCTCAATAGCTACGAAAAATTTTGATGCTGAAATCAGCGTCGACTAATTAGCAAGTAAAATTATCGTTGCTAATCTACACTATTTAATATATATACATATACCTATATATTAAATAATTTGTTGCTAAATTCATTAGTAAGTACTTTTTTTTGTATTAAAAATGATGTAGATTAATAACAAAATATTTACTTGTTAATTAGCTCGACACTGATTTTTTTTTTAATCCGTAACTGTTGAGCCATTTTCTCGTAGTGTAAACCGTTGGAATGTGGAGCCTAATTACCCTATTTTATATTTGAGTCCAACTTTCAAATATTCAATTCTGTCTTGATTTATACATATATTTGTAGGCGGCCATATACTAAAAACTATATATGATTTTTATATCCATATTAAGTATGTCGACTTTATTTCTTGGAGCTATAAATTTCACTACCGTGTGAAGTAGTTTCTGTCATCTAAGTTTCTCATGAAGAATTAAAATTTCCTCAATAAAGTTGAACACTCAAATGGATGTTTTGTGTTAAACACTTAAACTTGCAAGGAAATATATATAGGCACTGAAAATTCTAGATAATATTGTTTTGATTTACATTTTGTACCAATAATAGGGATTGTAAAGTAATTGTATTTATTTCTAAGTAATTTCCTTTGCCAAAATAGTAATCACAAGTGTTATTTCCCCTATTTATATATCAATGTGAAATTTTCATTGTAATCATAAGTTTGCCATAAATAATTGGACTTTTGGAAGCGTGATCGATGTATATGGACAAACACCAAATACCAAAAACCACGGACTTTCTTCTTATCATCCTCTCTCGAAATTTCTTCATTTAATTAAAGTGTGAACCGGATTTGGTCGATAATTAGTAAAAATACAATCAGAATATGATATTAGAAATACAAACACTAATAGCGAAAAAGATTGTGAAACAAGACAACTATTACTCCACAGTAATGTTAGCAATTTCAAAGATTACTTCGCATGAAAAGGTAGAATATATCAAATGCAATACGGATTGTATGCACATAATTGATAATAATCTAAATAAATCTTTTATGCAGACTAAAATCATTTACTTTCAAGTTATTCATTACAGCTATATATACTGCTTATATTACAAATTAAAGAGAAGAACCCTAACCTGTAAGTTTTCTTCGATCGAGTTTCTCCCAGTGGCTAGGGACTTGGCATTCTTTTGATATCTTTCTATTGTGTTGTTGATCATACTGCATATAACATTTTCATAGAGGTTAATTAATATATATATATATTGTGGTAAAACAAACTTCTTTTCTTCAAAATAAAAAATCATAGTATTAATTAAAGAATTAATGAAGTTTGCTAGACAAAATATTATTATTAAAAAAGAATTGCTTCCGAGCAAATAATATAAATCTTAGACTGCATAAATAAGTTTATAACAAACACGGTGGGAGGAAAAACATAAAAGCTACATAATAAAATGAAAAGTAGCAACTCAAATCTATAGTCAATTATGCAAATTAAACTGCAACTATCATGGTGTAATTACTTGTTAGACCGGCCACTTTTTCGTTACATCTTTTATTTTATTTCACTGGAATTTCACCCTGTAACTTTTAATTTTTGGCATATTTGAACTGATTTTTGCTAGAAAATTAAGAATTGACCGAAAATCTCATGCCGTACATTAGGTGAAATTTTGGGGATTTTCTGCATGGAGGACCATAGATGAGTGCCATTGTCCATGGTTTGAATTTGGAAGGAAAAATGCAACACTACTCCAATTCCTCGTATCACCCACTACAAGAAAATAGCAACGAAAAAATTTGTTGCTGAAATCAGTGTCGAACTAATTAGCAAATAAAATTATTGTTGTTAATCTACACTACTACTTAATATATATTTGGGGAAATAGCATTTTTGGTCCCATAACTTAGGCCCCTTTCACTTTTGGTACCACCGGTTACGGGAATAGCACTTTTGGCCCCGTAACTTACAAAAATTAGCAATTTTCGTCCTCCTCCGTTTTTTCGTTAGTTTTTTAACGAAAATGGTCATTTGACCGTTAACTTTTTCAAATTGAAGGAAAATTTGGCGCCCTTTATTCTTGGTATCATTTTTGGCGGGAATATAACTACTATTGAGACTAAAATAAAAAATTGAAGGAAATTAGAGTAAATAAAGGTGATTTCTATCCTCTCACAAAAAATAATCTTTCTTTTAATTTTATTTGTGTTGAAAATTATCATTTTCTACGGATTTTGTAAATATTAGAACAAGTGTTGATCCACAAAAAATTCAAGTAACCCAATGTAAGCATATAAATTACATAAATTACAAAATTTTAATTACATAAATTGCATAAATTACGAAAATTCAATTACATAAATTGCATAAATATTTACTTGAATATTTATAGAAATCAAGTTTATATTCAATTACAAGAGCTTGAATCTTTGTAATTTATATAATTTATGTAATTTATGTGGTTACATTGGGTTACTTGGATTTTTTGATGGGTCAGCACTTATTCTAATATTTATAGAGTTCGTAGAAAATGATAAATTGCAACACAAATAAAATTAAAGAAGGAAAGATTTTATTTTGTGAGAGAGGATAGAAATCACCTTTATTTGCCCTAATCTCCTTCAAGTTTTATTTTAGCTCTCAATAGTAGTTATACTCCCGCCAAATATGATACCAAGCACAACGGGTGTCAATTTTTCCTTCAATTTGAAAAATTTAACGGCAAGATGGCCATCTCCGTTAAAAAACTAACGGAAAAATAGGGGGAGGACGAAAACTGATAATTTTTGTAAGTTACGGGACCAAAAGTGCTAATCCTGTAATGAATGGTGCCAAAAGTGAAAAGGGCCTAAGTTATGGGACCAAAAATGTTATTTTTCCTATACATTTTAATCATTTCTTTGCTAAATTTGTTAGCAAGTAAATTTTATTGCTAAACTCATTAGCAAGTACATTTCTTGTATTAAATAATGCATTAGTAACAAAAATTTTACTTACTAATTAGCTCGATGCTGAGTTTTTTTCGTTGCTATTGAGCATTTTTCTTGTAGTGATCCTCTTTCATGCACAAAAGCTTGAAAGTTTTGACAAAGACCGGCGCCCATTTGGAATTGACAATTAATAAGTTAAAGAACTATGCATATAATATATCTCTTGTTAAAATTTATGTTTTTGTCTTTAAAAGAAATATTTATATCTCAAATTACAAATTGTATCTAAACAAGTATTTGCAAATATCTAATACAATACGTACATTACTCTGTATTGACTAGATAAGTAAGCATGTACAACATGTATTAAAATTTATGTGTATTTTTATAAAAAAGATATTATTCACAAGTATAATACGTAAACATTGAATGTTAATAGAAGTCAGTAATATGAAGGTTCACACAAAGTATATGCAAATTTTTTATACCTAACTGACATTCGTATGTACTATATAGAGCAAATATTCCAATAAATAAAATGTATATATTTTTTGCATATATATACATATATATATATATATATATATCTTTTGTTGTATTACAAAACATATATATAATGACCTTTACACAAGAAATCTATATTTATTTTATATATTATACATGATTATTTATTTAAAAATATATACTAATTAGCATGTAGTACATATTAAATTTGCAAATAGTTATTTGAGATATCTAAAGAATATCTTTTATAGATGCAAGAAACATCATCAATAACTCCATGGTTACAATGAAGGCAATCTCACATTAATTTCCTTTAATGATACTCATAGAAACTATTGCGATTTGATAATAAATTTCTATATACGTTCATGTATATATTATTTATTAAGCTCGAGGCCTTAGAGTAACTACTTTTGTAGACAAAATATAAATTGCCTAAACTACCTGTACTTTACTTTTTTTTCATAAATAACTATACCTTTTGATTTATCAGTTATATCAATAATTGTCTATTAATACATATTTAGAATTAATTTATTATGGATTTTATTTATCTTTTTTCATTCAATTAAATAAATGTAATAAAAAACTAATTAAGTTACGTGCGTGCATCGAGTGTGCTTCAATACTTAGTTTGGATTAATTTAGTGATAAAGGTTCAAATCGCGCTAGAAACCTAGAAGATAAGTATTGTAAAAAAAGTGATGGTTAATGTTGAAATTTCTCTAGAAACCGAATATGATTAATGTTCTAAATCTTCTACATGTGCGCCAATATTTTTACGCACACACACATATATATATACATATATGTATATATATATATTTGTTGATGTGCAAACACTAGCTAGTATGGATTAAGACTACGACTAGTATGGTTGTTAAGTAACTAGATGAGCTCCGTTAGTAAATTGCTCCTTAGCCCGTAGAATGTAGCATGCTCAAACATAATGATGTTAAACATGAACGGGAAAAAGTTGGTGTTGTTCTTACTATTCTTCTTAATTTACTATACATTTTCTATTTTTGAATATTTTCCCATATATCAAGTGTTGATCGTATTCGTTGTTAACTATTGCTGCTGTATAATTACTTTTCCCGTACATATTTGCTTAATATATGTTTAATATTACTTGACTAACAACTATTATCAAACTACATATCGGGGCGTTGCATGAATTAAAAATCACTCTGGGGCCTATGATATCACCTAAGACAGCTATACCTAATTCTCAAATTTTACCCAAAGACAAAAAGGGAACAAAGTGAGGGAAACATGACATGTTACTACAAGATTGTCTTGGTTGCAAACTTAGTTTACATGTTAATACAAGATTGTCATTTAACAAATGTTTCTTCATAAATAAGAGAATATCATATCTTAAGAAGATGTGTTTGTACAACTATTAGACACATATGATATGTTGAGGAGTTCATATCTAAGACAAAGTTGCCATAGTCCAAAAGAAATAATGACATTGGAATCATGATGAGGACAAAACATCGAAAATAAATTGTAAACGAGAATAATTAATCCTTTATATAGGTGAATGTAATATGTTGACACGAGTATTCAGCTCCTAGTATGGCTTTTTTATGGTGGAATCACAATGTTAAGGTTAATTACAATGGCATCCCGTTTGAGTTAGTATAGTTACGAACATGTACCACTTCTCATTTAAAACTAAAGAACCTCTCTCTGAGTTTCCGCCTATTAGAAAACCCAAAGGCGTATGTTAATTACACTCGCTTAACATAATTAAAACATGAAAAATAATTAAAAAAAGTGTCCAACTACAATAACTTCCCTGGGAATTGGAGTAAATACTGACTATATCCATCCCCCATTTACAATTACTTAAAACTTCACCCACAAGAGGAGGCAATTTGGAATGTATTAGGTATGTCGGAATAGTATTATTATTTTTTAGAACGGGTAAATTACATTTTTGGTCACATAAGTGAACTTGTATTCAATTTTAATTAGTCCCACACTATACATAATTACACATTACATGCTATATGTGTAATTTTTTTTTTCAATTAAAGACACAAAGAGGGTTTCCATTAATTAAATACTTAACAGTTGATGCTAATTCCATTAAGTGGCTGTAAATTTGGACGGAAAAATTGGCGGGAAAGGCTTGTTCCTTCTTTTCATCGTATAAATAGCTTATTGTTTGTAATGAGTTACAATGTAATAAATTTTAATGTAATGTATATCATATATGTTGTTATGTAAATAATGCCTAAATTTTCATTCAATTCAGAAATAAAAACTGCTATCATGGGAACCGAATTCAAAATTTTTAGAAATATAGACAACATTGAAAAAGGTTGAATGATGATCAACAATTACAAAATATTGGAACCAAATGTACATTTTGTAATTGTTGATCAACATCCAACTTTTCCTAATGGCCTTTATATTTTTGAAAATTCTGAATTTAGTTCCGATTATTGCAGTTTTTATTTCTGAATTTAATGAAAATTTAGGCATTATTAACATAATAACATATATAATATACATTACATTAAAATTTATTGCATTATAACTCATTACAAACAATAAGCTATTTATACGAAGAAAAAGTAGGAACAAGCCTTTCCCACCGATTCTTTTTCCATCCAAATTTACAACCACTTAACGGAATTAGCATAAACCGTTAAGTATTTAACGAAAATCCCCTTTGTGTCCTGAAATTGGAGAAGTATGCATCATATGGGATGCAATGTGTTAATTGTGTACAATATATATGAGACCAAAATTGGAAACAGGTCCACTTATAGGACCAAAAATGTAATTTACCCTTTTTAGAACTATGTACATATATGGATATTTTTCTGAAAACTATGGGGCAAAGATTATGTTGATATTATGTGTATGCTTATTTAGTATTAAATGGCAACTTAAAAAAATGTATTGTCTCTTATATGTTAGAACAATTTATTCCAATTAAGAAATCAATGAAGAAAACATCATTGGTTCAAAATAAATGCCATTCTTTTACATCATTTTGTAAAAATCATTACAAATCAGAATAGCAATTAAAGAACTAATATTTCAAGCTCAATCTAATTTCAATTGCATTATACACTCCAAAATTATATGAAGTTGTTAGGTGATGAAAGAGTCATTACTTTTCACATTAAAATGGGTGAAATACAATTTCAGTCCTGCAATTTGGGATGGTATTTTTGTCCTACATGATCAATTTAGTTCTGTAATTTTAAAATTTTGGCAATTTTAGTCCTTTTTCGGCCAAGATTGCATGTGACTTGCACATGATCCAATTAATTTGATTTTAGCTCTATAAATCAATTCATGCAGGAACAAAAAATGCCACCTCCTTGAGTTACAAGACTAAAACTGCATTCCCCCACTACAAGAAAATAACTTAATAGCAGCGAAACAATTTGTTGCTGAAATCAGCGTCGAGCTAATTAGCAAGTAAAATTCTTGTTGCTAATCTACACTACTTAATATATATTTTAAATTATTTGTTTCTAAATTTATTAGCAAGTAAATTTTCATTACTGAATTCATTAGCAAGTAAATTACTTATATTAAATAATGCACTAGCAACAAAAATTTTACTTGCTAATTAGCTCGACGCTGATTTTTTTTCGTTGCTATTGAGCGTTTTTCTTGTAGTGCCCTCCCCCCCTTAAAATGTGAAAATATAAATAGAAATAAGAAAATAAAACAACATAAAAGTAAACTTGACACTTGACAACTTGATAACACTAACTATATTACCTTACAAAGTAAGCTTACAAATTTTAATTCATTAACAAAACACTCCTCCAAGTTCGACAATACTAATGGTAAATTGAGAAAAAACAATTAGATTTCTAAATTACATTGTCAATTTTTATCCAATATCCTAATTAAAGGAAGAGTTTTTAGGTAAAGGAGATCATGTCTTCTGTAATTCCAATTGAAGATAGGTGTAGTTTATAATTACACTAACTCGGGAGGGAGATCGTTGTATGTAATCTTATATTTTATGTCGCGTTGGTATTGTTATCAACATGTTTTTAATGAAACTTAAGAAATTCATAGAATACCAACATGAAATGATTCTTACTTGAGCTTTGCACTAATCAATTAGATGGTATCTCTATTAAGGAGAGATGTGATATATATCTCAAGATATATAGGGAAAAATGCAATTTTAGTTATGCAATTAGGGAGTGGAATTTTTGGTTCTGCACGAATTAATTTTCAAAATTTAGTTCTGTAACTTTAAAATTTTATTTTAGTCCTTTTCCAGCTAATTTCGCCTGAAAATTACATCTGACTTGTGCATGACCCAATTACATTGCAAATTTTAGTAGATTTATTGATCCAAATGCAGCCTCAAAGAAGTAGATTTACTAACATCTCATATACATAGAAAGGTCGATAAGACATGAAGTTTGTAGTAGTTCCCAAAATGTAAAGAATATGAAAAAGTGTTTTGCTGATCTATAGCAATACCTTAATCAACAAATAACAACTGAAAATATTGTCTAGCAAAAAACAAGGCAAAAATATTTATGTCCTTGTAATAAAGTTTAGTTGTTCTTAAAAAATAAGATACTATCATCTCTTAACAAATATGATTGTGCTACAAGCCTACAGTTAATATCTAAGAAATTTTTTCCTATATATAGTTAAAAAATGACGTAAAACTTATGATGAAGAAACATTTAAATGAAATTGTTATACAAGGATAAAATCTTCTTTCTAGGTCAACTAATGCACATGTTGCTACAAATCTTAATGTTAATTACAATTGCCTTCATTCGGAGTTAGTACAGTTACAAATTATACCTATCCTTTCCTTAATTAATTATACCCGCTCTCTAAGTTTACGTTGTTAATAAATCAAAATAACAAATGACTATCGCACTTACTTTAGTATGAAACAATGAAAAGATCATCAACTTCAATATTGACCTCTCTTGAAATTAGAGTAATTACTGATTTATACCTGATCCTCTTTTTTTAAAGTTACATAAAGCGTTCCAAATTACACTATTTCATAAACATAAGGTTATTATTATTTTGTATTTGACCATAGAAGAGGTGATAAGGTTAATTCTAGCTATTGTTTTTGAGAATTGCATATGATGGATACTCTTTTGAAAATTGTTGCAAGAATGTATTAAATTGTATTCTTACACCAGAAGAAATTTAACATTTAACCATGGTTAATTGTCATGGTTAAAATAAATAATCGTAGTAAATACTCATTGACCAAAGTCACACAACAATTGCTTGCCGTGGTTTTTGAGTGTGTGGCTAAACTATTTGTTATAGCTAAAAGACGTAGCAAAAACATTTATTATGACTCATACCATAGCAAAAATAGTTTCAGCGGTGAATAATCTGTATGTTATTGTATCGGTGTTTGTTTAACCATAGTTAATAATAATTATTTACTACGATTTTAATCCATAACTAATAAAATTATACCCAATAATAAATTTTCTTCTAGTGTTATATATATTTAGTTTAAAACAATTTATTCCAAATATGAAAATCAGTAAAAGAGACGGTTATGTTAGTTCAAAGTACGTAAATTAGAATCCACTACATCATTTTATGAAAATCATTACAAATTAGAATTACAATTAAACAGCTAATATTACAAAATTCAGTATCGATAAATTTAGAAAAAATTATAATTTACGTCCCATAACTTACCTCATTTCACTACAAGAAAATATGATATTAGTGGCAAAATATTAAATAATAATTTTAAAGTTGTCACTAAAAATATATATTAAGTGACAATATTTTTTATCTTGTCACTGTATAATTATTAGTGACAAAAATTGTGTATAAAGTTATCACTAAATACAATTAGTGACTCATCTATAGTGACAACTTAGTGACAACATAATATAGTGACAACAAACAACTGTTGTCCCTAGGTTGTCACTATACATGAGTCACTAGTTTTATTTAGTGATGACTTTGTGCACATCTTTTTGTCACTAATAACAATTTTTACAAAATAATAGTAATTATTAAAATCATAAAATTCATTATTATGATAAAATAAACATTCTTGTCACTAAATATATATAATTAGTGACAATATTAAAATTGTCACTTGATTTTTTTGTTGCTAATATTCTATTTTCTTATAGTGTTTGCGATTTTGGTCCCATTATTTTACAACTCAGCAAATTTAGTCCCACAAGTCCCAAAAAGTTACAATTTACGTCCCATTAACACTTTCTATTAAATTGTTAACGGAAAGTGCACGTGCTAAGTACATGCTCTGTTAACTTTGTTTCTTAAGTTAATGGTCCATCTGTTAACAATTTAACGAAAAGTGTTGATGGGACATAAATTGTAATTTTTTTGGACTTGTGGGACTAAATTTATTGAGCTGTAAAACAGTGAGACCAAAATTGCATATAGAGTAAGTTATGGGACATAAATTATAATTTTTCGTAAATTTAACTTGAAATATATATATATATATATATATATATATTGTCAATTGTATTATGCACGCCAACCCTCCTTATAGAGTTTTTGCTATAATTTTTTTGCATTTTGCAATATATATATATATATATATATTAAACCATTTTCTTTGTAGTGTAATTAAATAAATACAGTCATTGCATAGAACTGTAAAGTATAAATACAAAACGTGGAAAAAAAAAAAACTCTAAAATTTGGCAGCTAACAGGTATAATATCCTAATGATGTTGCCTTACAATTATGGTCTTACAAATTTTAATTCATTAATCAATATCCAAGTCATCAAATTATTATTGGACAAATATTGAACAAATTAATTACAATTTTGGATTACATCATCATTTTTCTTCCAAAATCCCAAAGAAAGAGGTTATCAGGTAATCGCTTGTACATTTAAAGGGGAAATTTTTGTGATTTTAGTGAAAGCTGAATATAACTTGTATGGAAATTATATATTAATTATAATAATTAACCTTATATTTTATGTCAGTTTGGTATTGTTGTCAAAATGACTTTAATGCAACTTAAGAAGTTTGTGAAATACTAACACGGAATTCTTCAACAAAACTATATGTTCGACGATGAATAAATAAATTTGAAGGGAAATAATAAAATCTTAGACTAATTTGTGTCATTTTTTGACAATTAATGTTATTTTACTAGTATTTCAATTCCTTATATTCATCTGAACATGATCAGGTGCATGTTTTGTGGCTAATTTCAATCACTACATCACTAGATTTTGAGGAAGCAACATAAGTTTTTACCACGAGCGTTCTAATTGCACGTTTCTATGAATTTGTACTCATCATTTAGTTCGTTTTTATTGAAATATATAACAAAAGAACTATGTTATGTAAGGAAAAAAATATGCTTATGTGAGATAAACATGCAATTTCACGGATTCAAACATGTGAGAAACGTGGACATAGTTGCGGCAAAAGATAAAACTATATATATATGCATCAAAGGGCACATTGAAAAAGCTCAAATTAGCCAAAAACATGCATAATTTATGAAAAAACAATTGGAATTATGTGCCAATATTGTTAATATTCCTACAAGAAATTCATACTTCCAAAGTAGCAAATTTCATAAATAAACAAGTAATTTTTGAGATGTCAAATTTATCTAAATGGTATAGTATTGAATCTTGACAGGCTGATGGATAATGTTTCTAACCCAACTTAAGTTTGTCATCATGTGCTATGCAGATTCAAATTAAGACAAAATCTTGTCCTAATTAGACAACTCATGTTTCACTTATTCCCCAAGCATCATCATATTAACTGGTAAATCTGCTGTAGGGATAACCAGCATTAGCACAGTAATGATCACTTCTCGACCCGTTGCTCAAATTTTAGCATCGAAATCAAACTTATTATGGAGAAAATTAAAGAAATCGACATGGTTATTTCGATGTCTTTTTCCATTAGATAAAAACATGTACTAACTTCTGATATAAATATGGTTGATCATATATGCATGAAGTCTCATTACTTTACTAGCTAATACAAAATTTAATAACCAAAAATATTACTTAACATAAAACAAGGACCACTTCTTTTTCACACTTACAGCTAATATCCGTTGCGAACGGATGAAAGGGATTACTCTTCATGTGTTTCGAGCTTCCAAGTTTCAAAACATTACAACCTTTTACAGCTTATTTGTTTGCGTTCAGGATTTCAAATTTCGAAACATTACAACCTTTTATAACCTGTTTGTTTATGTTTTTATTTTCGATAAGTTTTACAACGAATAATTGTAATTATATATGAATTTGGAAAGCCAAGAGTACTACTCCCTAATTAAGAACTGTTCATGTGAAAGTGAGTAGGATTGCATGCACAGTCATCATGACATCCTTTTTTCCTTCAGGTGAGACCATGATTGACAAGACATCCTTTAATGTTAATTATCCAAAAATTGTAAGAAGATACTCATTAATTATTTTTTTTTTTCCAAAAGCCGTTGATACTGCGGCGGAGGTTAGGCAGACCCCTACCCGTTTATTTAGGATTGAAGGAGCCTGTACAGTTTAGGAAAACCAAAAAATCGGAGTACTACTCCCTTTACAAATTAATTTCTATGCTAGAATCTAAAATTAGAAGATACTCATTAATTATGTTCATATATAACACTTTATTACATACATATATAAAACTTTTAAAATAAGTTTATGAAGATTTATATATGCATTACTTATGTCAATTCAAGTACTGCTGAGGTTTAATTTATACAAACATGAAATCATAAAAAGAATAGAAATATTAGTAGCAAGGACAGTACTGATTATATAGGTTTTCCCACTGTTTCGTACTTGAATTTGTGTGCAGCTGAATATATAATATCAATATTTATTGTACTTCCATTCCATGGATGAAAACTTCGAAATTTGCAGAAACTTTACTAAATTAAGCAGATAATTAACTCTGCATATTTTCAGAAATTTGCATAAAAAAATTCAGCAACCCTGAAATTAAATATCATGAAAAATTAAGAAAAAATAACATGTAATTATTAATATTAATTACCTGGAACTTGAGAATTCATAGAGTTTGCCTTTGGGAGAGAAGATTATGAGTGCAACTTCAGCATCACAGAGAACTGAGAGCTCAAAGGCTTTCTTCAACAGCCCACTTCTGCGCTTGGAGAAAGTCACCTGTCTGCTTGTTGCATTTTCTATCCTTTTCATCTCAGTTTTTCCCCTCACCATTTTCTCTCTCTATATCTATATATGTATGTATATATTTATACAAGAAGATGATCACAGAAACTGAGTAGCTGCAGGTGAAGGTTTGGAGAGAAGAAGAATCAATCAAAAGGGATTTATATATGTAAAAGGGTTCAAGAACAGCACTGTCAAGAAACACAAACAGTAGTGAGAAAAGACTAATAAAATCAAGAAAACATGATGGAAACCTAAGAGGATTGCCAAATATAGAAAGGGGCAGGAAGAGATTGAGTTGATTGACTCCAAAAATGGCAAGAACCAGACAAAACTTTTTGTGGGTTTTGTTCCTCAGATCTGCAAACAAACCTTAAGGAAATTAAGGGAAAAGTTTGGTAAGAGAAGGAGGAGGAGTGGTGGTGACAGGAAAGGAAACCCTAGATTTCGAACTACTTCAAGGAAGAGAATTTGTAATTCTGCTGGTTCTGGGATTTCCAGTGATCTTGTGTTAGAGATTTCAGGTTTTCATCAGCCACAGAATTAATTTGTTGATGATGAAAAAAAAAAGGAAAAAAAAGTGTAAATAATATAGAAAAAGACCAGACCAGAGAAGACTTTAATACAATTCTACTACCTCATCTTCTTTCTTCTTTTGGTAAACTCATCAGAGGCACTAAAAATAGACAACCTAGAAAACATATATAGAGAGAAAGATTAATGATGTAAGAAGCAAACAAGTGGAAGCCTTGGAATTATTAATTTCCTTTTTTCTTAATTAATTCAAAAAAAGAAAGAAAAGAAGATGCCTTTGGCCCTTTGGGCACCTTCAGAGGCACCAGAATTTTGGTGCTATTATTAAATTTCTGATTTTGACTATTTTTAGCTTCTCTCTTCTAATATTACTAATTTGTTGAGATGTATATATTGGGCATGTAATATCCCATCTCATATGAATTAGAAATTAATAAGCTAAACAACGTTATACAAATTAGGATAAATTACAGCCACATCTCCTAAGGTTTGAAATAATTACAAATATCTCTTTGTTGTTTGAATAATTACAAATACCCCTAAAGTTTGTAATTTTTAATCAAATGCTTGAAATTGATAATTTTGCCCTTGAATTTTTTATTAAGATAAGAAACCTCTCCCTACGCATTATTGTCCAAAAAAATTTTAAAATTAAATAAAAAATAATTTACTGCATAAGGGCATTTTGGTCAGTTCACCCAAACAAATGGATGAAAATGAGTTATTTGTTAAACGGTTACAAACATCAAGGGGGTATTTGTAATTATTTTTCAAACAATGAGGGTGTATTTGTAATAATGTCAAACCTTAGGGGAGGTAACTGCAATTTACCGTATAAATTAATAAGCTAAACAACATTCTATGACGGGTTATTTATGGTTGAATTTCAGGACGCACTTGATAGGATTGGAGGCAATTCTCGCATCCAATGTGCTCGTGGGCTCGGGACGTGACAATGCAATTTTCTATCCACACAAAAGAGTTACTTGGTTGATAGCTAGTTATATATAGGTCTAAATTCATTTTTGGTCCCATAACTTAGATTATTTGACATCTTCGTTCTTTAAATTTTTAGAATAACATTTTGGTTTTGCATCTTTTTAATTTTTATGATTTCAATTCTTTTTTCCCCGCCCAAGTTTACTCTTCTTGCCGGAAAATGCATGTGCATCTCACATGACCATTTAAACTTTGGGCTAGTACTCCTATTAGCCTATTTTTGCTAGCATTTTTATCTTTTTAACTTTTGATGATAGTATTTTGGTCTTGTATCATTTTAATTTTCACGATTTCAGTCATTTTTTTCTTGAACCAAAATTAACCTAGAAATTAAAAATATACTGGACCAAAATGCTATCCTAAAAAGTTAAAGGACAAAAATAGCAAATAACTTAAATTAACAGGTAAAAAATACATTTAACCCTTATATATATTTACTCAAATAGGCTGTTGTTTTTGTAACATGGTTATTTTGATTATTTATGCTGAAATGGGTTTTTTTGTATGCTACAAAAATTAGATGGAAGTAAATAAAAAAAAATCATCTAAAAGTTCTTTCATATAAATATGTTTATGAAATTTAGGGTAAATTAATTACATGGACATCTTCTGAAATTAACGTTAATTATACAAACGCTTACATCCCCATAAGAGGTTTTAGTGTTAATGTATTTCATGGAATGTTTATATATAATTTTATTATAAAGTTTAAAATTGATATTATTATGATGAACGGATGGTTATAAACCCAGTTTTCTAATTATTTTTCCTTATAATAACACCTAATCCGATTAAAATTTTGAAATATTTCAGAAGGTGTGCAGAACTGTTTGATATTCATAATAAATTTTATTATAAAGGTTTTAGTGTTAATGTATTTCATGGAATGTTTATATAAAATTTTATTATTGAATCGAAGGTGTACTTGTAGTTACAACTACAACCTTAAGGAATGTACTTTGTAATTTTTTAAAGAACGTAGGGTATTTATGTATTTATACGTAACCTCACGATGTCAATGTAATTTATCTTAAAATTTATTATAAATATCAAACAGTTCTGCCCACCTTCTGAAATATTTCAAAATTTTGATCGGATTAGGTGTTATTATAAGGAAAAAAAATTAGAAACTGGGTTTATAACCATCAGTTCATCATAATCATATCAATTTAAACTTTAGTTGGAGAAACCAACAAACTTTTCTGGGAGAAGTCAAAAAAAATTATCCTTAGTACGGTAGGTGATCAAGATGCATGAATACTTGTCCTAAATGTTTTGTCATTTACTATTGGTGTTAATTACATTTACTGTCCTGTATGTTAATGGTGAAAAAATAAGGACCTTAGTTATAGAAATAACGGGCAAAATATTTTTTTAGTCCCTTTAAACAGGGTCAAACTCATTTTTGGTACTATTATTTATCCAAGTGTAGGTTTTGGTCCCATTAAACTCAAATTCAGGATTATTTGGTCCCAATAAGTTATTTGTCATGCTCTGCACATGACTTATTGGGACCAAATAAGCCTGAATTTGGGTTTATTTGGTCCTAATAATTCTGGAATTTCTAACGAACATAAACAGAGTCAATAAGTCATGTGCTCTTGACTTATTGGGACCAAATAGGCCTGAATTTGGGTTTAATGGGACCAAAATCTATACTTGGATAAATAATGGTACCACAAACGAGTCAACCCTGTTTAACGGGACTAAAAAAATATTTTGCCCTAGAAATAACAAATAGAACATAGAATTGATTTGTTTTGATAATTTTAGGACTCCAACCATTAAATTTTTAGGGAAAAATATCTTTTGGTACCATTAAAAAAAGTCATTATCGTTTTTGATACAATAATTCTAGCGAGTGTCGCTTTTGGTACCATAAAACACGATTTTCGCCTTTTTTTGTACCAAAAAATCATGTGTGTCGCACACGCTCGTTAGTTGCCGTTAGGCCATGTGACTTTGGCTATTTTTGACTTCAAAGGCCGTGTTTAATGGTACCAAAAAAACATTCTGACACCACTGTTGAGCAAGAATTGGTCCATGACCCAAAATTGAAGTTGGCCCAACAACCTGAAAGGCCCATGAGCTAATAAATCCGGAGGCCCAAGCTACTATTCACTCCACCCGACCCGGTCCGACCCAATTGCCTATATATTTATATATCCTATGAACCCTAATCAGACTTACCTTACGCCTCATCTTTGACCTTCCCTGTCCTCTCCCCTTCATCTCTGGTAAGGTCTGATACGTATTTTCTTACCATAAACAGCCAACTCCTTCCTTCTGTACTTCGACTGCTCGTGAGTATAAATGGCCCCCTTTTCTCTCCTCCAAAGCGGGACAAGATCTGCCATCTACTCTCTTTTAAAAGGCCTTTGTGTGCTATCGCTTGAATATCCCTTGGTGGGAAAACTGTGGTGGTGTGACTGAGTAGCCACTGGGTTTTGTGTCCCTCAGTTTGTTAGCTTTTGGTGTAATCAGTTGCTGGGTGCTGACCTGTTGTGGTCGTGACTGCTCACTCCGGTTCTTTGGGCTACCTGAGCCTGATTCACAAGGATTTGTTCCTACGAGTTGTTTGCCTAACTGTTATTTATTAAAGTTTTGATTACTTCAGTTTTATCCCTGCTGATTGTAATTTATAAGGGTTTCGAACTCATTCCTATTTGTAATTTACTGGTTACTGATCTTGGTGATCACATTTGTGGTCTGTCCACACCCAACAGTGGTATCAGAGCCGGTCTTCACCGGTTCTAGGTATAAGTGACGTTTTCGGTAAACTTCTCTAACTCTCAATTACTGCTTTATATTGCTTCGTGCTACCGCTCAGTAATAACCATTTGTTGGTGGTATTATTTTGTGTTGTGACATAACTAATCTATTTAGTCCCATATCTTGCTTGGTGCAGTTCTGCTTAGTGCTATATCCATATCTTGCTTAGTGCTATTGTCGGTTGCTTAAATAACTTTGTTGCTCAGTTTTTTGTTTCTCTGTTGGTTACATTGTTGAGTGCTCTGCTTCTGTTGATAAATACTGTTGAGTATATTCTGCTTAGTGCACCGGTTATTTCACTCTGATCCCTCACTTGGTCGGGTCCCGTGAGACCGTCGGGTATCTGGTTGAGGTTCAGAGGGGTCTCTTTGTTACTACTGTTCCGTTCTATAACTACGTACTCTGTTTTTTGATATTGTGTGTGAAAATCTCTTGGATAAACTTGTTTAGCTTTATATTTGTGAATTTTTGTGGTATCTCTATTATCTATGGCTGGTTATAATTTGCTTCTGTTCGATGATAAGTCTGATTTTTCTATATGGCAACAAAAGATGAGAGGTATTTTGATTCAGCAAAGAGTTTTCAAAGCCATCGATGGTAAATTTTCTGGAAAATTTTTCTGAAGAAAAACAAATCGAGACTGATGAGTTTGCCTATTCTTCTATTATCTTGAATTTGTCGGATTCTGTGATTAGGAAAGTAGGTAAGCAAGAAACTGCTAAAAATATGTGGAATAAGTTAGAAGAGCTGTATACTAAGAATTCGTTGCCTAGTAAGCTTTTTCTACTTGAGAAATTTTTTCGGTATAAATTGGACTTGTCTAAAAATATTGATGAAAATCTTGATGAGTCACAAAACTAGTTCAGGACATTAAGTTAACCCGTGATAAAAATATTAATGACTATACCCCAATTGTCTTGTTGAATGCTATACCAGAAGAGTACAGTGATGTTAAATCTGCTATCAAATACGGTAGAGACAATGTGAACCTTGAAATTGTTGTTAGTGGCCTCAAGAGTAAGGAGATGGACATTAAGGCTAACAAACCTAGCCAAAACCAATTGAAGTGAATTTTGTGAAGGGAAAGACTAGGAACTCTGGTTACAATCATAAAAGTCATAAATCAAAAGATGATGAGAGTGAGGTTGATAAAAAGAAAGAGGGGAGGTGAGACAATTATGGGATTAAAGAGCACTATATTAAAGATTCTAGGAAACCTAGAAAAGACAAAAGGGACAGGAATCAGGATAGTGACGAAGAAACAAATATTGTTATTCAAGATAGCCAAGGAGAAGTCTACTAAGTTTTTCGGGTCATTTGTCCTCTTTTCCTGTAAACCTTACAAATCTAAGTGTGCTAGTGTGTTTATCTGTCTTGCAGGTACCTTCGTGGTGTCCCAATGATGTTTTAGGCAATGATGAAAGCGAAAAATCGTACTTGGGCCAAGTTACTCAATTTTTTGGGTCTTGGTCCAAGGTAGAGAATGTTGAGCAAGAATTGGTCCATGACCCAAAATTGAAGTTGGCCAGCAACCTGAAAGGCCCATGAGCTAATAAATCCAGAGGCCCAAGCTACTATTCACTCCACCCGACGCGGTCCGACCCAATTGCCTATATATTTATATATCCTATGAACCCTAATCAGACTTACCTTACGCCTCATCTTTGACCTTCCCTGTCCTCTCCCCTTCATCTCTAGTAAGGTCTGATACTTATTTTCTTACCATAAACAACCAACTCCTTCCTTCTGTACTTCGACTGCTCGTGAGTATAAATGGCCCCCTTTTCTCTCCTCCAAAGCGGGACAAGATCTGCCATCTACTCTCTCTTAAAAGGCCTTTGTGTGCTATCGCTTGAATATCCCTTGGTGGGAAAACTGTGGTGGTGTGACTGAGTAGCCACTGGGTTTTGTGTCCCTCAGTTTGTTAGCTTTTGGTGTAATCGGTTGCTGGGTGTTGACCTATTGTGGTCGTGACTGCTCACTCCGGTTCTTTGGGCTACCTGAGCCTGATTCACAAGGATTTGTTCCTACGAGTTGTTTGCCTATTACTGTTATTTATTAAAGTTTTGATTACTTCAGTTTTATCCCTACTGATTATAAGGGTTTCGAACCCATTCCTCTTTGTAATTTACTGGTTACTGATCTTGGTGATCGCATTTGTGGTCTGTCCACACCCAACAACCACAAAAAGTATAGCATTTAGCCATGACTAATTGTCATGGTTGATAATAAATAGTTGTAGCAAATAGTCATTGACCACAGTCACGCAATGGTTGTTGGCCATGATATTTGCGAGGGCAGCTAAAGCATTTGTCATGGTTAAAAGTCAAGGCAAATATTTTTACCATGGCTCTTTGTTGTGGCAAATAACTTTTTCATGGTAGAAGAGCTAATTTTTTGCATCGATTTTATTTAACCATGGTTAATAATAGTTATTCATCATTATTTTTAGTCATAGTCATTAATATTGTAACCAATAGTAATTTTTTTCTAGTGTGACCAACTTTGACCACAAACTATTAGGAAAAAAAATATTTCTTAAAAAATAAAAATATTAGGAAAATTTTATTTTAATATATATGATAAAATAGCTTTAAAATTATAATTATTTTGTATTTTAGATATTTTTAAAATTGAATTATTATTTGGTTTGAAATATTTCAATATTTGACCACAAACTATAACAAATAAAATTTTTATATTTTTAAAAAAAAGTATTAGATAAATTTTACTTTTACATAAAAATAAATCACTTTTTAAATTATAATTATTTATATTTGAGATATATTCTAGCATTGGGGGATAGTCACACTCTAAACATGTGATTTTTTATATGAGAAACACCCCCCTCCCCCACCCCACCCAAAAAAAAAAAGGATTCTTCACTTGTAAAAAAATAAACCCAATCGCCAAAACTCCCCTCCCTAATATTTGATTCCCAAGCCTGAAGAAGATGATTACAGGCCATCGATCAGACAAATTACTTTTGTGCTTCATGAAAAAAATATAGTAATATGTGAAGTATATATTGTTTCTCATTGTGCAGAATTTACATGTTGTTTGTGGTCGCTCTTGGTCCCCTCCTATATATGTATTTTTATGTTCAAGGGGAAGACGTGTGATGTTATGTCAATATTTGACGTTGAAATTTTTTTAAAAAAAATTATGTTTTGAATATATGGGATTGGGGGAATATTTCCATCAACAGTGTTTTCTTCTGTGTTTTGTTTACTCTACTGTGGATTTTTCTGATTTTAATATTTTTTTCCTTTTATTCACAGATCTCGATAGTAGTTCAACTACTGTGATATATTACTATGGTGGTAAATGTAACCCCATTAATTCTCCTATACCTAACTACATTGAGGGTGAAATTACTATGTTTGACTATGTAGAGTCAACTCACCTCTATTTTGCAAACCTCAATATATTCCATGAAAAATTGGGTTTAGATGGTGATAAAAAGATATTATAAACGAGTAAAGACTGGTTTTAAGATCCTAACCACAGATTCACAGTGTTTAAAATTGGGAAGGGCTATAGGGTTGTAGGGATGTTCCAGTATCTGTAGAAATGTTGGGTAGTTTGGGCATAGGGGCATGTGAGTGGGGGTCTACAGCATGATGGTGCAGGTGAGATAAGTAGATTGAAAAAGGTTGTTGATCTAGATGATGATGCGGACTTGGTTGACAGTGATTATGATACATCAACAAAGGTAGGTGATGATGATAGATTGTTTGAAGACTATGTGGATGATAGAATTACTTATGAGATACCAATTGTTGATAATAGAGAGCTAAGTGATGGTCTAAGTGGTTCTAGTGATGAGGGTGAGTTAGATGTTATGGTAGTAAATGTGATCTTGATGAAAACAAATTGAGTGATGATGACTAAACCAAGCTACCCTATTTTAATTTCTGTTGAAATATTTGATCCAACAATTGTATTGGTAAGATGTCTAGCACAAAGGGTGAGCTTAAGAAAGCTATTCAGTCTCATGTAATAAAGAGAAAAAGACATATGGTTTGCACAAAAAGTCGCTCGAATAGATACTATGCTAAATATGATGATACATAATGTGAAAGATGAATGCCCAGTAAGGTCCAATGACATGGGGTCGTCCTCAGCAGCAGAACCTCGACACTGGGGCAGGTCCTTCATCATCCGGGTCGGGGCTGTGGCCAAGCCTACATTCTGGTCCAGGAAGGAGGCGTCAGCACTGGCTGGGGGATAGCCAGTTGCAGCAAATTATTGAGTGCAGGTCTGGAAACCGTGGTAATAGTACTTCAGAGCTTTATCAGCCAGCAGGTTCTGGAACTCTAGGGTCTTGGTGTACTAAGCCAGGCGACTCCACCAAATACCCTCCAGCATATCTCGACCTTCCTCGGTTTCGGGGTATCAACGGATTAGCTCCTTCCTTTCCTTCTCAGCTTGCAAGACCGTCTGCTCCAAACGGACATGCAGGGAAGTGACCTCCTCCCGCAAATGACGCAGGTTGGCAGCATCCTTCTGGCGAGCCTTATCGCTTCTAAACAATTTCCCTCAGCCTGCGGTTAGCCTCCTCCAGCTCTTCTACCCACTTAAGGGAGCCATCGAACAAGGGACCTCTCTGCTCTAGCCAGCTAAACAAGCTGCCCCCCAGCACACAGGCCTGCACGGGAAAAAATACAATAGTCAGGTTACATCACTCTTTTCAATTAACTATCACACACTAACTTGTTTGGCACAGGCACTTACCCTACTGAGGTGAGTAGCAAACAGGCCAAGGGCCTAAGCTCCGGGCAGGTTGTCTACATACGTTTTGTCCTGTGGTGGCCTGATCCCCTTCAGAAATTCACCAGCCCGGCTAGGCTCCCCCTCATCCAAAAGCAGAGAGTAGTCCTCCTGCAGAGTCCATTCACGGGAGAGCTTCCTTCGTACCGCCCTCTCATAAGCAGAGCAGAGAGTTCCTGCTCGTGTAGCCGGGCGAGGAACAGGTGGTGCCAAAGGACCTGGCTGACCCTTAGCCTTCTTGGTGGGGGTTGGGATAGGGTCAGCAGAGCGTTTTCCTTTGGGGTCTCCAGTCGAGGCTGAGCTTGCAGGAGTGGAAGGAGGAGTGGATGACTCTTGGTCAGGGTTCGCCTTGCGGAGGAGCCAGCACCCGGAGTCGACTCTACTTCATCTTGCAGCAGCTTCTGAAATATTCTTCCTAGCACCTGCACCCAGCAGGTAAACACAAACATGTATATCAGTATGCATCTTTCTAACCCTTCCTTGCAGCAAACAAGCAACAAAAAATATATATGGGCTGAAAAAAGCATAATACCAGCAGTAGGATCCATGCTTGCCACCTTAGGGCTCAGGCCAAACTGGTGAAGAGTGGCAGGGTGTACAATCTTGCGAGGATTAAAAGGGGAGGCGTTCAAGAGTTCAAGCAAGGGCTGGAAGGCAGCAGGTCTGTCGCGGGCAGAGTATTTCAATTGATCAGGGGATTCACAACCCACACCTTAGGAAACCTCCAGGGCTGAGGAGAGGAGATCAAAAAGTAGTCCCGTTTCCACTCATTCACTGAGGACTCAATGGACAGGAACCGAGCTTCCCCTCAGGAGGTGAAATAAAACAGACCAGGATCAGCTCTCTTCAGCATAAAGAACGAATGGAATTGAGCAGCAGAAGGGACCTCTCCTAAATTTCTTACCAGGAAAAAGAAGCCAGACAACAAACTAAAGGACTTGGGAACAAGTTGGTTCAGAGGAATGTTAAACAAAGTGGCCACCTTGCAGAAAAAATGGGGGATAGGGAATCGAATACCTCCAGTTGGGCAAGGTAGAAACACAGAAAACCAGTAGGAGGGAGGTGGGGACGAGCTTCTGGAGCAGGGGCCTGGATCACATAATCACCAGGTATCCCGTACTTATCCCGGACCCCTACCAAATCCAACTAATTCAGCCTAGACCTATAGATACGAAAGGTGACAGCACCAATTGAAACCAAAAGGTCCTCCGTTCGCTTCTTGTTCCCCTCCTCTTTACTGTTTCCCTCCTCCTGGCTCTCACCCCCATGGTGGGAGCAGGTCAGATGGGGTGGAATTGTCATCACCTTCATCCCCAGAAGGTTCTATCAAATCGATCAATACATCTTTTATGGCATCTCTATATATGCTACCCGTAGACATGGCTACCAACAAACAGAGGGGAGCAGGATGGCGTACCTAGTTTCGAGCAAGAGGAAGCAAGGAATTATAGAGGAAGGCCCTAAGAAATCACGAGACCTTCAAAAATAGAATTTACATTCAGAAGGTTTCTTGCATGAAAGTGTAGGGAAAATTCGCACAGAGGAAGAAGAAAAACTTACTCAGTTCGATTCAAAGTGGTGAAGAAGATAACTTCCCCAAAAGAGGGTTTTATACCCCAGCAGACGAAGAGTCCCATCAACGCAGGGCTCGGCTTCTCTCCTCCTCGGTTGATGACCACGCCCCAATCGCAAAGCGCGTATGTCGACACGCGTGGTAAAATCCATCCTTCCTTTCTTACTTTATTGCTATGATTACTCTGCTAACTCTACTGCAGATAAGTTCAAATCTTTTCAAACAATCTGCGTGCTATCATGCAAAACAGCCCAGCAGGAAGCACGCAACACAGCAGGGAGGAAGTAGCACAGCAGGATACCTTCTGCCGTTGCGGCCAGGTATATAGCTCTTGCACCTTTATAGGACTATTTACTTCTACTCCACCAGTCCGACAGCAAGTCTCGCACTACTAGAGGAAGGGGGAGTGAGGATGCTCCCTCAAACCCACCAAGCCAGCCCAAGAGCTAGGAGCAGGCCTATAAGCCGAGCAGCCCAGCAGGCCGAAGCTATCAGGCCCAAAACAATAAGAGTTTTTCATACATAAGCCCGGTTTTAGGTACTGATCTGGCAAGCCACGGAAAAGGCTCGTACAACAAGCCTAATCATCAAACAACTCGGATTCCATGTCACACAGCTAGGAAACACCTAAAGCCACGTCATGTTAAAAGATCTCATCCAGATTCCCAGTAGATTGGCCAGGATCCGGGTGTTTCTCAGCAAGTAACTGTTTTCCTGAAAAATCTGACATATGTGGCAAGGTCAACTTAAACGACTATATCTTCACCAATTCAACTCTGATTCGTGTGTGGTTTGTTGGGATAGGAAGCCAACTATTCAGGCTTTCTAATGGTATACGGAACCCAACAAAATTCCTCAAAAATTGGGTTCAACACTGGCTATAAAACCAGCACACGGTGTAGTCATTTGGAAAAACTTAACATCTTACGTTTTGGCAACTCTCAAGTAACATCTACTCTATCTTTTCACTCACTTGACATACAAAATTCTCTCTATTCTTCAGCATATCATCACACAACAAATCACTTTACCATTATTCTCACCTTCTTCAAGTTTCCCTTTGTTTTATTTAAGTCGAACATTACTGACTTAAGCATCGGAGTGCTAACCCCTCTCTACAGATTAGTCTCCCCTACAATCTTGGGACTTTCAAGAAAATCCCTCGATATTTTGTGGTGTTGCTGGACCCCAGTACGCATAAAAAAGAATTGATTATTTTCCACATTATAAATCAATGCGGCTTAAAAGTCGTAGTAAATCAATACTATCTATCATAATTAGATAAAATCGATACGAAAACATAGATTTTGACCATGGTTAATCAATATTTCCGATAGTTTTACATGTGCAAAATATTTGCCATAATTTTTAACTGTAGCAAATATTTTCGTCTCGCCAACAACTGTCAATATTCGTTGTGCAACGTTAATTAATTTGTATTCACCATGATTTCTTGCTTTTAAATAATAATTAATCATAATAAAAAATCATATTTTTTTCTAGTGTTTTTAGCAAAAGCACGAATTAGCAAAGAGATTGGTTCCAACTACTTCATATTTTTGTAAATTAGTTATTAGAATCTACAATATAAATGATTTTTTAGAATTTAATTATTATTTTAATATTATTTTCCATTTTTTTATTAAACACTTTATTTCCTATTTTTACGATTTTCAGTCAATCTGGAAATTCTTTTTACTATTTGATATCTCCAAAAAGTGAGATCGACTAAATTTTATTATATGATCACGATTCAAAACATTTACATTAGAGCTTCATACTAATATTTCACTTCCTCCCAAATGAGAGAATGGGGATGGGTATTTATACTAATAGGAATTTACGCTATTTAGGATAGGTAAGAGTAAAGTACTACTTTATCCCTCACCTAGCCCTATTACATGGTTGTGATTCGTTGACTAGGGTTAATTCAGTATTTTGTTATGCCATGTTCGTTTGGTAAGTTTGACCTTTGACCTTTGACCTTTCTTTCTGGGAATATTCTGCTTGCCTCATTTGATGATTTATTTCCTCTATCAATAACCCCCAGTTCCGGAATACCCTTTGGGATACTTAGGAATTATTCTCAACCTTGGGCTTCTTTACGGGTTTGACCTGTCTCGGGATGCTACCAGAGCTGTGAGTTGTTCTTATATATTCTTGATGCAATAGTTGTCTTGTTCATCTCTATTAAAAAAAAAAAAAATCTTTTTGACTTCCTTTGCAACAATCGTCATGGCCAGGAGAGGTACTTTTATTAGCATCTTCCTCACTTTTTCTCTTATCATTACTTCTAGACCGAACGGACCATTTTTTATGTTATCGATAGCCCTGAGTGCAGCTTTCCTTGCTCAAGCCAAGCCTCCTCCTATGGTCCTACCAAATATGATCCCCATTACTCCGGTAGTTGGGAGGTTATATCCTGATTTGGCCTATTTCTTCTCACTTCCTTCTCACGTCACTCTTAGGGGAGTGAGTTCTCTTCTCGAAGTGGACCGTTGTGATCCACATACTCCTTCATATATCCACATTGGATTAATTTGTCTATTTCATTTTTCATATGGAAGCAGTCTTGTTCTATGACCACGATCTTTATGAAAAATGCAATATTTATCTGACTTCATCCTTTTTGGATTCTCCCTCATGCGGAGGGGCCATTAAACTATTCTTTGTTGTTCCGCCATGACAAGAATCTCAGCGCGGGGTGTGTTCAGTGAGATGTATCGGGTCACGTCGGAGGATGACACCCAATTCCGATCTCTTTGGTTATTCTCACTTCTTTGGGGGCCTGAGTGCCTTCTTCGACTGCCCTCCTCTTATAAGGGGTTGTGGTCTTTATGTTGGAAGTTTCTTCGATTCAGTATATTTTTCTGCTCACACTAAAAGCTTGTCTAATGTGGTCGGTGGTTTTCCAGCTATAGACTCCCGAAACCTTCACTTATGCAAATTCTGTTATGTAATGCCCAGCAAGAGCTCCGGGTTGATGTGAGGCACTTCCAAGACGGTTTCGAGATAACTTTTCACGTAGCCTCACAGGTTTTCCTGTTCTCGGTGAACTATAGTGAACAAATATAATGCAGTCTTTGAATACCTTTTGTTGATTGCAAAGTGGTGCAAAAAATGTTGGGAGAATTGTTCAAAGCTTTCTATTGTTCCAATAGGCAGCTGGTTGAACCAAGTCATGGCTTTTCAGGCTAGGGTAGTCTGCAAATCTTGCAGTATGCAGTATCACATATGTCTAGCAAACCCTCCTTTGCCAATAATCGATCTAAGTGATCCTATGGGTCCTTGGTCCCGTCATACTCACTAAGGTTTGGAATCTTGATTTTAGGTTGGATGGCCTCTGCCAAGATATGAGGAGCGAAGGGACTGCATTTGGGAGGGGCCATGACTAGGGGAAAAGCCTGGAGGTTTTTCGTTCTCTCAAGGCTGGCTTGTCTAGCAGCCACCTGGTCCATCTTCTGAGGTCTGTCTCTCTTGGTGGTGCGTCTCTTAAGGCGGTGGGGACAATTTGTCTTTCAGTAGGGAAGTCCTGCTTTCCACCTCCTCCTCGAGGCGATTACCTTCTTGCAGGTTCGCCCACTCTGCTTGCTATTCTCGGGGTCTGCTCCAGGACCTCTACGAGGATAGCGAGGGGGTCGTGGCGGCTGTGCGTTCTCCGCAATATACTAGGAGAATGCTCTCGGTGTAGCTTGCGCTGAGGCATCTTCGATCATCTGCCAAAGGGCCTCATGCATGATCTGGAGCGTAAAAAGAGACGCGCGACTCAACACCTTTATACTTTATACTAAAGCTTTGTACAATATTTCACTCTCCCCTCCCAATAAAAAATGAGAGAATGAAGAGAATATTTATGGTGTGTATGACCAGAGATCAGGAGTGCAAATGTAATTATTCCTAAAAAATATTGAAAATTAATTATAAAATCCTTTCACATATGTATATATGTATTTTAAATATTTACCAAAATATTTATATATTTTCTTTAAATATTATTCAATTTTCAACTGGGATATGTACTTTTATTATCAGTACATATAATAAAGATGAGGCAAAAGTATTTACAACCTTGTACTGATAATTGTCACATCAATGTAGGACTTTAATTTGAAACCAACAATTTGTCCAAGAAAAGTCAACAAAACTATTCTTTACTATGGTAGGTGGAAAAGCATGAGTCACATGTCCTTATAAATGCTTAAATTTAGTAACTTGGCACAATTGCATCTACCGTCAACTCAACATTGTCATATCGATACAAAGCTAATTTAATTGCAAAAAACAACACTTTGGACAAGTATTTTTTTGTATAATATATGTTTATGTACTTGATTATGTATTTATACGAAAATGCATTCTTACATTATAAGCTAGTCATATAATCTTGTTTTTTTCTTTTTAAGGTATAATTGTGTCTTATAAGCACACCAAGTACGTCTATCAAATATTTCTCACCTCTAAATGTTTTAACTTCATCGTCAAATCATTGCTAAACTTTAATTTGAAAAGTCAACAATTTGATCCGAAAAAGTCAAAAGGTTAATATTCTTTATTTCAAACCTAAAGATATATGAATATGCCTCCCATAAATACCGCAAACTTTCGATAAAGGGAAATGGCATTTTTTGTTTTAATTATATTTTAGGGTTAGTATATTTTTATATTATTAGTTATAAAATTCTCATTAATAATCACATAAATTTTTAAAATACTCATTTTTAGGGAGTGTTTGCAAAAATTTCTGCTTTTAAAGAAGTGGAAAATAAATTGAAAGTTGTAGTATGAGTAGTGTTTGTAAAAAAAAAAAAGTAAAAAACATATCAAAGTTAAATTGGATAGTGTTTAGGGAAAAATCACTTCTATAACAAGTTTAATTGATTAAAAGCCGTTTTGTCCACGTGTATTAAAAAGATGCTATTTTTGCTTAATATTTATTCTTATCTCTTCATTATAATAATTATTATCCTCAAAACTAATAAATTTTATTTTTATTGGTATATCTCATATTTAACTTTTTACAAAATGATTATTATTTGTGTTATTAAAATATTCAATACTAATAGAAAATTAGATTTTTAATTCAAAAATATCCCCATTATCTAATATAATTGTTTATTCATACACAATAAATAAATGTGCACGATTGACACAAAAAATATATATTTTTAATTACTAGTAACAATTTAATTTATATTATTTTATCATTTAAGAATAATATCATATAATATAGAAAATAAAATACAGAAATTTTAAAATATTAAATATGTGAAATTTAAATTTTGTTAGTGATAAATTATTCAAATTATTTAAAAATTCTAACATCAACTTTAGATGAGCAATTTTGAAAATAAATTAAAAATAATTAAATCGAACTGAAATTATTATAATGAGGGTAAAATAGTCTAAAAAAACTTGAATTTATTTACAAAAAGCCAAAACAGCTAGAAGCATCGCTCAAGGTACTTCCAATTTTTTGCTTAAAAATACTTTTTGTAATAGTTTCAAAAACAGAAATTGACATCCCAAACACCTTAAAAGTGTTTTTCGAAACTCGCGCAAACACTCCTTTACTCCATTCATTAAATTATATTAGTATTTCAAGAAAAAAACACATAAATCTTATGAGTATCTCGTATCGTATATAAAATTACGTAAAATTATATTTAGATCATATATAATATTAACGTTATATATAATTTAAATAATTCACAACTTATATGAATACGAATTCAGACAAATAGTAATAAAAGCCAAAAAAGAGAATCGAGTAAAACAATGCGGTCTGTCGGTTGGCCACAGCTTTGAGATCAAGTAATGTAAGAGGGTTGTACGCACGGTTCCATACACCCACCGGTGACTCCTGCTCCTATATATTAGTCCGTACAGTGGTAGATAGACGTCACTATCCGTCCGTACAGTCGGAGCAGCTGGCAGCCAATGAGAACCAGCCACGTTGCCTTCCGTGGGGCTGCGTCACGTGGGCCGTCCACTATGCAATTGTGCATCCGCCTCTCATCTTCTGACGTCAATTTCCATAAAGATTTTTATAAATTTTTATTTAATATAATTAAAATATCCATTTCTCCTGCATTTTGGAGTTTTAAAAGAAAAAAGAAAAAGAAAAACCATCACTTCGAGAATACTATGTAATTTTTTTTTAATAAATAAAATAATTAGTGATGCACAAGAGTATGAATTATTCAAAAATAATCATATGTAAATACCGAAGTTTAAGTTTTAATGTATTTCCTATGATTAAAGTGTATAGATTACTTTGGTACATAAAAGATATTTATCATTTTCATAAATATGGTTTTTATAGATTTCTAAATGTATAATTTATTGTAGACCTTATTCTAATAAAAAAAAATCTTTACTAATATAATAAATTATATGTTTTAGAAAATATTAAGACTTAATTTTATTATTTTTTAGATATGTACATATGAATAATTAAAAGGATTAATTACACTTAGATCCTCTCTAAAATCTAAAATTACACTTTCCCCTAAAAAAATTTAAAATTACACTTATACCCCTTCTAAAAATTGTATATTTACACCTGACCCCCTTTCGTTAGAGTTTGGATAGAAAATATTTATGTCAAAAAAAAATTACATAAATTTTTAATTTTGCCCCTCATTTAATATTTTTATGAATATTTTTGTACTTATAAGAAAATAAATATAATGTATATATAGATAGTGAATTAATATTATTATATTTTTTTCCTTATAAGTACAAAATTATAGCAGTGGGATGTTAAATGAGAGGTAAAATTAAAAATATATGTAATTTTGTTCGCTAATGCCAGCATTTTTTGTCAAAATCCTAACAAAAGTGGGTCAGGTGTAAACGGTGAATTTTCAAAAGGGGTTTAAGTGTAATTTTAAAACTTGTTTGAGGGAAAATATAATCTTACATTTTTAGAAGAGGTCTAAGTATAATTAAACCTAATTAAAAAATATTCTTATTTTCTATACACATGCATCTCAAACTTAAAACTAAAAATGCACGTCCCTTTTATTTTACTAGAGGCCTTGGGCCTTGGTTAAAAGCAATTTCAAATTTTCATCCAAGAAAGTTGATGCAGCGGGCTACACGATGGGTGTTTCATTGCATGAAGTATTGTTCATTTTAATTTTGTATGAGCTTCATATATTTTATCCTAAAAAGATATTTTACTGCGAAATGAGATATATAAATCACTCAAATTTTTCATCCACAACTATAAGACACATGGCAGTATCATCAATCCCTCAGATGAGGGCTTAATATGGGCGCGCATGACTTCTTTCCCACATATGATGCCAAATGATGCGATATGCGATACAATTGATGCACCTTTGAGCGAGGAATTATCTCATCTCACTTTGTATAAACCTCATAGTTCAGTTCTAAAAGTTCACCTTTCTAAGAAGACGAAGTGTTTGGAGCTTATATACCATTCAAATTCCTTTACAATTAATATAGAATGTGTGATAGCATCAAAAGTTTTAAAAAAAAAAAAAAAAAAAAAACTTTTTCAACTCAACTTTTTAAATACTTGCGTGTATATTACATTTATACGTTGTTTTTTTTTTTTTTTTTAATGGGAAACAAACACTGTGAATCAGTTCCGTTTGCATTATTTTTTTGGGCATTTCTGACCATGCATCATTCGGTGCTATTCCTTAATCTAAACTAATATAAAAAAACAAGGTCATTTATACTTACAAATGGTAGTTAGTTATACCGTCGCATCAATTTTTAAATATGAAAACTATATCTCTAATTATATAATTCTAAAAATTAATCTAATTATTTTTTATTTTATTTTTTTGTAAAAGTGATTCCACGTCATTTTAGTAACACTAGTACAACAATTCTTTGTTGATATCTTAGGTTGGTTCTTCTTTAAATGTGATTTATTAATTTATACATTTTAATTTTATTATAATATATTTTAAAATATAAAACATTATTTATGACATGCACGTAAAAATAGCGTGGAATGAGAGCCAGTATTGAAAATAAGATTTCATGCAATTCACCTCCCTGTAATATTGCAAATTATCCCTTATGAAAAAAATAGCAATTTATCTCCCCGTGTTTTTAAATTGAGCAATTTACCTCCCTAGATAGGGAGGTAAATTGTCTCATTTTAAAAAATACGGGAAAGTTAATTGATTCATTTTAAATAATACATAAAAATAAATTACTATTTTATTTTTTATAAAAAAATAATTTGCTCATTTACAATATTATAGAGGGTTGCGTGCATCTTTTCTATTAAAAATATAGAGTTGTGGGGAGCTATCCATGTATACATTAGGGACCACAATTGATGATTGCAACATGGCACTTAGTCTTGTCAAGGCCATGCGCTGTTGTTCCATCTTTATAAAACATACGAGTCCACAAAATCCCCCCACCCATTATATGCAACTGATCTTCTTGTCCTACTTATTATAATAATAATAATAATAATAATAATAATAATAATAATAATAATAATAACATCAGCACCAAAAAGTAATAATTTTAAATAATAAAGCAAGTTTTGCTACTAAGAAAATCTCAAAACAAAAAAAATCTATTTTCCCCTCTTTTTCTATTTTTGGTAATTTCTCAAATACCACATACAGAAGTATATGTAAGGAATGAATGAGATGGATAGTGCGGGAAATGTGTATTACAAAATCGAGGCAATAGTTAGACTCTTTATCTTTAAGACAATTATTGCCCCGCTCTGGTGCTCACGGAATTGGCAATTTGTCTCCCAAGATACAACGACTTTATATCTCAAAGTAGCAGCACTGCAAACTTTGATAAGCGGCGAACCAAACGATATCTTGAAACTCTCTTGCTAAACTCTAAAATGTTTTGTATGCTTAAGAATGCTGTGAATAGTTGAATGCTTGAATGCCATGAAATGAAAATGAGATATAGGAGTTGAAAAGGTTTTGAATGGATATGTCCAATCATAAAAGATGCCTTTGAAAGGTTATGACCTTTCAACCGAATGGATGCATCATTGCACCCAAAGGACATACCATTTAACTCATGGATGCATCCTTTCATCCAAATGACATACCATTTAACTCAAATGGATGCATCCTTTCATCCAAAGGACACACCATTTCACACAAATGGACACATCATTTCATCCAAAGGGTTTCACCCAATGGACATATCATTTCAACCAAAGGATACACTCATTAGGTTGATCAGACATGACCGGATGATGATTGAGGCCCATCAACCATCATCTGCGTGTCACGAGCTGTCATAAGCTATCACGAGCGTGTTATGTGTCACATATCGTAACCAATCACTTGTCACGATTTATTTTTTAATTTATTATTCACCATTTTCCAACAGTATAAAAGAATATCATCGATTATTTAAAAAAATATATATAGAGATGTCAACAAATGATACTATTAAGGGCTCGTCGACATTTTAGAGGGATTTTTTTTTTTTTTTTTTTGAAAGATTTAGAGGTTAATTAGCTCTGTAGTTGTTGAAGAGTCAAATAACGATGGCTTGATTTTCAATAAAGTCAATTAATTTTTTAAACTTATTGCTATAATCTCTTTAAGGAAAGAATCGAATATAAGTTATTCCACTACATTAATCTAGTATAGTATATGTTTATGAGGGGGAAAAAATAAGTGAAAGAATAAGGTTAGTTTAGTCGAATTCAATATTGCACTTGGATATAAGATTTTGTGAACAAAAATGAAAATAAAATATGGAATCGATGAAAATAATTTGTATGTTTTTCTAATAAATTAAGTATAATATGCTCGACAGAAAGCTAATAAATTAATGTGCGTTAAAATTGCCAGAAACCATTTAAAATAAATTGTTGTATCAGAAGAATCCATGTAATTTATTTTTAAATACATAATTATTGATTCCACCATTTTCGTTTTCAAAAAATCAATCATAAACCTTTTTTTCTTTTAATAATTTTAATGTTTTTCCTCACTCAATTCATATTTTAAATATAGTTTTATCTAAATATCCAGGAATAAATATTTTTCCAAACATTGATTAGAATTCATCATAAGTAAATTTATCCATTTGAGAAACCTAAAGAAAAACATGTATTAAATAACCTCAATTTAATATACTTTTTTCAAATCTAAGAAGACAAATATTAATTTAGCAAAACAATTATTAATGGAAGTTCTTAACATACTTATTAAGAGCAGGATTGAGGATACAGCAAGCAGAAGGATTTTCTTATCATTGGAGATGCAAGGAACTACAAAAAATTTAGGGTAAATTACATTTTCCTTCCGTAAAGTTTGGCATAATTATAAATATCTCCTTATTTCTTGAAAAATTATAAATATTTATTTAAAGTTTGTAACCGTCTAACAAATAACCAATTTTCATTCATTTTTATGAGTGAACTGACTAAAATGCCCTTATGCAAACTGAATTATTCTTAATTTTTTTTGGACTGCAGTGCATAGGGAGATGTTTCTTAAATTTTTTACACAGTGGAGCAATAATGCAATTTTGCCTCGGTTTATTTTTCTATAATTTTAACTAAAAATTTAAGGGCAAAATGGTAAATTTTAGGCCTTTGGTTAAAAATTACAAACCTCAGGGGGTATTTGTAATTTTTCAAACAACAACTGGGTATTTGTAATTATGCCAAACCTCAGTGAAGGTGACTGTAATTTACCCAAAAACTTATTTTGGGGGGGTTTTTTCGTAATTTTACTAAAGAAACTTTAGTGAAGTGACCTACAAAATGGGCTTTTGTGGGGGCTCTCTCTCTTACAAAATGATCACATGTATGGGCTCATTGGACCAGTGTGTGATTGAAAGAAACAAATAGTCCAGCTCACATGGGCTTTAAAATAAAATGTCCCATCAAAACATACATAAAATTATATTTTAAATGCAAAAATGACAAAAAATCACTCACTGACTTTTATTTTAAAAAAAAAAGAAATCAAATTTAACTTCCACCTTAATGCCATTAATATTTGGAAAAAATTATTCCATAAGTTCTTGCTATACAAGGTTTTTAATTAATAATATTTTAATTTTAATTTTATTTTCACCTGGTTTTATTCATTTTATTAGGAATATAAAGTTAAAATATGTAACTATATATGTGTTGGAACTACCTATCAAAATCTTCTTTTAAATGATTATTATGAAAAACAAAATTTGAGTAAATTGAATATATTATCTCAATAACTTAAAACAATATGCTAATTTTAATGTCAAAGAAAAATATATATCATAATTAAATAAATTTACTTCTAGAAATGCTTAAAAAGTTTGCAAATATAACAAAAGAAAAATATTAAAATCTAAGCCTTTATTAAAATAAAAATTTGCAGATTAGTTCTTACGTATTCATTTGAATGCATAATTTTTGAAAGATTATATCTTTTTAAAACAGAATGTAATATCAAATTTAAGTTAATAGGTTGAAACCCAGAAACACATATATATAGCTTTTATAAAGACAAAATTTGAATAACCCATTTTTTTTAGTTTTTTTTAAATAAATAAACCTTATGTTAATAACAATTATTATTCTTTAATTTAGTACGTATAACCACATACTTCACTTTTGAAATTATGAATTTTAAATTTATTGGACTATATATATTTATGATTATTTTTATAGGATAGAGATTAACACATACATTTTATATCTTAGCTATACTGTATATTAAGGGAGAGTACCTATTTGGTATCTCTCCCTTTTTGGTCTTTTTTCTTCTTCTTTTTTTAATCTTTCATCTAATTTTTCACTCTCTCCATTATTTTTGATAATCTTTTTTTTCATTCACTTTTTTTTCACTACTTTTTTTTATAAATTTAATATTAAATTATTCTTTTGTATATATTTTATTAAATAATCAATTTTTATAAGTATTTTATTTTAAATAATATTTACAGAAGTTGCACATATATACTGTGTGTCAAAATTACTAGTATATATTATGTTAGGGGTATTTTAATTAATTAAAATTTGAACATAAACTTTAACTAAACTATAAGAGGGGAGGTTATTGTACGGGCCTGTTTGTTTGTGTTTTTATTTTTAATTTTTAATAAAAAAATATGTGTTTTTAATTTTATATATCATAGGCCCAAACATATTACCCCGGACTGGACAAAATTAAAATTAAAAAATTATTATGCTGAATTGTTAGGGATATCCAAACCATAGCACGACCTTTGAATTTTGTATTACTTTAGTCCCTAATGATTAATTCTTGACCTTACAATCCCTAATATTTAAATCATATTCCACTTAAATCATTCAAATCAACTTTTTTAATAAAAATTTGAGAGGAAAATTGCTAATGCATAATGAAAAGAACTATCAAATAAATAATCTAATTGGACCATGAAGTTTATAATTTTTTATAAAATTAAGCACTCATGAAAAATTTATTTAATCCCTGGACATTTTTTATTTATTACACTAAAATTTCTAACTTAGATAACTATCTTTTGATAGTGAAAATAATCCCATAATTAAAGTATATGAGGATTAGTTCAACTGCCAAGCATCTTATTTTAAAAAATATATATATAAACAAACAGAATAGTGCTAAACATATTATATAAATCAATAAACAATTTGAAAATTTTACTGAAACTAAGGTTTTGAAATAAAAATTAACAAATTGAATTAGTCAAGAATATGTAGATACTTTTATCTCAGATTTTTATTATATTTTTCTTCAAAGTGTTTAACAAGTATACTAAACTTTTCAAAAAAAAAAAAAAAAAAAACAAAAATCTATTTGTATTTATTTTTAGGGTAAATTACAACCACCTTCCTTGAGGTTTGGCATAATTACAAATACCCCATCGTTGTTTGAAAATTTTAAATACTCCCTTGAGGTTTGGAATCTTTAACCAAATGCCTAAAATTGACCATTTTGCCCTTGAATTTTTTGTTAAATTATGGAAAAATTAGTCAAGGCAAATTGTTTTATTGCTCATCTGTATAAAAAAACCTTAAAAAACATCTCCTTGCGCATTGTAGTCTAAAAAATTTAAGAATTAAATAAAAAAATTCAATTTGCATAAGGACATTTTGGTTAGTTCACCCATAAAATTAGATGGAAATGGATTATTTGTTAGATGGTTACAAATCTTAGGGGAGAATCTGTAATTTTTCAAACAACGAGGGAGTATTTATAATTATACCAAATCTCAGGAGGGATAATTGTAATTTACCCTTATTTTTATAAAGTCCTCACTCCTCCGACATAATGTATAAAATTTTGTAAACTAAATCGCTCATTTATAATATTCTATTTGATAGTTCTGCATTATATACTGAGGATCTTCTTCTCCTTTATACATAATTGTCCAAAAAAAGAAAATTAATTTTTACTATAATTTAAGTACGAAAAATTACAAAATTAGAAATTAAATTTAAAAAGTGAAATGATACAAAGTCAATCTTAAAGGGCTTTAGAATAAACATACAACCCCAAGTAATTTTGAACAATTAATGGTGTTAATATATTATAAAATTTAATAAATTTATCCTTCTACATGTACATACATTGTTATATGACAAAAATACCCTTTATTTAATTGCAAAAAAATATCAATAAGTTTTTAGTGATCCAAGATGCGTGCGCAGACATTAATTTGCTATGCTTATTATTTATTTTGAAAATGTATTTAAATAATAACTGATCCTTGATATATAAAAATATAATTGCATATGTTTGATCCACTTAATAATAATGATCTTATACCCCATTCTTCATCATTTTGGCTAACATATGCACAATATTACTACGATGTCAACGACTTTGGGTCAGGCCCGGTTCAACACATTGCTCCCACCCTGCCCGGGCTGAGTTTTGAAGTTATAATCGAGTCCTAAAATGGATATTGAGTTTTGATATTTTGGAGTACTTGGACCCAACCCGAATTTATTGTTCTTTTTAATATGTTTTGTATATATTTATATAATATATACTAATAATTTGTGGCATATTTACGTATGTGTAATTCTATAGAATTATTTAAAATAAATTATTCATATAACTTATATTATTCAATAAAGTATATAAAAAATATTAAAAGAAGATATTAATAAATATTAAAGAGAGAAAAAAAATATTTGTGAAAATTTAAAAGAACGAAAAAAAGAATTATGAAAAAGTAGCTATGCGGACCATGACACAAATTCACCCAGTCTTCAATTATTATGTAGTATAGATTCATGCATATATTAGAAAAATATGTATAGATTTTATTTATACTTATATATAATACATAAAAGTAATATTTTTACGAATTAAAATAATAATATAAGTGATTTGCAGTGATAATGTATATATGAGTAATATATAGTTTAGAAAGTTTTAATATGTTTCAGATCCTAAGATATGTACATATAAGTTTACAAAAAAATAAAATATTTTTCAATAATATTATCAGTTCATATTTATAAAATTATGATGATATTATTTTAAAACCTATCTTTTTTAATATTTTAAAAATTGTAAATCAGGTCACCGGGTCTTGAGTTCGGGCCAAGTTGAGTCTCAAGTCCAAGAAATTCTTAAAAGGTAATGTCCCGAATTTTGGCAAATCAGACCAATTCACATCCCTAAGGCCTCGTTTACTTTCGGTTTTAGTTACTTGGTTTGCAGGATTGATTATTAATAAAAGTGTGATACAGAAACCTGGGATTAAAAATTGTGTGTTTATATTGTGATACTGATAGAGGTTAATTAAAATTAGCTGCATGTTTACATTGCATGTTAATACCTTGGATTATCGCAAATTGACAAATATGCCCTCGGATTTCTTAGTCAAAGTTAGTTCTGCCTTAAGGGCAAATTTCTCCCCCTTTCTTTCGCACGAAACAGACGAATTGCTAGGGCACATTTCACCTGCAGTGGCGAGCAAGAGGTGGCGGCGTTCGATTAATTCGGGAAGAGACAGAGTCAACCATCGGTTCAACACGTTGGTCCTTTGTGAGTTGTTGGTGTTGTGATTCTTTCGCTTTTATGATGGATTTCAGGTTCATCTTGCAATTTCTCCGTAACAAGTCGTATCTAGGGCTAGGAAGTGAAAACATATGAACGGGTTAATTATATGCATGTGAATCATAAGATTTGTTAAATTTTATTAGTAAATATGCCTCGTTTGCGAATGATTTGCCGAACAATTTCGTAATCTCTGATGTTTCATCTGTACGATTATTTCGGGTTACCTTATTCGCATACGAATTTTCAAAGAATTCCATTTGGTCATCTATGTAGTTGAAGCAATTTGGCTAGGGAATCGTAATTTGAGAAGTGAAAAGGCTCGCTATGGAAGGTCGTCAGTCAACTCGAAGGCCCACACCCTCAAATGCATCAGTGGATTCTAAAGGCAGCAACTACGATTCAGCGAAAACTCCTCAATCAAGAGCCTACAATGGGAGTAGGGTTGCTCGCTACTGCTGCTATGGTGAGGTTATGGAATTAAAGACTTCATGGACCACTGGAAATCCGGGGCGTAGGTTTCGTGCCTGCTCTGGTGCAAATGTGAGGCTTGTTTAACTCTTATGTTTGGTTTACATCATAACCATGACTGTAGAACTCATTTTCACCTCGCAAGGCTTCTATTGTGATTCTCTTTGTTGGGTTGACCCACCAATGTGCGAGAGGGGTAAGGTGGTCATTCCAGGCCTTCTAAGGAGGTTGGATGCGATGGAATCTCGTATGCAAAGTACAGTGATGTTGGGAGAGATGCTTCGAAAAGAAAAAAAAAAAAAAAAAGCGAAGAGGATTTGGTTTCTGGTATCATGCTGCATTTCTGTAATTTGTATGTTATGTGTTCTTACTTGTGGCCATATGAGGGCAACTCCATGTCAACTTATGCTCCCCTAGTATTTTATATCCTAGTTTGTAGTTATTCAGTCGTTCATGTATTATTAGGCATATGTACATCATCCAAGTTATTTTTGCAAGTATTAGCAAGCATGTGTGCTAGGCAGTGTATGAAATGGTAGAAATATGAAGTTCTGCTAGTGGTATTTTAGAAGATGTAATATCATGTCAAGTGTCTTATGTGTCAGCCCTTTGAGAATCTTGGATGATATTTGTGATTGTACAAAGAATATATTCCCTCTTTTGTACTGCAGTATTCCATCTTCCCAATGAAAACACTACCGCATGCTGTGTTCAAACTTCAAAGTGGGTAATATTTCTGCATTAGATTTGACAATACCTTCTGTACAAAGCTGCATCGAGATTTTGTTCAATATCAATGAAGATTGCAAAATATATTTTTGGATGTGGAATAGTTTTTTAGACCATCACTTACTATTTGGAGCTGATTTTTTCCTATCTTTAGTTCAAGTTTAGAGTATATAATATGCACGGTGAGGCATAAGTATCCAAACTATAACATCACAATGACTCCTAATGCATTGAACCTCCAACGACGCTTGTTCTATGGATCTCTATGGTCCAAAGCAATGGAGCGGTCTTTTTTGGAAATCCTTGTTGAGGAGATACAAGTAGGTAACATGGTTGTGGGTTATCCTGACGTTGAATCCATAAGTAGTGGCATGGTAGAAGTTAACGGTGTGTATGAAAAATCGTATGACTATATTTTTTATGAGGACCGCGTTAGGAGGTTGCAGGAGCGATATCGTGTTTTTCCTTGGGTGAAATCATTGGCTGCTGTGAATTGGAATTCTGCAACCAATGAGGTTTTCGCTGAACCTCATACCTGGGAATTGGTTGTCCAGGTACGCAAACCTGTTGAATTATAAGCATTGCGTTGTGTTACTCTACCCATTTCTAATTTTGTTATCTGTTTAACTGCAGAAATGTCCTCTTGCAAGGGCTTATGTAAACATAGCTGATCCAGCTTGGGATGAACTCTGCATTATCTTTGGAGAATCAGTTACCCTTGAGTTGAGTGATGACGAAGAAAGAACCGAACCAATTAACCATACATCTGAGAGAGTTCGTGAGGTCATTGATCTGTCATCTGGTAGTGATGACGGCTCGGAGTGATGTGTGTTGCGTTTTAATCAGTTATTGCTAATGTAATATCTAGATTGTGTTGTGTCGTTCCAACTTTATGTTTTATCGTTTATATTAAGGTTTTTCCAAGCTTTTGTATGGCATGGATATGTTGACGTCTCACGGATGTTTCAATCGGATGATATGTACTGCGAATCTAACCTATGTTTCAGTTACATATGTGTACAACACTTCCTTCTTCTCTGGAATTCTACTTTGTGTTGTTCCCTAAACTATTGGTAAATGCTAGGTATCATCTATTGTTAGCGTTTATATAAACTATATGTTACACTGCTTAATAAAGAAGCTGGAAAACTTAATGATGGATTTAAATAGCATAGTTCCCGAAGTGTCTCTTCGCCTGTTATCTACAAATGTCTCTTCGCCTGTTATACAAAAGATCTGGCGTATATTTTCCTTCATTGCAATTGAGTAGTGCACTTTTATCATTACACTTTAGACCACTTGAAGGCACTTGTAAATTTCAATACACTACCATCATTGCAATTGTACATTAATGTATTACATTTCCCAAGCTGCCATTATAAATTGAGTTCAACCCCCCAAGACATTTATTCCTCACGGACCTCTCAACTTCCACCCTCTCTCACCGTCCTGAAAATCATCTACGCCATTTCGACCGCCATGACTAGAGCCAAGCCTTCTGCTGCTGTTTGGGCAATGGTGAACTACACACCTGTACCACCACCTTCACGTCCTGGGCAAGATCAACATCTTTACATGAAGGTATGGACATCAACACACGACCAGGTCTTTGTTGATGTATTGTGGGAAAAGGCAGGGCAACACACAGCATCTTCTGCGTGTTAATGGACATTCATTCGTAACTGCAATGACACATGTGAACCATGTGTGTATGGAGACATTTAATCTTAGCTTTTGTTGCGCACATTTGGAGAAACTCCGTGAACGTTATGAGACCTTCGCCTTCCTGATCTCTTGCCCCGAGTTGTTCTGGGACAGATGGAACAACAATGTGTTCGCTCCTTCAGAATTCTGGGTAGCGGTTGCTAGCTTATGTGTTTACTACCTTTATTATAGTAAATAGCATTTGTATATGTATTTCACCTATCATTTGTATGTTCCTAACAACATTTGTTTCGCAGGAATTCCCCCTTGCTAAAGCGTACAAGAAATACGGAGAACCAAACTGACCAGCTCTACGAGCTATTTTCACCTCCCCAACATGATTGGACCAGCACCTGGTGAAGTTATTGAGGTTAACGATGACAACTAAGTTCCCTATTATATATATGTCCCGTTCATGCTTTCCTTCAATCATGTGCGGTGTAGTAGTATAATTGTGCTGCATAATTAGATTAACTTCTATGAGGTAGATTGATTTTCTAGCACCAATCTGTCTCACGCTACGTGTATGCTTTTTAATGAAATATTGACGTTGTGCATTGGGGAAGACCTGTTTTCGTAACAGTATTGTGCATCGCAGTTCACGAATATATAAAAAGTTTCATTAGATATAACCACTAGTACGTTATATACAAATGTGTCGACTGGCTACAAGTTTCTACAATAGTTGCACTTCACTGAGACGAGCGTTCTGTGTGTTCACGAAGCTGTCAATTGTTTCTTCGAACTTAGCATCAAGATCGGCTTGTTCAACCATACGTTTTCTGGATGATGTATTATTACATTTTGGATGATCATTTCTACTGTCTCCCTTCTCATGTGCAAAACTTGCCATAAAGTCGTGGTCTTCACCGTATACATTGGGATCGGGGCTGGGAACATAGCATTCCGGGGTACCTGGAACATGTTTTGGTCTAACCGGACCAGGCGAATCGAGCATAACCAATGAGGAAGTTCCACTTGCATGATCTTTACCAAACACATCTGCCCACGACGGGTAATACGGAAAGGACTTATGCCGCAACGTCCTTGCGAATGGGTAAACCTATTCAACCAACATCCACAAATAAGGAAATAATGCAAAGAACTTATATCCACAGCCGCATGAAATGTGTTATCTATTTTTTACCTTGAAGTAGCTTTGGAACATATCTTCAGTGGCAGTGACCATCTGCGCGGACTCATCCCACCCGAAGCCAGAGTTTCCTAGCATACTCGTTAGGCATGAGTAGGTCTTTTTCCATACGTGTATCTTGGAGATAATATGTGGATCAGACTTGAGCCAACTGTTAGGACAACTTTTAAGCATAAGCTGTTTCACTGCACCTAGGTAGCCTGTCCGGAACCCATTTTCACTTTTCCAACCATTCCGTGCAATTTCTTTCAAAGTAATGAGAAATGACTCTTCCTCCACAATGCTCCAAATGCTACGTGAGAACTTCCCTTCTTTCTTTCCGGCACTGCGTCGTATTCCATGCAAGCCTTCAGTATCCATTTCTGGAGCCTGAACTACATGAATAACACCCAAAAATGAATATCTTCTACATCATATTCAGCTAAGTAATTTAAGAAAATTCGCACTAAAATGTTACAAATATTGTTACCTCAGACAATTAATTCACAGTCTAAAAAAAAACACTCGCTTTAAGATTTCATACCAAATTAGTAAATAGTTGGACATCAAATACAAGAAAGTACAAGAACAAAAACGTAATACAAAATACTGCATCCGAATCAACCAAATGAAAGCCACTACATCATTATGGACAACCACAACTCCGTTGTGGTTGAAAGGCCATCGTAGTCATCAATTACTACGCCATGAGTTGTACATCGACAAGGCCAACTCATCCCCCCATATCGTCCACAATGGGGTTGGGTCGATTGAGTCTAAATAATCCACATTGTCTCCATCAGTAGACATAACATTTTCTGGCACCACATTCTCAAAAGGGTCAACTGGCATTGATTGCCTTATAAAGTTATGGAGAAGACAGCATGCCAATATTATCTTATTTTGTGTTTCAATGGAATAGAATGCAGGGCCGAAGAACAGCCCAGCGTGCCTTCAGGATGTCGAAGGTTCTTTCAATTATGTGACGTGCACTTGAATGCTTCATGTTCAAATACTCCTGGGCGTTCTGAGGCTCGCGATGGCCTGATTCCCATTCTTTCAAGTGATACCGTACACCCCAGTATGGTGTAAGAAAACCATTTGCATTTGTGTAGCCGCTATCACATAGGTAGTAGCATCCTGCAGCCCAAAAGATTACAACTATAATTAAGTGAACTTGATGAATGATAGGATTAACCAAACACAACAAAATGACAGTGAACAAAGTAACTAACAACTCAGCATTACCCCGTGGTATTTTCAATGAGTTCTCTCCGTTCATCGCATCGCGCAACACCTTGTTGTCCGCTGCACTTCCTTCCCAACCGGATGAGACGTAGATGAAGTTCAAATCTCTGTCACATATACCTAGAACGTTTACTGCTATTGACCCTTTACGTGTACGGTAGCGCGCTTTATCAACAGCTGGAACTCTAACGTCTATATACATCTCGTCCAGTGCTTCCAAACATCCCTGAGTTGGACACCACAATTATATACAGGCATGAAAAAATAGGTGATGGACATGAAATAGCATAATGATTCCAATGTACCTCAAACCATCGCCATGTTGCACAATTGCTGTCTGGCGAAACAGGGGTTGGTTTTGCCAACAACAAAGGGTGTAGCCGAAGAACTGCATGCAACACATTATGGAAATGTCGACTGACAGTCCATCCTGAATGAATGAAGTTATACTTTACAGTGTGATTTTTCTTGTGGTGCGCAAGTACACTAAGAAACATGGCAACTTGTTCATGGACGCTTACATGCCTCGTATCTCTCAAACCTCCCATATCATATAACATATGACACAACCTACCGAAAGCATTACGAGTCATTCGTAGATTATCTAAACATGAAACATCATTCATTTCAGTTAAACGTCTTAATATGTTCACTTGTTGAGGCACGCGGTTCCGTAAGCTGTACTTGAACACCCTTCCAAAACGATTGACCCTTACTTGGTCCCTCCGATACCGATAGTAACGATACAACAAAACTAACATCCTCAACGAATCCATCATTAACTCTTGAAGTGCAACAAAAATTTTCTAGCCGTTCAGCAAATCCCATCCTAAGATCAACATAATTGGACTAGTGAAGTTGGACTTGTGACAGCAAATTAGCTTTCAATTAAGTAAAAATGGACAGAGAAACACAACCACATACTGATCCATTTTAACGTTCAGTCAAGTGGGTGTAATCTGTGTTGAATGGAAAACAACTTCAAATCGAACGAAAAATTAGGGAAAATAACGGGAAACCACAGTGAGTTCAAATAACAACACGATAATCAGGAAATTGATTCAAGTAATTACTAGTTCGCATTTAATCTGTTACTTTCAATGGCGTCAGTTTCCGAACCACTCCTCGTCACAGAAACCTCACCTTCGTCCTCGATCTGATTCAAGAAAATAGCATACAAGGATGGAATTGTCGAACGCGAATGAAGTGGGAGGGAAATTATAAGAAGACGAGCTTTATCAACTGGCCCCTCTTCCATTTTCTTCAGCCAGAGGCGGGAATCGGAAATTTTTCCCAGCATTATCGTGCCCAATTGTGTACCAGGGCAGTAGAGTAAAATCCAGTCCAAAATTAAGGACAAGCTAGTCTTTTTACATCCTTGTCCGAAAAGGGCCACTAGCCCAAATAACTCAACAAAGGCCAATGGGTTGGTTGGCTTATTCAAGAAAAATAGTATTTAGTCTCGGGTTGTGGCTTTTTTCTCGGGCCGCCATTTATCAAAGGAAATGTGGGATTAGCCTATGTTAAGAGTCATATTCAAGCTAATAGCCCAATGTAAACGCAGCCTAAATGTTACCTTGTTTTCTACTCAAATTTTAGATTCTTTTATCCAAATATTTATGCTCTATTTTCTTACTTGAAACTTTAGTTCCCTTTAATTATTTGTTCAAGTATTTTTTTTACCTAAAAAACACCAAAGAATTTATTAAATTCACAATAATTATATTTAAAATGCCATTGATCACAATAGTGTCCAAAGTAGAGGCGTAAATGAGTCGAATTAGACCATTTTTTGTTGGCTCGAGCTGAAGCTCGAGTTTAAACATATTTTTCAGTTCCGAGCTCGAGCTCAGTATATTTTTTTAATAAAATTATATTATTATATAATAAATAATATTAAATATTATTATTGTTAGAAGTGGACACACCACTGAGGAGATCACAGAGATCCAGTAACCAACAAATTACAAAAGGGGACGGGTTCAAGGACCCTATATAATACAATTAGTTTGGGGGATAATACAGATAATCGAAAAATTATAAAAAAACAGTAATAAAGGAAAAACTTGTAGGAACAAATCCTTGTGAATCAGGCTAAGAGAGCCACGAACCCGTGTGAGCAGACACGACTACAGAAAGTCGGCACTCAGCAAAACCGGTTACACCAAGACCGAGACTGGTAGCCGATCAACCAGTAAACCACCACAGGAATCCCACTAAGGGAGAATGAGGCTTCACAACAGATTTATCGTCAAAGGTAAGAAGAGGACAAAAACTTATTCGGTGATTAAGGAGGGAAGACGAAAACTTCTTTTATGGTCATCTTCCATCGGCACAAAGATGGAATCCTTTGACTCCATTGATGATAAGGGGCAGAGGTATGGAAGGAGATCGAATCCATATCAAAGTGAGAATTAGAAAAGGGGAGAGAGGAAAATCAGAGGCGTCGCAACACTTAATCAGAATGAAGAAGAATGGGTTAGTGAATATATAAAGGGTAACCAGGTTGGGTCGGGTGGAGTGTTTTGGTAGTGGGCCTCCGAGTCTCGGTCTTTGGGCCATCCAAGGTCTGCTGGGCCTTTTATTTCTGAAGGGTCATGGGCCAACTCAACATTTGGTGTGGCTGCTGGGATAAAATAATAATGCCATTCCTGATAACTATAGTGATGTAAAAGCGGCAATAAAATACGGTAGAGATAATGTGAACGTTGACACAGTGATTAATGGCCTTAAAAGCAAAGAGATGGATCTCAGGACTAATAAGACTAATCAACCTAGTAATGAAGTCAATTCAGTAAGAGGAAGAATCACTTATCGTAACTCAGACTATAAGTATAGAAAACATAGCAGAGGCAGAAGTAGAAGCAGGAATAAATCCAGAACTACGGATAATAATAAGGTAAAAGAAAAAAGGTGTTATAATTGTGGAATAAAGGGACACTATATAAAAGATTGCAGGAAACCTAATAAGGATAACGGGGATAATAGTAATAACTACAACAAAGAAAATGCAAACTATGTTACTACTGATAATACTAGTGATGTGTTTATGGTATGTGACATCAACAATGTGAATGATATGGGCATGCATAAATGATTGATTGATTCTGGTTGTACTTTCCATATGACTCCGTTTAAAAATATTTTCTCAAACTTTGAATCCGGTAATTTTGGTTATGTTTCTATGGCTAATGAAAAACAGTGTGAAATCAAGGGTCTTGGTGATGTATGCTTAACTTTTGAAAACGACTATAAACTCATTTTGAAAAATGTTCGATTTATCCCTGATTTGAGCCATAACTTGATATCATGTGCTGTGTTAGAAGAAGAAGGTTTTGGCGGAAGATGGGGGAAATGGATAATGAAAATCATGAAAGGGTCATTAACTGCTTTTAAAGTTGAAAAGAAAAGGAATCTTTATATTTGTCATGTATCCTATGATATCCTTGCTGCATCTGTTACTACCACTGACAAAATATCTTTATGGCATAAACGACTTGGACATATAAGTTTAAAAGGTTTAGAACTTCTTAGGGTTGAGAAGCTTAAGTTTTGTGATGAATGTGTCATAGGTAAACAACATAAAGTGCACTTTCCTGTTTCACCCTACCCTGCCCCCTCATCATCCACTTGCATTCTTGATTATGTTCATGCTGATGTATGGGGTCCTTCTAACATACCCACTCATGGTTGAAATAGGTATTTCTTGTCCATTATTGATAATTTCTCCAAAAAGTTGTTTGTTTTCTTATTGAAAAACAAGTCTGATGTATTTGACGCTTTCAAAAATTGAAAACATTTGTTGAAAACCAAACTGGCAAGAGGCTTAAAGCCTTAAGGACTGATAATGGTCTTGAATTTTGCAATTAAAGTTTTTCTGATCTGTGTGATCAATATGGTATAAAACGTCATAAAACAAACCCTTACACCCCCAGCAAAACGGTGTCACTGAACGCATGAATAGAACTACTTTAGATAAAGTCAGATGTATACTTGTGAGTTTGGGGTTGTCTAAGTCCTTTTGAGGTGAAATTGTTTTAACTGCTATGCATGTGATAAATAGATCTCCATCTGTTCCTTTACGTGGCAAAATTCCTGAATTTATTTGGCTTGATAAGAATATTGATATCTCATATTTACGTGTTTTTGGTTGTTCCGCTTTTATGCATCAAAACCCTGATAAACTAGAGCCTATATTCGTGAAATGTGTTTTCATGGGGTACTCGGAAGGGGTTAAAAGGTATAGATTGTGGGTTAGAAGTCAACCCGGGTTTAAAGTACTAATCAGTAGAAACGTTGTCTTTAATGAAGAGGAAATGCCTTGCCTATCTGAATCACAAAAAGAAAATCAACAAGCCTCCTTAGAACCTTTTTTCAATCCGGTAGAGGGTAATTCGGAAGAAAACAAAAAAGTAGAGGAAAATACTGGAGAAATTCCACGAGACATCAGCCCTAAAACAGATCTAGAGAATTACCAACTAGCCAGAGATAGGCACAAGAGAGAACCTAGGGTTCCTACCAGATTTAAGGACTATCACATTACTCTGAATACTGAATCTAGCGAACCTAGTACTTTTGAAGAAGCTCTAAAATCTGATAGTTCTGATAAATGGATTAGTGCTATGAACGAAGAGATGGAATCCCTTAAGAATAACAAAACTTGGGTACTAGTGCCTAAACCCACTCAATGTTCCATCATAGGATGCAAATGGGTATACAAGATAGAACAGGAAGAAAGGTCAACACGTTTTAAAGCAAGATTAGTCGCGAAAGGATTCGCACAGAAAGACGGAATAGACTATACCGAAGTGTTTTCTCCTGTCGTTAAATATACCACCGTTCGTATTTTCCTTGCTCTCTCTGCTTATTTTGATTGGGAACTTAAACAAATGGATGTAAAAACTGTTTTCTTGCATGGAGATTTGGATGAAAACATTTATATGCATCAACCCACTGGATTCATTGATAAAACTAAGCCTGATCATGTATGCATGTTAAAGAAATCTCTATATGGTTTGAAACAGTCGCCTAGACAATGGAACAAAAAATTTGATATTTTCATGCATTCACTAAGCTATACAAGGAGCAATTATGATCATTGTCTTTACTTTAAGTATGATAACAATATTCCTGTGTTCCTGGTTTTATATGTGGACGATATGTTGATTGCTAGCCCCAACCTAGAGCATGTTAAAACTCTTCAGAATAATCTGTGTAAAAAATTTGACATGAAAGATCTAGGAGACGCTAAGAAAATCCTAGGCATGACTATTGAAAGAAAAAGAAAGGAATCCACTATTTTCTTAAATCAAGGCTCATATGTTATATCCATGTTAGAAAGATTCTCCATGTCCAACTCTAAACCTTGTTCTGTCCCGTTGTCCTCTCACTTCCAACTTAGTAAGGAACAATGTCCAAAGACGGAAAAAGAAAAAGAAGGAATGGAAAAAGTTCCCTATTCAAATGCGATTGGTTCCATTATGTTTCTAATGGTGTGTACTAGACCTGATATTGCTTACGCTATTAGTTGTCTCAGCAAGTACATGTCGAATGTTGGACCTTCTCATTGGGAGGCCCTTAAGTGGCTCTTAAGATACTTGAAAGGATTTGTTAATCGTGGTATTACCTTTTCTAAATGCATGAATGATGTTGATCTTGTCGCGTATGTCGACTCGAATTACGCTAATGATAGGGATAGTTGTAAATCCACTACTTCTTATGTGTTCACCTTGTGTGGATCTTGTATAAGTTGGAAATCTCAACTACAACAGATAGTGGCTCTGTCAACAACAGAAGCTGAATACATTGCCGCGACAGAAGCATTCAAAGAAGCCTTATGGCTAGAAGGTTTGGTTAAAGAAATGGGTTTTTTAAACAAAAAGGCAATCGTTTATTCTGACAGCCAGTCTGCCATCCAATTATGTAAGATTCCTGTTTTCCATGACATAACAAAACATATAGATGTCCGGTATCACTTTATTAGAGACATTGTGGGCAAAGGACTGATAAATCTTGAAAAAGTTGAAACAGAGTCAAACCCATCTAATATGGGGACCAAATGTCTGCCCACTGAAAAGTTTAACCATTATCTGAATATTTTGAGACTAGCATGATTTCAAGTGTTTGTGTCTTCCACAGGTACCGACAAGAGAGAAAGGACTAAGGCAGTGATGATATGCCCGAACCAGAATTAGATCAGGCTAAACCCTTAGTGGGTCTTGGTCCAAGGTAGAGAATGTTGAGTTGGCCCATGACCCTTCAGAAATAAAAGGCCCAGCAGACCTTGGATGGCCCAAAGACCGAGACTCGGAGGCCCACTACCAAAACACTCCACCGACCCGACCTGGTTACCCTTTATATATTCACTAACCCTAAACCTAAACCATTCTTCTTCCTTCTAATTAAGTGTTGTGCCGTCTCTGATTTTCCTCTCTTCCCTGTTCTAGTTCTCACTCTGATATGGATCCATCTCCTTCCATACCTCTGCCCCTTACCATCAATGGAGTCAAAGGATTCCATCTTTGTGCCAATGGAAGATGACTATAAAAGAAGCCTTCGTCTTTCCTCCTTAATCACAGAATAAGTTCCTGTCCTCTTCTTACCTTTGACGATAAATCTGTTGTGAAGCCTTATTCTCCCTTAGTGGGATTCCTGTGGTGGTTTACTGGTTGATCGGCTACCAGTCTCGGTCTTGGTGTAACCGATTTTGCTGAGTGTCGACTTTCTGTAGTCGTGTCTGCTCACTCTGGTTCATGGCTCTCTGAGCCTGATTCACAAGGATTTGTTCCTACGAGTTTTTCCTTTATTACTGTTGTTTTATAATTTTTTGATTATCTGTATTATCCCCCAAACTGATTGTATTATATAGGGTCCTTGAACCCGTCCCCTTTTGTGATTTGTTGGTTACTGGATCTTTGTGATCTCTTCAGTGATGTGCCCACTTCTAACAGTTATATTAATTATAAAGAGTATTAAACATATGGTAATGGTACAATATTTTAATATGATGTTATAAATATAAACTACTAATTAGATTAATATAATTGGTAAAAGTATAGAAAATATATATATATATATATATATATCAAATTATCAAAATACTTGTACACAATTTAGTATAGTTATTAATATTAATAAAATAAATAAACATAAGTTATTTTCTAATAGTGGTTGATCTCATTATATTCAAAAATCTAAATTGATGATAATTTAAATTTGGGTAAATTACAGTTACCTCTCTTGAGGTTTGGCATAATTACAAATACTCCCTCGTTGTTTGACAAATTACAAATACCCCCCCCCCCCTTGAGGTTTGTAATTGTCTAACAGATAACCCATTTTCATCCATTTTTATGGGTAAACTGACCAAAATGCCCTTATACACTGAATTATTTTTTATTTAATTTTTAAAATTTTTTGGACTATAATGTGTAGGGAGAGGTTTCTTAAGTTTTTTACACAAAGGAACAATAATGCAATTTGCCTCGGCTGATTGTTCTACAATTTTACTAAAGAATTAAGGGCAAAATGGTCAATTTCAGGTCTTTGGTTAAAAATTACAAACCTCGGGGGTATTTGTAATTTTTCAAACAATGAGGGAGTATTTATAATTATGCCAAACCTCAGAAGAGATAGATGCAATTTACCCTTTAAATTTTATATCATTCAATTATACAAAAATAAAAAAGAAGAATTCTTTAACTAGAGTACCGAATAGGATTGATCTCCTTATATATATGTGTACAATTAAAATAACAATAAAAATAATAAAAAAAAGTTCAACCATCATCATTATTATTATATTTACATTAATTAATGGAAATCACCAAATTTTAACATAAGTTTATGATTAATAAAATAGATTGAATACTATGTTCTTGATATAAATATATACTCACAAATAGATATAAAAAATTATAAGTTAATGTTAGAACATGTTAATTTAAAAAAGTATAAAAGATTAACATTGAAATATAACATAAAATTTAAATTCGTCATATTAAATAATTATTTATAAAAAATAACATTCAAACTTACTAAATTACTGATTAAGCTTGTTCTTATATAGAGATTAAGCATATAAACAAAACACCATATTTTATTGGGATAATTATACTCCCCTCCCCTGAAGTTTGTTGTAATTACACGTAAACCCCTGTGGTTTTAGAAATTACATCTACTACCCCTGTGCTTCTGTCTAACAAATGGGTCCCTCCGTTAGTTAAAATTCACCGAATCTGTTGATATTAGCAAAAAAAAAATTAAATTAAAGGTGAGATTTGTCATCGAGTGACTTATTACTGACTTATTGTAGGTTAAACGAATCTTTTTATGACCAAACTACCATTATATATCGTCACACTTTAATGCATGAGAGGAGGTATATTTTCACCGTTTAAAGGGTAATTTAGTCATAAAAAATTTGTTTGGCCAACATTAAGTCATTAATAAGTCAATGGAGGATAAATATCAACTTTCATTCAATTTTTCTGTTAATATCAACAAATTCGGAGAATTTTAATTAACGGAGGGACCTATTTGTTAGACAGAAGCAAACCTCAAGGGTACTAAATGTAATTTCCAAACCACAGGGGATTTACGTGTAATTACACCAAATATCAGAGGAGGAGAATGTAATTATCTCTATTTTATTATTATTCAAAATTAAAATATGTAATATTGATTAATATTATAATATATGATTTTTTTTAAATATAAAATTGATATAATATTGAATATGCAATTAAATATATAAAAACTTTAAAATAAAAAATATAAAAAAATTAGAAAAATTTTAAAAAAGCTCGCGAGCTTATGAACAAAGTATTTTCAGCTTAAGCTCGAGTCGAGCCAGCTCGACTCATTTGCCACTCCTACCGATCTCTCACTCCAAATCAATTTTGAGAATAAATTGTGAATGCAGAAAACTTTTAGAGGGGTATATGCGAATTGACCAATAATTTGAGGGGCAAAACATAATTAACCGATAGTTACATTGGAAGGGAAAACGGTGAAACTTTTATTACTAGTTTATTGCCGTCGAGACAGTAACGCGACGCCCCACCTCTGTTAGTATGTCTGCAACCTCACTTCCCTCCTATTTTCATCATCATACACCACTGTTTATGCGATTGAATTCTTAACAGAATCTGTTCAAAGAAGAGAAAAATGTTATTGATTTGATAACAGAAACGTTCAAGAATTGTGATCTCTTCAAAGATCAGAGCATTTTCCAGGTAAAAGAAATGAATTCTTGTCCTCCTCCTCCTTCGAGCTCCGTTGCGCCACCGGAGGCAAAGCGGGAAGAACGAGGGAAAGAGATGATAGTGCACAGAACGAAAGCGATACAATTCTTGGGACGAACCACTCCCATCATTCTCCAAAACGACAATGGCCCCTGCCCGCTCCTTGCTATATGTAAATTTCGCTCTTTCTCCGACCAGGGCTTTGCTTTTGTGTATGCCTGCTTGCAAGCATGCCCTTTTTTCTGTGGAAAGTTTTGATCGTTTTTAAGAGCGGATAAATAAAGTGAAAATTCGGACATGGTCAGATTTGAATTGTTCTAACAAAAACAATTTGAATTGCTTATGCAAATTGATGGTTTCTGTGAATCGTATGCACGAAGTTTGGATATTTATGATACTGAAATTAGTTCATCATGTGGGCTGATGTTGTTTGCTTAATTTGTTGCTTATGGGAATAATGCGGCTGTAATGGTATGAGGCTTGGAAGATTATAAAATGGTTCAGAGCGCCTTCATTTGTGCTACTGAAATCAGTTCATCAAGTGGGGCGTTGTTTTTTGTTTCGATATGAGGCGAAGAGGACTACAAAAAATGATGTTTGAGAGCTTCTTAAGTAGTGAGGTGGAGAAGAAAGAATAGCGGTCACTGAGAAAGGATTCTGCAAAATAATAGCAGTATCTGAGAAAGGATTTTGAAATCCTAATTCATGGCTTTATCAATTGTATAAGTTCAAATGCTTCGGCCCTTTTAGAGGAAAAAGACTTTGGCATGATGCCATTATGATGATTTACCTAGTTAATTGTATCTGCGTCAAATTTCTTACAGAGCTCTGGGAGTTATTCTGATTGGGAACTTTATATTGATAAAGTTTAAATGTACACTTGTTAAGATGATCTTTGCTGCCACAACTATACCTAAGTTGGCATGAAAATGCATTATTCTTGTTGGATATTGAGTTTCTTCTAATTTCATTTTTCTGGACATAATTTGAAGCTTAATTAAGATGAAAGTGGGATCCTTGAGATGTTTCTTGGTTGAGTAGTTTGATTGAATTCTTACTTTTGAAATATCATTGTGGAATCCTATTCTTGATTTTTGTGAGACTTTTGAAATCTTATTTTTCGGCATGTCATTGTTACCATTTATCACTGTGTCAGAATGGTAATGAAGCGTTATTATATACTATATGCTGTATTCTAGTTTGTTTAATATGTGATACATTGAGGTTTTCTTTTGAATAAGAAACTACTCTTGCACGGTTGCTGGTAATTGTCCACAGTTCTGTACTTGCTTGTTAATAATCAACTGTGGAAAATTATGCTATTCAATCTGATTGTTTGAGCATATGCAATGATGCTATTACAATTAACCTTCTAAATTTTGTTTGATGGTCTCCATTATGCAAGTATATTTTCTATCCCACTAATTATGCTGCATGTTGTGATAGGTAATGTTCTATCACTAAAGAATAGATTGAATTTGAGCCCAGATATTCCAGAGGTTTCACAGGAGAAATTGCTTTCACTTGTTGCTGAGCACTTGATTGATTCAAACAGTAACATCGACGTAATTGCTTTTGTGCACTAATTTCATATTGCTTTTGTATTGATAAAGTATTGGAAGTTTAAAATGGGAAGAGATCCTCTTGAGTATGTTCACACCCTTTTGTCAAATCTATTGTTTTCCTTTTGGGATTTGAGTTAATGTCAGCTTCTTAACTGGGTAACAGAACAAAGATGCTGGCTATATTGAAAATCAGCAACAGAATATTGCAGATGCAATTGATTTGCTTCCTAGACTTACAACTGGCATTGACGTAAATATAAAGTTTCAAAGGTAGATTAGCTTTCGGCTTTGTGTTTTACGAGGTTTTGAATTTTCAGCTGTAAAAATAACAATGATTAGTGTATGGTTCAGGGTATGTTGGTGATGGTTGTAGTATACTGCTTTTATAGAAAGCTTTTGCTTTGGAGATATGAAAAATACGTAATAGAAAATCATCTGTTTCTGTAGTGCAGTATGATCTGAATGAGTCCGGACCCTTGCTATAGTTGTTAACTCTGATGGATTTAAATCTAAATTTTTCAGAATTGATGATTTTGAGTTCACTCCAGAATGCGCAATCTTTGATTTACTGGATATCCCACTCTATCATGGATGGATTATTGATCCTCAGGTTCGAACTTTTGCCTCACTAGTCAAAACAACTATTTTAACTTTTGAGTTTTCCTAAGTTTCTTTGTGGTTTGCACTGTTCATAGGAGTTTTGTGTTCATAATCATGTAGGGTCATGGGATTCCGTCTAATGAGAAAGATTTTCAGTGCTATTATACAATAAATTAGAGCTATGAGGCAAAACCATAAGTTCTGATCTAAGTATTCTTCTTTTGTTTGTTTTCGGCCTAATAGCAGCCTAAAGCAGCATAAGCGAAAGCAAGAGCTAGAGCTAATGGGTAACCTCACAAGAGTGGAAGTTAGTTGAGAATCAGAGCTTTTTTATGTTAGAATTGTCTGAAATTGTGTGACCTTCTTTACTTCCTCAACTCCAGCTTGGTAGCTCTCGGATGATCATCCGCCATCAAGAGGAATACGGTGCTAAGTTTTATTGGCTATTCATTGTTCAACCATTATTGGCATGGACCACCTTGAAACCACTGGTTGGCTACTATATGTTGAATGCAGCATGACTTAACAATTCTTGGAGGCAGATTAATTTGTTGTAAGTTGGGCTAAAGTGATACTCCTTGTGGTTGAAGCTAGAGAACGCTGACTTCCATTGCCAAATTATGTGACCTTTAGGTGAAAACATAAATTAGGGGTGTTACACTTGGCAAATTGGAGATGTAGGATTCTTATATATAAAAAGTTAATGCTACTCAATCAATAATGTTGCGTTTAGCTATTTTGTAGATTCAATATGATGGGTAGTTCCAGATTTCACGCTATTTTTGTTCGTTGTTGGTGAATTAACTAAATTACAGGTTGTAGAGGCTTAGAGTGTAAAGATGTGAGACTTACAGGTCTGCAATATTACATCTGGAATATAGTCATAAAGTTCCAGAATAAGTTAAAAATGGAAGATTGAAAGCCAAGGATTTTTAGAAACTTATACGTCCTTTACAGATGGGCCTCTTTGGTGCAGAACAGATTGATCATTAATCTCTAATAATGCAAGCAACTAGATCACTGAGACCTCAACTTTGATGGCTAAAATCCTATAAAGATTTTGTCTTGAATAGGTTCACAACATTGGAAATAGCATTTCTTCTAACCCAAATCTTTACCTCCATGCTATAGAAATCTTTACCTCCATTCTATAGAAGGATGTTATTACATTTAAATAATGTATTTATCTGACTGAATGGCAGGTCAAGACGATATGCCAAAAATGGTATATCAACCTTTGAATTAGGCTAGCATGTCTGGTAGTTCCAAAAGTGACTGAATATTCTGAGTTTTGCTCTGCGGGAATATGTTGTTCTTAGCAATCCTTTCTCATTTGGACAGATGCTGAATAATTGCCTATGGTTTAAGCAAACAGTCGGAGCTGAAGTCTGATGAGTGATGCATGGTCTGCATGATTCCAGCAGTTTTATGGTTTAGGGAGATGGATTTCTAAGGGGGGGTTTAAATTAGTGAAGGACGAAGGCTACTCTCTGAGTGTAATTCTTAATTGAGTGTGATTCTTTTGTTCTTCAAGTTTTGGGGTCATCAAATGAGTGAGATTTTGTAATCTTTTCATGCATAATTTGTATGGTCATACACCTGTCTTCTGATGTGTTTTTTGTGTGTAACCTTGATTTTCTTGGTTAGGCTATTGCCTACACTATTCGTAGTCGGCTTTTTAGTTCTGTCGGTTGCATGCAGGTAAACTTTCTTATGTCTTATTCATGTTTTCTTCATGCATGTGTTTCAGGACTCCGAAACTGCAGATGCTGTTGGTTCAAAATCATATAACACTCTCATGGAGGAGCTTGTTTCTTTAGAAGCACAAACTAGGGAGAGTGAAGAGAAAGAGAATCCAGAAGATGATACTGTAGATTTTGTCGCTGCAACAACTGCAGCTCTTGGAGTACCGTCTCCTTGTCTTTCAAGAGGTCAATCCTTCAATGATTCTCCTCAAAGAGCAAGAAAAGGGGACATTGAAGAAGAAGCGGAGTTCTTAAGAGCCTTGAAATTATCAGAGGAAGAAAGGTCTAGTTCAGCAGCAGATGGTCTAGCTGCTGACATGAATCTAGTTGAAAGTGTAGATACGAGAAAATCCCAACTGGTAATACTTTCAGAAACAGTGGAAACGGATGTTACTAATGAAACTGTGAAGACAGGGACATTAACGTTTTATGATATCAGTGGTTTGAGCAATAACAATGTTGATAAAAAATTCCCTACAGTATTTACGCGGGAAGCTGTTTGTTCATTCTCAAAGACTGATCAAGAGAAAAACTGTGTCCAACCTACAAGGCAAGAATCTGCAGAATATTATGAAGGTGCAGTCGGAAATACTGGATCTGATGCAAAGATTAAGAATGAAAATGGTCAACCCGTGTCTTTTGGAGAAGATCCTCCATCTGCTTCTAATAGCTTTCAAGATAAGTCTAGGCATGATGAACATGTTCAAAATGAATTCACTTTCGCATTTGACCTGAATGGAATGAGAAATTGCACAAGTTCTTGTAAAGCTAGAGATCCTTCTTGCTCATTGACCACTACTGCAGATTTATATTCATCAAGTGACCGAGTGCATAAGATTGGCACGCTCGAAGCCTTCACTTCAAATGTTGATGACAGTGAACCCATTTATGAAGGGGAAGAATGCGTAATGGAATCAGGACCTATGGTTTACGAAAATCGAGAGCCCGTTTATGAGGGTGAAGTGGTTCTTGCCGAACAAGTGGATAAAGGTCGCACCGATGATGGCTTTAAGGACAGGTTATCTGTCAAACGAGGTGAATTGCTCTAAAAGATTGACAATAAGTTCTTAGTGGTTATCTCTTTGCTGGGAAATAAAGCCACACTCTTCCTTGTTATATATTCAGTTCTGGAGATACGACTTTTGTGCTAATGCATTTGTTTACCTCTTATTGATTCTCATTAGGGGAATTGATCAGGAACTTTGTAAAGAACAGTGCTAGTCAGTTAACTGTATACGGGTATGCGTTATGCTACTTCGTCTCATGGCTGAGAAGATATGCTTCATTGCAGGAGGTTTTGACTGTTGATTGTCTTCTGCAGCCTATTTTGCTTACAAGATAAAGTTAAGGAACACGAGCTTTGCGTATTCTTCAGGAATAATCATTTCAACACCATGTTTAAGGTTAGTCGATGGCATGTTATATACCTGTCTCTCCATTCGCAGTCATACTAATGGCTCCCAAATAAGTTGTTATGTCTTGTATACTTGTTGATACTCGTAACCGTTTTGGGCATTGGCGAGTAAGCATTTGACCAATTTTCAATAGTATTTTTCATATCCATGTGACAATTTGTATGAAACATACTAACTTGTTGGCTTAAATGCATTTTTGGTAGTAACTTAGGCTATTTGGCGTTTTCGTTTTTTAACTTTCTAGGGTAGCATTTTGGTCCTACATCTTTTCAATTTTCGTGATTTTAGTCCCTTTTATACCGGAGTTCACCATTATCCCCGGAAAAATGCATGTGCCTCTCACGTGACATTTTAAAAATTGGAGCTTTTGTTCCTATTGGCCCATTTCTGGCAGCATTTTTGTCTTTTTAACTTTTTAGGGTAGCATTTTGGTCTTGTATCTTTTTAATTTTCGCAATTTTGGTCCTTTTTTCGCCGGAGTTCACCCTTCTCACCGGTGGAGGTGAACTCCGGTGAACAAAAGGACTGAAATTGCAAAATTAAAAAGATACAGGATGAAAATGCTACTCTAAACGAAAACGCCAAACGACCTAAGTTACGGTACTAAAAATGCATTTAACCCCTAACTTGTCAGCGGATGAGGCCCTACTGCGGTAGGACTCTGCCCAGGTTTCTTGCATTCATAATGTGTATGCATCAATCTAGAAACATATACTGTGTTTACACGTGTAGTTCTGGTCCTTGTAGTAAAGAATAGCAGATCCTACTATTACCCTCATATGAGAGCTACTCACCAGCTCATCTTAGGCTGTGAAAATCAGCATGATTTCTTGATTAAGCATAGACTAGAAAAGAATGAAGTTAAGCTGCTTTTTTGCTGTTATCTTTTGTTGAATGTTGGAATCTTGTTTATTAAGAGATTCATAACGAGGTTTCCCGAAATTTATAACTAGCGGGTCATTTATCGAGCACCCACTTTTTGGGTGCCTATTGAGAAATGTACAATGCGCTTGGTTTTTTTACACTTTTTTCACTTGGCTTAGGATGCTAACCGTAACTGAGCTCACTGTACTTGCTTTGTGACAAAGTCGGCTTAGTACCTAATACGAGTCTGTTTGCAGTATGAAGGGGCGTTATACATTTTAGTGACTGACCAAGGTTACATAAATCAGCCAAATTTGGTATGGGAAAAGCTGAATGAGGTGAGAAGGTAGTACGCAATTATTTAATTTTTTTTGTTTAATAGTTGATCTCGGTTTAAGTTGATGAAATAATGCAAAAATTTCACAGTTTTAAATAGGTGATAGTACCATGTAACAATTCTTTGTTGTGCTTGAGCCATAAAATGTCCCAAAGTGCCACAATGATTCACCACATATCAATGTGCTATTTGTTTATGAAAGGAAACAAATGGTTATGTACCGTAACGTTATTACTAAAACTCTAGCAATAAATTACAGTTTGGGTCTAAAATGAGTTGCAAATTTGGGTCCGTTTGGTCATTACTTTAATTTGTCATAGTTTGTTGAAATATTACCAAAAAAAAAACAGACATTAATTGCTTGGTTGTTGAATTATTTACCTTAGTGTTTGGGTAACAACATTTAGATATAAGGAAAAATGCAATTTTAGTATTGTAACTCAGGAGGGTGACATTTTTGGTCTTGCACGAATTGATTTATGCAATTTAGTCCTATAACTTTAAAATTTTGGCATTTTAATTCTTTTTCCGGCTGGAAAACTACATGTAACTTGCACAACCTAATTAAATTGTAATTTTAGTCCCGTAACTTATAGGGGTGTGGCATTTTTGATCCTACACGAATTGATTTACAGGATTAAAATTGCAACTTAATTAGTTCATGTGCAAGTCACGTGCAATTTTTCGGCCGGAAAAGGACTAGAATTGCCAAAATTTTACAGAACTAAATTACAAAAATCAATTCGTGCAAAACCATAAGTATCATATCCTCTATGTTACTAGACTAAAATTATACTTTTCCCTTTAGACCTAGTTGGATTCTGTTTTGGGAAGAATAATGGTACATTGTCTCATTCCCATATCTCATAATTTGATCCGTCAATTAGGTTAATGGCGATACATTATACATGATGGGGAACTTTAAGGAATTCAAGATCGACGCTTCCAACGGCGCATGGGGTGAACAGAGTGCCATGGCTAATACTGCAGTATATAGTTGTTCATTGCACTACAAGAAAATTGCTCAATAACTACAAAAAAAAATCAACGTCGAGCTAATGAGCAAGTAAAATTTTCGTTGTTAATCTACATTATTTAATACAAGAATTTTACTTGCTAATGAATTTAGCGACGAAAATTTACTTGCTAAAGAATTTAGCAACGAATTGTTTAAGATATATACTCAGGTAGAACTTAGGAATGAGAATTTTACTTTCTAATTAGCTCGACGTTGATTTTAACATCAATTTTTTTCGTAGTTATTGAATCATTTCTTTATAGTGTTGTTCCAGATTTCTTGTGATTTGTGTTCACGACTCAGAATTAAATCTCAACTTTTTACAGGACTATTTAGCTAGTGTTGACAATGTGGCTCAATCACATTCAAGCTTCAAGTAACTCTCTAACTTCTCTATCACTTATTGTATTAGTAATCTCTTGTCTATTGATGAAGAATGCAACAACTTTCCATTGTGAATGTTACATTTCACAAAAACCGTTATATTTTTTAAAATTGCAGTTTGGGATTTGACCTGCATATTGTTTAAAGGGTTAATTACACTTAGACTCTCTCTAAAAACGCCAAATATGTTTTCCCCCGGAAAACTTATGAAATTACGCCTATACCCCTTCTGAAGATGCTTTTGTTAACCCAAGCGGAAGTAGTGAAATTTTCATTTCACCCTTGATTTAAAGAAAAATAATTTTATTAACCATTACGTTAAATGGATAAATTTGTTATATTTATGTATTTGTACAGTTTTTCTGTCTTTCAATATTATGAGAGAATACTTTAATATTATATTAGAAAATTTCTATATTTATTACTAATTGATTGAAGTAAAAAAGAAAATACTCTAATAAAAACATTTTTAGTAATGTCATTATTATTTTAGCCATGTTTTGTAGCTATACTAAACCAAATATGAATCATATGATAGAGTAGTTGGATCTTTAGTTAACTTCCTATTAGACCTTGATAAGTTTAGCGTCATAAATGCCTTTCGAATCGCTCGAAGTATTATTCCACTATGATAATTCTTGCTAAGAAGAATGTCAAATGTATGCTTGTTTCAACCAAAAGGTAATGGAATTACGTTAATATCTTCTTGTATAATGGTTAATGCACATGCAAATTGGTCATGTATAGGAACTTTAAGATGGATGGTTGGGATGAACATTTAAATTCTTTTTTTCTTTTCATTATATTCATATTTCAATGTGAAAATAATTAACTTGTATATTCTTATTAGTATATATATATATATATTTAATTAATTGTGATGCAATTTGTTTAAATAATATTGAAGGGTATTTGTGTGAAGTTTATTGTTCTAAATGTGGTGTTTGTATTATTTTGCTAATACGAAGCGTGTTGTGATATTGAAAATGATGATAAATGTAGATGTATATGGAATAGTTCTAATTATGACAAAATATTTTTTGAAGATAATATAACATATCGTTTCATAAAGAGAATTATTGAGGCACAATCAATGAATTGGTTTCTACTGTGATTGAAATATTAAATACATTATCTTGAAACAATATTAGAAATTGACGCTATCATGAAAATTACTAATATCTTAGGTTTATTACCAATGACTTATAAAACAGATGTAAAACAACCTTTTGAAATATGAGACTTAATATCTATCTTAGAATTCATCATATTCATTTTCATGTTGATCTATTTTTGGTATTAATTTTATTTAGATTTCTTTTTGATACTTCTCTCTTGAACACTAGAAGATGTGATTGAACAAATATTTCTCTATGGCAGATGAAAGAGTAATAGTAATGTCGCTCCGTATATATAAAGATATACAAGACCTTCCAAGGGCAATTATTTTGTTATACTTACGCCTTTTTAACTATATGATTATATATAGAGTGTTTCCGGAAGAGGTGTAATTTTTTGGGGGAAAGTTTAATCATTTATAAAAGTTTTCTACGTGTAATTAACCCTTTTTCTAACAGAAACATTTCACGTCTTATTCCAGTCCGCTTTATCACGATAACGATTATCATCATTTCTATTGTCCATTCCTGGGAAAACTTATGAAATTCTCTTACAACTTGAATCTTGTTTGAAACTACTTAGTCTTGTAATGTCATTGCTACATGTATGTTCATCTTTTCTGGATTTTGGCAGAATTTTGTGTTGCATTTTTATGCGGACGTATCATATGCAGCATGCCGTATGTCATGTTCTAATTCTAAATTCTGATATAGAGAAACCTCGGGGCCTTTTGATATCAATGATTTTGATGCTTTTTATGGCGGTTCTGACTTGCAATTGGCAATAGCTCTTCAACAACAGGAATTTGAGCAACATCAACAGCAACAGCAGCTACAGCATAATTTGCAGCAACAAGCTGGTAGCTATGGTTCAAAGCTCCAGGTAGGGTTTTTGAAGTTGTTTCATGTTGTCATGTTTTGCTATACAGTATATCCACATTTGTGAGTGTAGCTAAATATTTGTCATGGCTAAAACATATGGTAAAAATATTTGATATGGCTCATAGCTATGGCAAAAATAGTTCCACGGTGAATAATCTAGATTTTTGCAAAAGGTTTTTGTTTAACCATGGTTAATAATAAGGATGAATTACACTGACCCCCCCTGAGGTTTGACATAATTATAGATACTCCCTTGTTGTTTCAAAAATTACAAATACCCCCCTGGGGTTTGTAATTTTTAACCAATGGCCTAAAATGGACCATTTTGCCCTTAATTTTTTTTTTTTAAAATTGTAGAAAAATTAGAGGCAAATTACATTATTACTCTGTAAAAAACGTAGGAAACCTCTCCCACCACATTTTTGTCCAAAATTTATTTGAAAATTTTAAAAAATAGTTCAATTTGCATAAGGGAATTTTGGTCAGTTCACCCATAAAATGGATGGATATGGGTTAGTTGTTAGACGGTTACAAACCTTAAGGGAGTATTTGTAATTTTTAAGATAATGAGGGGGTATATGTAATTATGCCAAATCTCAAGAAAGGTCATTGTTATTTACCCTAATAATAATTATTTGCCACGGGTTTAATCTATTTCCAATAAAATAGTAGCCAATATTAAATTTTCTTCTAGTGACAATCTGTAATTCTGCAGCAACTAGAGCCATTTTGCAGGGACACGATCTTCGTTTACCTAACGAAGTGCTTTCCTTCATTTGCAACTTCTGTGTCAGCTAAAACTGATGAACGACCTGAACAATTTTGCAGCATGAGCATGCACGCATATATATATATATATGTATATATATATATATATATAGTTCTAAACTTAACATCTTTGCAGGTTTCACAGAACAGTGAAGACGGCCCGGACTCTCCCTCTGAGCAGGAGTCGAAGCCAAAAGAGAAGTGTGTTATCATGTAATCACTCGATGCAGGTTTTGTATAAAGGAATTAGTATGAATACTAGGATTGTTTTTTGTCCCTTTGCAACTTGTGCCGATGAAATACAATGTCTGCAACACAAACTACAGTTATTTTTTCTGTGAATAGAAAACCATAATTTAGCTCTCTGAATTGACTCCTGCTCCATTCTTGTAAATTTTCTCTTCTTAATCATAAAGTCCAAACCCTGGAAATTTTCGACTTCCGGTAGTTGTAAGAAGGTCCAGATGTTGAGTATTCTGTACATTGCATATGTTTGTTCAGAACTAAATGTAGTCATAATAGCATTGAATATGAACAGGTATATGATGCTTGGACCTGAGAGTGTTGAACGAGTAGTAAAATAGAGTATCACTATGCGGGCGCTCTTTCTGTTAATTTTCGACATTCTTGTAAGAATAGTCAGTATATGTGGCAATATGTATAGCAGTTTATACGTACTCATTAAAAATGTAATAACGCATTGTGTATTCATAACACCACATCGATGTTGCAATCAAGTACATAAGTCTATGAAAATAATCAAGTTTTCTCAGCTACACATCACAAAAGTATTACATAGACTTCTAATTATAACTTAGTTAAGAAAGATCATGTGTTTGTAACCAAGCTGTGCTGCAGCTTCGTGCCCGTGTATACTCAAGCCTTTCAGATTTGCTCTCGTTTTCCACGATAATGATAGCCAAATACTAGTAGGATCCCGTATGTGGTGCTAACACGATGAGCTGGTAGATTTTACCATGGGATAATCGTTAAGATTATCAGACTATAATGCTTCCACGTCCCATTTCTGATACAATTTTCTGAATTTAATCATGAAAATGGTATCTGGAGCAAGGAATCGGTGCTTGTACATAGGCATAGGCAATCAAGAGACGTATTTGCAGACGATCTACTCACATCTTTAAGCGTCCAGGCAGGTCACGATTTCTTCAACTGTGAAACGAGCTCTTCAACCCCTGAACTGGAGAACATCAACAGGAGAAGAATCAGATGAGTCAAACTAGAGATTATATTCAAAATGTATAAAATCAATAAACTACATTTGTAGTGTTTTTGTTGTCTTGTTATTTTTGCAGACATGAAATTTTTGTTCACAAATTATAGGTTAGAGATTCTTGTAGGAGAGATTACAGGCAGAGACCAGCATATATGTGTACTCTGAGAAGCTGGAATGCAGTTCTGATAGGCCTGCAAATGTTGTATCATCCTAAGTCGTAAAACAAGCCGTTCATCCATCAGCCTAAGACAAACTCCATTAGATCATATACCAGCCTAGCATTCCAAGAGATCAGCTGTCGCAAAAAACCTATCGTACCTATGCTGCTGCTTAGTTCTCCTGACATTTGCCATCACTTGCTCCCGTTTCTCTACTATCTTCTTTATCCTCTCAGAAACTAGGGTCCTCGGGCTTAAAAAGCTTTGGCATTCGTAAGCTGGGGTCTCCAGGCTCGACAAACCTAACCCTTTGAGCAGCCCCTTTCCTTGTGTTTGCAGCAAATTTAGAAGCTAATATAGTGGCCTTAAGAGCATTGGTTTCTGTTGAAGGTTTGTGGCTATCGCCTTCTTCTTCATCGTCATCATCATCGTCCTCGTCAGATAATTGCATATAATACATGCTCTCATGTCTCGCCAGTTCCTCTGCAAGTTTCCTCCTCTTATATCTTCTCCAAGCAGCTTGTAAAATGCGAGCTCCCCAAGTCCTCCATTGATGAGAATAGTAGCGAAAAACATGCTGCAGTTTCTTGCTGTGAAGGCGTTTAAATTGATTTGCAAAGAATTTGAGGTCGTCTGCACGAAGGGCAAAGGCTTCCACTTCTGTGTTGCACTTGACTGTTCGGGTAGAAGCTGGAAGGTTTATGTCTGCAGCATTCATCAGTGCCCATGTCAGCAGTTCTTCGCCACAGAAATCGCCAGGTTTGAGGGTGATGGAATTGAAGAATCCTGAGCGTCCACCATCAGTTGTGGAACTTTCAAGCTGGCCTCGGATTATGAAATGCATTTCAGTAACTGGATCCCCTTCGCGAACAATGTATGTTCCTCTGGTGTTCAAAGATGAAACTAGGCGTTCGCATATTGCATCCAAGAGTTGGTCGTCCATTTTTGAGAAGAAAGGTACCTAAATTGTTTAATAAAACCATGAGATATCGGCATTGAAGTATAGAAACAGTGTGAACTGTAAGTCTTTGGTGGGTTTTGATATGTAGGCTTTTACTGTCTCCTATGAATTAACTGTGTTAAAAGTAATAATCTTGTCACCTCTGCTCTCTTTTGATCTAGTAAAGGCAGGTATACATCAATTACTCAGATATAAAACGCAATATATGGCTTCTCAAATTCGGCATGTTTGTTTTTGTTTTTGGTCCATCTTAAAACAAGCAATACGTTAGGCATTTACTTACAAAAACTTAAAAAACTTGCCATATTATCTTTATATTAGCCAATTGACTTTTACTTTCCACAATTGGTTAAAATGATATTTTTATTATTTTGTTATTTTATATTATTTCTATTCTCAACATTTATAAGACACTTATTACCTAGTAACTTCTATTAAAAGCCAAACTCAAAATATTTACAACTACAAAGGATATGCTCAACTAGTATTTTTTGAGAAAATTTACAATTTAGAATTTCAACTCTTGGATTTGAATTCAAGTTTTTCCAATCAAACTTGATATCTTTAATAAATGCACCAAATGTCTCCAATGAAGAACATATTTATAAGTATATAAGAACAAAGTTGTTGCTCTAAATCCATTCATTGTGTAAATTTTGGCTATTAATATAAGTTATCAAGTGATGAGTTTCTTATAAACTGTTAAGAAACAAAAATAAGAGAAAAATAATAAAAACATCATAATGAAGTATAATTATCATATGTGAAGTATGGAAGTCCAATGTCTAAAATAAAGACAAATTATATTGATTCTGATCTATGTAATTTTTTTTAATTTATTATTTTTCATTTAGAACCCACAGGTGGATATAGTATATTTAATATTTTGTTTTGCTTCTAAATAATTAATAGTTGTTTTATTATAATTCCAACCTTTTAGCTATAAAAATAATATTAAATTATCAAAATAAATGAGTTTTTTTAAGTTTTACTATTCATCAGTAGAATATTCCACAAATTTTATAATAATTTGTCAGGACTTAACAGTTAAGGACCTAGTCACATGTATTTAAAAAATGATGGATTCGATTCTTGCGGTACATTTGAGAGATATGGACTAAAGCAAAACAATCAGTAAAGATGAAGGATTATGAAAAGATTTCTCTTATATTATATCATATAAAAATTTCTTCAATATAAAGATTATTCGTATATTAAATAATTCTTTTTTTTATAAATTCTTGAATAAAAGAATTTATTATTAAAGAATTCTTTCACGTTCTTATTTATAAGTAAAGAATTCCTTAATATATTAAAGACTTATTTAAACAATATTACATAATATTAACTAAACTATCATTATCATAATACTTTCATAGCTCAAAAAATAATCCTTTATGTATATTATATCATAATATATATTACAAAGTATACATATAATATAGTTACCAAACATATTTCTTATAACCTTATATTATGTTACAATATTAAACGTAAAAAATACATACAACATACGTGGTTTTTCATCTAAAATAATTCTTGTCCCATACAAAACAAACCAAACATACAAACACATATCTACCAATTATCTTTATCATTCTTTACAAACAAAACCAAACATACAACGAAGTCTCTTTATCTTTATATAATAATCAAAATCAACTTCAAAACAAAACGAATTGTAATGAACAGCTCTTTATAATCGTTAAAAGGAATATGGTCAAATTTAAGAATGGAACTTGGAAAATGTCCAAATGTGGACCACAAAAATATCTTTGCCAACTAAAGGAGCAAAATAGAAATCTCAATTACTTCCCCTCAGTGATTGCAAAGATGATCCAGAGGTTGAACACATGAATAAAGCATGTACACATGTTAAATACTACCCTGCAATCACTCGTATTTTTCATGCTCCTTGAATGAATAGATGCATAACTTTTTTTACATGCAGGTATGATCAAGCAATAGAAACAAGTGAACTTACACGCCGGACAAGATCTAGGCAAAGATGCTTCTGAATTTCGCGCCGTAGGTCCAGTGGTAATTCTTGCAGAATGACATCTTCTTTTACACCTCTTGTAGAAAGCCAGTTGTATTGGACAAATCGGCGCACACGCTCCTGCAGCTCTGGAGGTAGTTGGCGATGCCTCATCCATTCCTCCGTATCTCTTCGTTTGACCCTCCATTCTTCAAGTCTTGCTGTCGTAGATTGTAGATAGGTCTATAAAATTTGGAAAAACAGAACATAGTGCATTGAGCAATTTCAAGAGAAAATAAGTTCATTACTTTTGACTAAAAATTTGTTTCCTTCAAATTATACACCAGATACAAGAAGGTTTCAATACGGTTAATCTATGAGATTCCTCCAGTTATTAATTTTGATAATATTAAAAAATACAAAAATAAAAAGTGGTCACAGTTTAAGCAATCTACTATTTTACTCTCAGTCTCTCACTCAAAAATAAATGGGTGAAATCTATTAAATCAAATAACCAAAAGTAACATGCAAGAAATATATTAGTTATAAGGTAGTCAAAACGAGGGAGGTCAAGGGATTCTCATCCTGGGGTACTACAGCCTTTCTGTTTATCACATAACAAATTCTAAACATAAGGTATCATGACAATAGGTGAGCACAGATTGCCAAGAGAACAGTACTCTACCTGCATATTGCCTATCAGCAGCGCGAAGAAGACTAGGCCCATAAGACATATTATAATACTGAAGATTGTCTCAACCACATAATTACTTGTCCTTAAACTTTGTCCATATGAACTGCAAAAAGAGATTTACATTCATGAAATAAGCATAAACGGACAGGACTCTTAAGATGTAATTAAAAAATGAAAAATTGCTCTTGATCACAATTAGATTGATTGTCTTTAATCAGAAGTGACCACTACAATTTTTTATGAACGATCCTAGAACAAAAAGTGTGTTGAAATAATCTATTACATATGATACACACCTTTAGTAGTTATAGCAGGACTTAAGATAATGGAGAGTTTTTTCCATTTTACAGCAATGCAGTAAATAATAGAAAATTAATTACCGGGATATGTTAAAATACTAAACCTCTAGGAATATAGTATCAACAGAAGAAAAATAGAAAGAACAAGGAGAGAGAAAATATATAGTTTACCTTCAGAAAACTTTATTTATAGAAAGGTCAATACAAAATTTACAAGACAATAATTTCCTTTTCTTGAATGAGCTGTTCAAGCGCAAAAACTGAATGGGAACGTAAGAAATCTATTCAAGCTTTGCTTCATTCTCTTTTCCAATAGTTACAAATTTGCATATTCTCTACAAATAAATAGGACAAGCTATCTTTTTTTGTAGATCTGATGTGAGTCCATGTTGTATAAGAAGAATAAGTTTCATGGTATGGCACTAGGACACCAGAAATTTGGTGCAGTTAGCTACTACAAGACAGAAAATAAATAATAAAGAGGAATAACAAAAAATAACATAAAGTTAATATCTAGGAACAGTGTAAACTAACCTTAGATTTTTTAAACCATACCACAGACAGTAAAAGTATTTTGGGATGAAAGCTGCTGAAGGAACATCATCACTCACAGCGTTAGTGAATATTCCTAAATCAAATTCTTTATTTTTTCCATTACACATTTTGAAGATCTCAGTGGCTTTATACCAGCTATCATATTTACTGCCAGAAGATGAACAGTCAAGATAATCTGGTTTACAAAATCCACCACCCCTTTCTACCAAACAGTAGTGCTTCCAGCATGAAAATACTCGTTCAACGGACATCAAATACCATACTGATCCTATAACCTGCGGATGGAGTGAATACGCTGATAAGATAGAAGATAGGCAAAATATATGTTGCATCTGAAAGTTTGCTATTTCCTGAAGAAGAAAGAGTTTTATAGCAGGTTAGGACAATTTGGTTTGCAGACAACATGGTAGGTGATGCTTACATGACTTGCTAACAAGTAGAGGATGAGATTGTATGCTGCCCCTGTCCAAGCACTTGCAACAACACCGGAATGTTTTATAATTCTCCAATTCAAAGGGAAAATAACAATGAGTCGTGGGATGTACTGCAGGATGATGAGAAAAGTAATGGCGTGATTAACAGAAGCACTGCTTCTTGCCATAGTCAATGGCATAATACCCCAAACGACACACTGGCACATGAAACAGAGAATGCAGAAATATATTAGTAAACGGAAATCATGTTAGCTAAACATCATTGACAAAGCCACAAAAAATAAATAAATAAAGACTTCATGAATTGACTAGTCTATTTTCTTCCTCAAAATATGAACTTTTCTACTAAACAATGGAATCAAATAAACATGACCCATTGCCAGGAATGGACTAAGAAAGCTTAAGAGAGAGAGAGCTTTTGATTGACATAACGGGGCAATTTCAAAGTGTAAAGGGCTCACGAGGCAAGTTTTTATTTTCATGTGATCTATGTTACAAATTTGAGATTATTGCTAAAAATTTTGAGATAGACTGTGATATGTGTGCAGATACAAGAAGGAAACATAAATGCAAGATAGAAAACATTACGTTGTTCAGGAATGGTCCTACATCCTCAAGTTTTCTCTTACTAGGATAAATTTTTGTACAAGATTACCATGGACAACCAACCATCAACTTTTTATACTATAACATTTGTAAACCACTATAAAATTATTACAAATTTACCCCATCAAGTCAGCAGAGTTGGAGCCACAATTTGCAGGCAGGCGAAACGTTGCTAGGCTCCATATTCTAACAATTATGGATAAAGTGATAAATGATCGCTGTGCAGCCGCTACCAGCTGTAGCTTAATCAATTATTTTGCCCTTCTCTTAATTTCCCTCGAAATATCAATCAGCTAAATAAATCTCTCAGTTTTAAGAAAACACAACTTCAAAAGGATACACTAAAGGAGTCATCTAACACAATAAGTTCCGTATCCATTTTCAGAAACATAATCTAACAACATTTCGCATTACAAAAAAAATTAGAAAAAAAAATATGGAGAAGCAAATGAAATGTACTTGGGGGAGAGGAAGAGCGGCGGCGAGATCAATGGCGAAATCCCCTCTCAAATAGCGACGCGCAATGAGTTTAGGATCGGTAACCAAATCACCTCTACCGAAAACCCTAGTGTTGGGAGCAACATAGGCGGTGCGAAATTTCATGGTGATGTGGAGGACGGAGAAAAGATCGACGGTGGTTCTGGTGAAGACGAGAAGGCCGCCCCAGCGGTAATCCATGTACAGGCATTTCCGATCGTGCTTAAAACCCAGGAGGTCGAAGAAGAGAGGGTCGACGAAAAGCGCAGTGAGGGAGGTGACGAAGAAGATGCGGTTCCATCTGTTGACGAATTCACCGCTGGGGTCGAGGATTTGGCGCCACCATACCTGCTGGCGGTCGCGGATAAGGGAGCTGGGGATGGGGAGAGTCACAATGCGGAGGCTGAGGCTGTTCATGGCCGGACGACGACATAACAGAGAGAGAGAGAGAGAGAGAGAGAAGATGGTGATTGTCGTGGGAGCGCAGGGATGGGGTGGAAGGCGGAGGAGGAGAAGAGAGCGGGGAGCCATTCGGATTTTGAACGCATCTTTTCAAAACTTCAGGGGTGAATTACAATAACCTCCTTAAATTTTGGTATAATTATAGATATTCCCTTATTATTTTAAAAATTATAAATACTCCTGAAATTTATAATCGTCTAATATATAACTTATTTTGATCCATTTTTTATAGGTGAATTGACCAAAATACCTTTATACAAATTGATTATTTTTTAAAATTTTCTATATTTTTTTGAACAAAAATGCACATGGAAGAAGTTTTTTACATTTTTTAGACAAATTGCAATAATATAATTTGTCTTGGTTAATTTTTCTATAATTTTTAAAAAAAAGTTCAAGGACAAAATGGAACATTTTATGTTCTTGGTTAAAAATTACAAAGGGTATTTGTAATTTTTGAAACAACGAGGGAGTATTTGTAATTATGTCAAACCTCAGTGAAGGTCATTGTAATTCACCCAAATTTTAGAGTAAATTGATTTTAATTATTAAAATATAAATGCATTAAATTCTTTTGAAATATAATTATCTATACTAAGATAAAAAGAAGAGGTCCTCTGCGCTCACAAACGAAGCCCGGCGGTAATCACACCGCTACACTATGTTTTTAAAAGTTAAAAATGTCTTCAACCGATTGTATAAATAGCATTTAATTTTCAAGTTTTATATTAATTGCTAAATTAGTTTTTTTTTTCTTTTTTCTTTCTTTTTTTTTATGTGACGTATTGGTTATTTGATTTATTTTTTGCTCTTATTTATAATAATATATTTTAAAGTGTGAAAGAATATTTATTATACACATGCAGGGACGGCAGTTACAACGACTAATTTCTTTTAAAAATGGCTAATTCATAAGCTTTTTTATTAGTTTTATTTAGGATAAATTACATCTACCTCCCTTGAGATTTACCATAATTATAAATACCCCTCGTTATTCGAAAAATTACAAAACACCCCCTCAAATTGAAAATAATTATGTAGTCCCTAGATAAATATGTGAAAAGTACTACTTTACCCTTACTGAATGTTTTATTTTTTTCAAAAAATTATTTGAAAAAATATGCAAAAAATATGAGGGTGGATAAAATAAATAATCGATAGAGAATGTCAATCGATTTTTAAAAAATATATAAAGTTATAACTTATAATCCAAAAGGGCATTTTAAATAGTTCATTCCAAAATTTGGATAGGAATCTAACAAAATAGGTTCATTGTTAGACGAAAATTAAGGTCAAGGGATATTTGTAATTTTCGAAACCATAAAAAATATATTTTTTAATTATGTCAAATCTCATGGAATATGATTGTAATTTATCATTTGATTTATATACATTTACATTTAATTTAATTCATTAATTTTATTTTTATCCTCATGTTCTTTTATTCATTTAACTAAATATAATAAAAAATTAAATTATGTTCATGCATATTCGAAATATTCGACCATTAATATATATATATATATATATATATATGAATATTTATAATCTATCTATCAATATCATGTTATTGTGACCGATGTGTTCCAGAGTAATTGTTTTGATCGATGTGCATTCTATTCTATGTATAGATTAAATTAATCTTATATTATTGTAAATACATATTATTATTATTATTATTAGTACGAGTAAATGCCTACACCTTTTGGTATTTTTTCGTAATGTTTATAACTTTTTGTATCCCCATTATATTTGTAATTATTTTTTGAGTAAATTACATCTACCTCCTCTGATGTTTAATATAATTACAAATATCTATTCGTTATTTAAAAAATTACAAACTCCCTAGAGGTTTGTAACCGTCTAACAAATAACTCATTTCCATCCATTTTTATAGGTGAACTGGCCAAAATGCCCTTATGCAAACTGTATTATTCTTAATTTTTTTGGACTACAATGCGCAGGGAGAGGTTTCTTAAGTTTTTTTAATAGAGGAGCAATAATGCAATTTGCATCGGTTGATTTTTCTACAATTTTAACTAAAAATTCAAGGGCAAAATGGTTAATTTCAAGCCTTTGGTCAAAAATTACAAACATCGGGAGGTATTCTTAATTTTTTAAACAATGATGGGGTATTTATAATTATGTCAAACCTCAGGGAGGTGGCTGTAATTTACCCTTATTTGTTTTTATAATATAGTTTGTAACAAGACATTTGGTGGTCTATAAATATCACTATGTAATTCATTTGTACAGAAACTTTTGGAAGAATAAGAAAAAGAGATTTGGAGAGAATAGTTATTCTTATTGTGATCTCATATATAATTATAAGTGAAAGGCCAATAAACTTATAATTTTTCTAAGTTTACAACATATATAAAATAAATAATAACAGGTCAAATAACTATCCCTTTTAAATAATTAGTTCTATCAAAAAAAAATTTATTCATATATTGAAAGTTTATTTATTTGATCAATGTTGATTAATTTTAAATATTTTTTTATTTAATTAAATAAATATAATAAAAGTTTATGTTATGCACATTCATTTAATGTGTTCCGATTGCAGAATTATTGCTTACTTTAATATAAAGTCAACATATTTAAACTTCAAACTAGGTATTTATATGGGTAAACATCATTTTTGTTCCTTAAAGTATGCCACTTATCCACTTTTGGTCCCTCATGTATTTTACTCATCAGATTTGGTCCCTCAATTTTAATAATTTCATCAGATTTGATCCATCCGTTAATTTTTCTGTTAAAACTAACTGACTTTAAAAAAAAAATAAAAAAATGAATTTGTGATCAAGGGAATATGAACCAGGGCCACAAGTTTAACAAACTAAGCTTGTTACCACTTTGCCAAGCCTGTTACTCAAATTACTATTAACCCGAAATTTTTCTTTGGGATAATTTCACTTTTGGTACCCTATGTATGACCTTATTTCACCTTTGGTACCCCATATTTCTATGTCATCAATGTTGATACCTAATGTTTCCGTTTTTCAGTTAGTTAAGTACCAGCCGTTAGTTGACCGTCAAAGTTAACGGTCAAACTCATTTTGGAGGGAAAAATTGGCGGTTCCAAGCTTATTTAATGACATGTTTGGCTACCATTTAATACACCGCAAAAACTAGAATTGATATAGTAAAATGAGAATATTTTGGCAAAAACGAGAGGGATGAGGAGAAATTAGTTTCAATCTTACTCAAATACGAGTGCGGGTTCGTCTAATGAGAACATTTATATGGAAAAATGTATTGCGAGTGTGGAATTGAGTTACCATTGAAGACTTCTTTGACCAAAATAAATCCAGAAAAAATATTTTGGGCATGTCCTAATTACGGGGTAAATTTATCTTTCTCAAATTATGAACTTCATTTACCCCGTAATTATGACATGCCCAAAACCTTCTTCCCGGATTTATTTTGGTCGAAGAAGTCTTTAATGGTAGCTCAATTCCACACTCACAATACATTTTTTCCACATAAATGTTCTCATTAGACGAACCCGCACTCGTATTTGAGTAAGATTGAAACTGATTTCTTTTCATCCCTCTCTTTTTTGCCAAAATATTCTCATTTTTACTATTTCAACTCTAGTTTTTGTGGTGTATTAAATGGTAACCAAATATGTCCTTAAATAGGCTTGGAACCACCAATTTTTCCTCCAAAATGAGTTTGACCGTTAACTCTGATGGTCAACTAACTGCTGGTACTCAGCTCGATGAAAAATAAAAACGTTGGGTATCAACATTGATGACATGGAAACAGGGGGTACCAAAGGTGAAATCAGGTCATATCTGGGGTACCAAAAGTGAAATTATCCCTTTTCCTTTTTTACAACTTTTCTGTAGTAGCCCCAAGTTTGTTTCTTGATTTTTAAGCCTCTCAAATTTTACAAAACGTTTTTAAAATCCTGTATTAGCCCCAAACAACAAATCAAATACAAAAATCATAAAAATTCTACAAGACTAATTCTAAAAAACGCAACAAAAATACATAAATCATAAAAATACCAAATAATGTCGTAAAAGTCATAAATAATACATAAGTCATTCATTAAATACATAAAAACAGTCTTGAAAATTTCTAAACATCAATTAAAACACAATTCTAAAATTGATCCATTACAACAAAAAGTAATTTTTAGGGATATTACACATACTTCACAAAGAAAGAGAATAAGTAATATTTCGGTGAATGAAAATTTAAGCAATGGACTTGGCCTAGTGGTAATAAGTTAATTTTATTAAACTTGTGACCTAAGTTCAAATTCCATTGGTAACAAATTTGTTTTATATATATATATATATATATATTAACATAAAATTAACAGAGGAATCAAATCTGATGAAATTATTAAAGTTGAGGAACCAAATCTGATGAGTAGTATACATGAGGGACCAAAAGTGGATAAATGACATACTTTAGAGACCAAAAATGATGTTTACCCTATTTATATTAATCTTATAAATAATTCTATTATTACATTTACAAATCCCAATATTTGTACTAGTATTTAATATTATTTAAGAAAAGTTAATAATAGTTTGGTAATTAATAAATATAGATTTTAACTCTTTAAGATTGGTAAGGTTATGAATCGACAGAAAGATTTGGAAAAATGATTTTTGATTACCCATTTTGAAATTCAACAATATTTACCAACGCTTAATTCAAATTTAAAATTGAAGGATTTTAAAATTTTAAAATTATTCAAATAAATTCAAACAATTTATTATAAGGACCCGAAATTCATCGTTTTAAATTTATCAATTCAAATGTGGCATGAGTTTAAAGACCGGATGTTTTGAATTTATAGTGACGTGAGAAAATAAAAATATTATAATAAGGACTTATGCTTACAATAATGTACAACTAGGAATATGCATTAAATATCTAAATTATCTAGGACTAAAGTCACGTCACAATAATGCAAAAAGAGTATCTTCTACTAGAAATATATATATATATATATATACACTAATATATAAAGAAAGCATCGTTTTTATTCAGAAAATGCGGTTACTTATATCGCGACACCAATTTTTTGTTATGTCAATAATACCCCTAATTTAGTTTCTTTTCTTTCTTTATTTATTTCCCTCTTCTTCTTCTTCTTTTTTTAAGCGTGTTATAATATATTTTAAAGCATAAAATATTATTTATTATATGCACGCAGAAACGGCGTGCCACACTAACTAATATATATATATATATATTCCTTTTTGGCATACTATCATAAAGGAAAAAAGAAAATTGATCCACTATTGTTATAAAAGTTTATGGTTTCTTTATGTCATTTTAATCTTGATTTGTATTATCAATGTATTGAATTAATTTTTGAATTTATATGTAAAATGATGTAATGAATTGGATATTATTAAAAAAAAAAAAAAGATGTAATTTTCCATCTCAAGAATTCAACATTTCCGTCTCAAATGCGTTATATTGTTCCCACATAACTATCTTTTTAATTAAGTAATTTGTTCAATAATTTTTTATTTACATTTTTAAAGTCGATTCATTTTATTAGTTTTGATCCATTACTCATTTTATTTTATTTTTTTATTTAATTAAATAAATATAACAAAAATAAATAAGTGATAATGCGTGTTTTAGTGTGTTTCGATTGCTAATTTTTATAATATTTATATAAATTAACTTATAATTGAATGATTGACAATCTATATTCTTCGGACCTTCTAGCTAGGATGTAATAATTAATTGTAATTTTCATCCTATGGAGGTTTTGTAGGTTTTGTCTCATGAACAGTTGATTTAACAATTTAGTCCATTAATATATCAATTTTTACAGATTCAAGACTTTTTTTTTTATCGAATTTTCTCAGGAACACATTACGTGAAGGCATAAAATTCGAAATTTTAAAAATTCTAGCAATGAAAGTTCTCAATCCTCGAAAACACCAGTGGACTAAATTGTCAAATCACCTTTTTAGAAAACCAAAACTACATTTAAGTTTATAGGACATGGCCGATGATTCTTTACCCGAGTGGTGAGGTTGAGGTCCCACAACCAAGAGGTAGTGAGTTCGATTACTACAAATGTAGGGTGTTGTTTAGTTTATAAAATATTTGTATTATTTCTTTAGTTGCTTTAATATTGATGTTGGTAAATTTAAAAATGTTATAATTGTGGACTGAATATTGTAATAGCAGTTAATTATTGTAACACAATACTGTATTTTTAAATTAATAGTTCATATTTCATTAAAAAAAAAAAAAAAAAAAAAAGGTCTTATAGGATATGCAAAGTGGGTGTCACAAACTTCTCATGGAAATTCGCCAAACAGAAGAAAGAACGGTGAGATGTATGATTTTACCTTTCAATCAAGAACTAATCACAAGGTAATGACTATGGTAAAAATAATCATTAGATATTACTTAATCATGTGGTAATTATTTTGATTAAAATGCATTTTTTTTCTGTAACATAAGTCATTTAATGTTTTTATCCTTTAATTTTTTAGGGTAGCATTTTGTTCTTACATTTTTTTTTTAATTTTTGCAATTCAGTTCTTTTGTTCGCTGGAGTTCACATCCACCGACGAAAAGGGTGAACTTCGGTCGAAAAAGGACTGAAATCGCGAAAATTAAAAAGATATAAGATAAAATACTACTCTAGAAAGTTAAAGAACAAAAATATTGGCAGAAATGAGTCAATAGAAACAAAAGCCCCAATGTTAAAGTGTCACATGAGGGGCACCTGTATTTTTCCGATAAGAAGTGTGAACTCCGGAGAAAGGCGAAAAATAAAGGACTGAAATCGTGAAAATTAAACAGATACAAGACCAAAATACTACTCTAGAAAGTTAAAGGATAAACATGCTGTCAGAAATAGGTCAGTAAGAACAAAAGTATCAATTTTAAAATGTCACATGAGTAACACATGCATTTTTCTAACAAGTGTGAACTCCGGCCCAAAAAGGACCAAAATCAAGAAAATTTAAAAAATATAAAATCAAAATACTACTCTAAAAAATTAAAGAATAAAAAAGTCAAATTACCTAAGTTATCAGACCAAAAAATACATTTAAGTCTAATTATTTTATAGTTATACCATACAATCATATATATATATATATATATATATATATATAAGACCCATTTTATTTTCCTTGCTTGCAAAGCAAGGTTTTTGTCTTGAGTCCATGAAACCAAAGAAAACTAAGGCTAATTAATTTAAAATTTCTAGCATTTTTATCTCCCTTTTTTCACTTTTGGATTAATTACACTTTCGCCCCTTTAAAACTATTAAAGTAGCAACTCCCCCCCTTAAATTGTTATATTTACAGTTATACTTCCTCCAAAAAATACGATATTTACAAACACCCCACTATTTAGAATGTTGAAATAAGAGTTTGACTTTTTTTTTTTTCTTCAATACGTTATTTCCCCACACGGGCGTTAACGGTTCCCAGCAATAAATTGTCCAAGATTATCACAAATTTTGATAAACGATGAGTAAAAAGTATTTATAAATTCTCTTTGATGAATATAGAAACGAGAGAAAATTGCAAGGAATAATACTTAAATGCTTTGTAATTTCTGATTGAAATGAAAATGAAAAAATGGATGGCAAGACGCATCAAGCACGCACGGATAACAATGGATTATGAGTTCAAATTCCAACTGCAATTGATGGTCTTGCTTCTTTGGTCAAATCAGGGTTCAAAAAATTGAGGATTTTACTCAAATTTGTATAAAAGAATTATTCTGGGTAGGGATTTTAATCAAACTTAGGGATTTAATAACAATGGAATCTGATTAGGGATTTGGTAGAAGCATAAAGGGGGGAAAATTGGGACTCTCAAATACAGTTGAACGAAGATCAAACCCTAGAAGCAGTTGTTATTTTCCCTCCCAGATTGCATCACGTGTCAAACACGTACTTGGCTTCCACCATTAGTTTAGATGGCCACTTGGCAGAAAATACCAAATTTTAAAAAAAAAGAAAAGAAAAAAAAAAGTGACCGTTTGAGATTTTGAGGACCAATATTATAACTTCGAATTGTTTGAAAACCAAAATAGAATAAATAATATAATTTGAAAAGCATAATTCTCCCATGTACATAGGTCCTACCCAGCACGTAAGATGTGTCTCATAAACCATTTGTATCTCTACTTTATTATGAAGTGAGAGTGCCCTGTTGGTGTCTCACTAAATTTTGCTCTATCATTTATTTTTAAATTTTAAAATGAATTAATTATTTTTAACTCCTTCATTTATCATGATTTTTCACAAACCTTACTATAGTTTCTTTTTTCTCATGCATTTTTTTTATTACTCCAGCATTATTTATTTTGTTTTTATATCAACTTATTATCTTAGTATAAATATACTTAGGTACTCTTGACTCTAAAAAAATTAATAATACAATTTATAAAAAAATATTTTATTTTAATTTATTTTTAAAAATTATGCACATACGTAAAACGTGCCACACTTTCTGATTTTTATTATCATTGTCATAGGTTAGTTCTTTAATTAATTACCCATAAATAATGTCTCATAAAATGGCAAATATTAACTTCTAATAATATGGTTAGCGGTTCCTCATGAAAAATTCTAACCCGAACCAAGTTTGGTCAAACCAAACTAATCATATAGCAAGTGTATATAGCAAGTGTAATACACTTACTATGTAATTGATCACTTTCCATAAACTGTACATCAATCACATGACAAGTGTATTATACTTACCATATGATTGATTTAGGTTCGACCGAACTAAATCTGGACTAGAATTTCCCAACGCTCGATATTGACACACCAACTTTTACGGCTTATTTAATTCAAAATTATAAGAGATAACAAAGTAGTAGAAGTAATATGTCGACAACGACGACAAGTAATTATCTCTACATAAAGTCTCTCTTTTATAATATCCAACTTTTTCTATTATTTGGATTAATCACTGTTCAAAAAAAAATATTTGGATTAATCAGTTGGAATCTTTTATCATAAATAAATACACATCATCTCGATCATATTATATTTTATTATATATATATATATATCATGTATCAAATAATTTTGGGATAATTACAGTCCCCTCCATTGAAGTTTGGTGTAATTACGCATAGACCTCTTGTGGTTTGAGAAACTACACCTAGTACCCTTACTTTTATTTTCATCCAACAAATAGATCCTTCAATTAATAAAAGGGTAAATTACAGTGACACCCCTTGAAATTAGACCAAAATACACAAAATCCCCCATTTTTGTTAAAATTATAGCTACGCCCCTGAGGTTGTAATTGTATTACAACTACACCACCTATTCAAAGGCAAAATTTACACTAATACCCCTTAGAAAATATTACACTAACACCGTTGTAGCTGTAATTTCGCAAAAGACAGGGGTGTTTGTGTAATTGGGCCTAACCTCAGAGGGCGTTAATGTAATTTACCCTTAATAAAATTGACAAAATTTCCTGACATCAACAAAAAAGTTGAATGAAAATTCATTTTACCCTTGGTTGACTTATTGTAGGTCAAATAAATATTACTTTGACCAAACTATCACCATACATTTCACACTATATTGCTACTTTTACCATTAGAGTATTATTATATTATAATTATTAATTTAATAAATAAATTAAATCGGTAAAAATAAATATAGCTCTTAACATATATACAAACTATATATAAAACTATATATATACTGTATTATGTAATTTAACTAAATATAACTCAATATCATTGTTATAAAATAAATATAATATTTACATCCCTTGCAATAGTTTAATAATAGCAAAAAATATTCCCTAGTTTTGTCTTTTTAGTCTAAGGTGTCTGTTCATTTCAATTCATTTCTATACATATTGGGCAATTTTGTATTTTTAGTTTTCAATTTTTCATGTTTCATTTTAGTTCTTTTTAGCCACTTATTATGGGTATAAGGTAAATTTATTACTTTTGTTAGGAGGTCTTAATATCTTTTATAATCAGGGGTACTAGGTGTAATTTTCCAAATCACAGGGGGTATATGTAATTGCACAAAACCTCAAGGAAGGGGATAGTAATTATCCCAATAATTTTTTTTACAAGGTTGGAAGTGTTTGAAAATAAAAAAAAAATATTGAAATTGTGGTATTCGAAAAAACAACTTAATATTTGGAATTTTACGAATAAGCTGCAGAATTTGGTAGGAAACTCTTTATAACTTCTGTTTTAAATCAACTTGAACAGTTCTAAATAAAAAAAAAACATCATTTTTAATTAATTTTCAACAATAAGCTAATAAGTGCTTATTGGAACACCTCGTAGCCATTAAGCAGTACAAACATGCTCGTCATATGGGCAATAACTATAGTTTAAATTAGATATTTTATAGCGACAATAAACTTTAAAATCACCTCCGTAGAGAATTACTATATTGATCGCGCCTCGTATACCTTTCTCTTCCATTAAAAAAAGGAAACAAACTACGTACTAACTTTATCAACTACATTTTGAAGTTCAAGTAAAATGTGTTTTTTTTTTTTTTTTAGTTTTAAGCTATAATACACAAATATTTCAAAAAAATTATTTGATGCAGTATTTGATACGTGTCGGACACGAACACGACGACACTATACGCTCGCCAATAACTTGCTCTGAAAATCGTGCGTTAATGGTTGGTACGAAGTCGTCATTTTATATTGGCGAGTTAGGCCAAAAAGTATGTAAAGCTAAATAGGTAGAGCGGCAAGTGGAGAGTAAGAGCGACAGCTCAACTCTCAGCCGACTTTCTTAAATAACAATATAACTGGGAACGCCGCAAGCGCGCCGAGTAGTTAGGCGACTTTTTTACTATTATACCCCTAGACATCTTATTTTGTTGGTTCTAACAATAAAATAATAAATTATTTTTCAGCATTTAAAATAATAAATTCATAGGATGAATTATAATGACCTCTCATGATGTCTGACATAATTATGAATACCTTTTCGCTTTTTTAAAAATTATAAATACCCTCGTGTGATTTGTACTTTTTAATCATAGGCTAGACTCGTCCATTTTGTCCTTGATTCTTTTTTTAAATTATAGAAAGATCAGCTAAAACAAATTATATTATTGATCCTCTGTGTAAGAAACCCCTCCCTTCATATTTTAGTAAAAAAAAAATTTAAAAATTAATAAAACATAATAATAAGTATATCTAAAATATATAGAAAAAAGAAGTGCAAATATACCCGCCGCAACCAAGGCAGGTCTGGGCCCGGGTTAGTTGTCATCCCTACTGAAATGCGTATTTTTTTCAATTTTATGAAAAGTATATAAGGTTAATTACACTTAAACTCCATTAAAAATGCAAAATTATATTTTTTTTTCTAAAAAAATTTCTAAATTACACATACACCCCTCTAAAACATCTTAATTTACAACTAACTTCCTTCCTTTTAGGATTTGGAAAGAAAATGCTGACGTGAACAAAAAAATGACATAAACTTTCAATTTTATCCCTGTTTAATATTCTCCTAATAATATTTCCATAATTATAATATGGGGGTAAAGTATAATTTTAATTTTTTTTGAGGAAAATCGTACTTTCACTTTTTCAGAGGGATCTAAGTGTAACTAACCCATACTATACATATATATATATATATATATATATTTATGTATAACAACAAACAAAAAAACAAGAAAACCCAGCTAATAGGATAATTCCTAAATTATAAGAATTTTTATTTTTGCAATTTGTTACTTAAAAAAAGCCCTCTACAAATAAGATTTCCTTATACTATTGATCGGTTTATAGACCACTAAGCGATGACTACTAAATTAAATATCAAATTAACCAAGGAAATTAATTAGAAACCTATAAATAAAAGTGATGGAGAACATGTATATTAAAGGAAAACATAGGCAACATAATTAGAAAAGAATTAAATTACCAACACCCAAAATAAATAAACTAATGTTGACATTTAAATAAATATGATTTTTTTCCATGATTAATTATTACAGTTACAAGTATAAAAATTATTGAAATATTAAATAATCACGTCTATAACGGCTATTACCCGTTACATTATACAAGTGATGTTAAAATATTACCCACAATTACAAACAATTAACGTTCTGACCATAATTAAAATCACAGCGAATATTGATTAATCGTGATCAAAACTTAAGTTTTTACACTGGTTTTTGTATGACCGTACATGATAGACAATATTGATTTGCCGTGGTTATTTACAATGAATAATCCATTTTCTTTTAGTGATAATTTCAAACTATATATGATTATTTTTAACATTTCTTTATAATATGTATTATGTACCAATTCAAAGTAAAATATTCAATATAGTAACTATACATAGTATGCATGTGTATTAATTGCTTGAATTTTATAGGGTATATCTATAGTTGCAATTTGAATCTTTTATTTCAAATTAATATTTTACTATGAACTAATATTTTATAAAAAATAGTGGGATTTGACTATAAAATGAAAAATTGCTCTTATATAGTTGAAAAGAATCATAAAATATGTGTTTTATTCATAAGAAAAGACTTTTGGTCTAATCTATATATTGTCAATTGAAATGTCATTATCAGAAACAATATAGTTTGTTTAATTACGTGGTTTAATTTATTAATTATTATAATCAATATCACCTAATCTAGATACGATATATTAGCCTGTGGTCTACATTTGCTCTAATACTAAATATATTGTTCATCACGAAAATTTTATTCATATAGTAAAATAAATATTCCAAAATCGAACCAAAAAATTATGACTCCAATTTCGTCGAATTTGTGAGTTTAATTAATCAACTTTGTACTATAGTTTGCATATTAAATGTAAAAATATGAGAGTTATAATTACTTGATATTTTTTTTAAATAATATTAATAAAATAAAAATGTTATAAACTATTCCCTACAAAACTCATACTACATGCAAGATATTCATCTGACTGATATTCTATCCCACTTTTATGTTATATAATACTATCAAATCAATGCGTGTTCAGTATGCATCCCTATTCAAATTTTCAAAAGAGACACGTATTTATCATATTTTGTTATGACAACACTAAAGGGGCGTTTTGTAACTACTTAAAATAAATGTTTATCAATTTATTGCTAAAAATAAGAATTTTTTTATTTATGATTTTTGTTTTTTAAATTAATTAAATTAAGTTGATTTAAATTAGAAGTTATAAACAACTTTATACCAATTTGTGCAACTTATTATAAAATTGTATATATTAAGTTGTTTTTCTCAAATCTTTTTTACACTTTTCCGTGGTTAGGAAAATTTTAGTCCGGATCTAGCTTAGTCAAATCTGAACCAATTATATGGCAAGTGCAATACACTTGTCATGTGATTGGTGTACAGTTTAGGAGAAACGACCAACCATATAGTAAGCGTATCACACTTGCTCTATGATTGGTTTGGTCCGAGCAAGAATTTCCCCTCAAAGCACAATCCCAATTTTCAGTAGTATTTAACTTACAAATTTTTTAGGGATAGTTACACTCCCATCCCCTGAGATTTTGAGCACTTATACATAGACCCTCTGTGGTTTAAAAAATTGCATTCAGTACCCTTGATATTTGCTTCTAACTAACAAATAGGTCCCTTCATTTGTCAAGATCCACTGAATTTATTGATATTAACAAAAAATTGAATGAAAATCAATATTTACCCTCGATTGACTTATTAATGACTTATTATAAGCTAAACAAATCTTCTATGGCTAAACTATTGTGTAATTACACAAAATATCAAGGGAGGTGGGTGTAATTACTCATTTCTTTTATAATTTATTCTCAATATAAAAATAAAAACTGTTTTGAACACTCGAATAATGAAAGTGTGATAAAAGATCTTGTATAAATAAAAAAGAAAAAGGAAAAAGAAGAGATGATATGGAAAATAGAGGGGGGATTGATGCATCTCTATCAGTTATATCTTTAAAGGAGCTGTCCCTCTCTCTCACCCTCTCTGCCCTCTTCTTTTGGCAATGATTCTACAGCTCTTTCTTTCTTCCTCCTCTCTCCCACTTCTCTAATCTATTTCCTTTCAATTTCATTTCTTTATTAATCTGCAGATTTGCATCTCTCTCTCTCTCTCTCTCTGTAAATATCTGCATCTGTGCTGAGTAGGAACAGAAAGTTGTGTGTCTCTGATCCCAATATATACAAGTTACAATCTCTCTCTCTCTCTCTCTCTATATATATACACATATATATATATATATGTAGCATCTGGAGAAAGGAAGTCTGAAGAAATCAGTGAAGAAGGGGTTGCCTGTGTAAACAGGAGGAAACCCTTTTTCAAGTGGTCCTCTCTCGCTCTCAGTCTCGATCGCCTTTAAAACCCTTTTTTCTGCTTTTGCTTTGATTTCCTCGCGACTCCCATTTCTCTCTTGTTTCTATCACCACATGATACGAACTGATTGCTTGTGATTATATATATATATATATTCCGGTGTAACTGTAAGGGGAAGTTGGGGTTGGTTTTGGTAGTAAGAAATATGCAAGAGCAAGGGATAAGTATGATGGGGTCTGGAGGAATCGGAGGAATAAGTGGTAATGATGTGTCCGTGGCGGTTTCCGGCGAGTTTCAGCACCAGCTCAAGGCGGAGGTCGCCACCCACCCGCTGTACGAGCAGCTGCTCTCCGCCCACGTAGCGTGCCTGCGTGTGGCCACCCCTATTGATCAGCTGCCCCTTATTGACGCCCAGCTCTCTCAGTCCCACCACATCTTGCGCTCTTACGCTCAAAACGCCACTCACTCACTTCCTCCTCATGAACGGCAAGAACTCGACAACTTCTTGGTAGGTTTTCTTTGTTTCACCAGTTCTGATATTATTTTATTTGGGGTTTTTCTCTTTGCAAATCTGCTTTCAATTATTTTTGTGTGTGTGAATTTGAATTTTTACCGTGTGTGGTCCTCCTGTGTAAATTTTATGGATGAAACAGACACAGTACTTGTTAGTTTTGTGCTCATTTAGAGAGCAGCTGCAGCAACATGTCAGAGTCCATGCTGTTGAAGCTGTCATGGCCTGCCGTGAAATTGAACAGAACTTACAATCTCTCACCGGTAACAATCAATTCTCTCTCTCTCTCTATATATGTATCCAGACACATACATACAGATGGTGATTTACTAAAACTTGTACGGAATCTTTATGGGATTGCTTGCATTTTTGGCTTATTCATCAAGAAACTAGCTGGCATATGATAGGGTTAGAAATCAGTAGAGTACAAGAAACTTACAGCAAACAATAACTTTAATATAGAATTCTTGGCACTAGAGAAGAAAGACTGAAATTTTGATTGAGGACTTTCACTATTTCAAATCTCAGTCCAACATGAAGTCATATTGTTGTCCAATGGGTTTAGGGGTGTGCTATTGGCTAATGAAAATATCAAGAATAGGGACTGATTGATATTATTGTTGGAAATTCCTACTCAACCAGTTCGAATTAAATCATAGTCGAGATGGGATAATAGCAGTAGATCAACTTCTTCCTTGCAGTCAGAATAGTGCTGATCGGACCGAATCTTGGCTTAGAAACAGGTTTACAGCCGGGTCTTCAACCGCTATAAAACGGGCCCGACCCTCTTTTTTTTTATAGAGTTCCCTAGGGTCTCAATCACATAATAAGTGAAATATAATTGGTTACTTTTTTTTAAAAAAACATTGTATACCAATCACACAGTATGTGTATTACATTTGTCATATAATTAGTTTAAATCTGACCATACCTGATTTAAATTAGAATTAATTTGCCATGATTGTGTTTATGGGTAGGTTGATTCTTCTGGTGGGCAAGAGGATAAGAAAGGGATTGGGGATCTTGTAAGTTAGTGTGACCGTAGTTTATATAGTTAGGAGAGTTTGAAATGGTTGGGTTTGAGTGATGGAATTAAGGAACAAAAACAAGTGACAATGAACCAAGACATGCATTAATATTCAATTCTCCACTAACAACTTATGAATATTTGGTGTTGATTGCTTGCTTTTGGATCAAGTTGGTATGTGGTGATGCCAAACTTTTATTTAAGAACTTATAATTCAGTACTAAGAAAAGGCTTCATCTAATTAATTTAGCCTAAAGAATATTACCTCATACATAGATATATAGGCAGTCTAGCTATATATGGTTCCATTACTTTATATATCTTCTGTTACATATTTGTATTATATTTCGTATCATATAAACTTTATAAATGGACGCTGTGTGGATAAATTCTGTACTATTTTTGCATTTAAAATAATATTTGTATTCGCATTGTTTGTATATATGAAGTGTAATATGAGATATAGTGCTGATATGTGATTTATAAAACATCCGAACTACTTGAACAAAATGTTTAAATTTGCATATATATTTGGTTCATGGAACATTTCCATTTTAATGTCTATGTTCAAATATAAATACTATGGTTTATTTATAATAGGGGAAAATTGCAATTTCGTCCACTAGTATAGGGCGGTGGCATTGTAAATCAGGCTTTTTAACAAAATAGCAATTCAGGACATTAATTTTTAAAGAATGGGCAATTTCAATCCAATTTGCCCTAATTTCACCGGAAATATTCACATGTCCAGCACGTGACAAATAAAAATTGGGGGTTTTGTCCACTCCAGCCACAATTGCTTACGTGGCAATTCAAAATCCGGCCAAGATGACATGGCAGGAGTGATGTGTCAACTGGCCAAGAAATAACAATTAAGAACACTAATTTTTAAAAAATGACAATTTTAGTCAAATTTCACTCTAGCCAAGAATTTTGGGTAAAATAAAAAAAAAAAAAATTGTGCTGCAAAGTTATTGTGCCATCTTTTAGAAAAATTGAAGATTACATTCTCTTGAACTTGAGTATTTCATATGCATTGCAAATGTTTGCTGATGAACCTTAAAATTAAGTCCTTTCGTAGTCTTAAAAAACAAGGAAAAATGTATTCTTTAAGTTGACATAAATCCGTATTTCATTCTTGATCTATTTATTTTACACTTTAATCCGCTATCTATTAATGACTCACTGCCCATCTCAGTTCAATTTGAAAACTGAAATTTTTGGTAGGAAATTATATATTTCCCGAAATAAAAGAGAACATTTTTGGGGTAAAGTTGCAAATCTTAGGCTTAGTTGATGAAATTTATCCCAAAGGTTCCCTAGAACTTTGAATTCCTGGACAATTTCACCGGAAATTTTGAATTTTCCAATTAAATTAGAATGACATTTTCACCGATCGAGTCAAATGGATTGTGTGATTAAATCCTCAAGATTGAAGAATAAATTTCCATATACTAACTCGAAGCTACGTGACCAAAAATGCAATTTTTACCGTTAGACATATGTTGTAATATAATGAATAGGAATGTGGTCTTAATTAGGAAAAGATTAGATAGAGACACTATATTAATGTTGTTGTTTCCCTCCTGCAGGAGCAACACTGGGCGAAGGAACCGGGGCTACTATGTCAGACGACGAGGACGAGCTGCAGATGGATTTCTCGTTAGATCAATCCGGAGCTGACGGGCATGACCTCATGGGGTTAGGCCCGTTGCTTCCAACTGAATCTGAACGTTCTTTGATGGAGAGAGTGAGGCAGGAACTCAAAATCGAGCTCAAACAGGTGAATTTCTTCTTCTGATGCTCAACATTATAATAATGAAGGTCATCCAGATCATACACAAGTAAAAGAATTACAACTATCCCCATTTTCAAGCATATTGCTTAATTGCATGTTGAGACTGCAGATTGTCACCTGTAAATTTTCATGCATGATGTAATTTTAGATACTCCATTGCAGGGATTCAAGTCAAGAATCGAAGACGTGAGAGAGGAAATATTAAGAAAAAGAAGGGCTGGAAAATTACCCGGCGACACAACCACTGTGCTCAAGAATTGGTGGCAGCAGCACTCAAAGTGGCCTTATCCAACTGTAAGTCCAGACGAACCTCCAAAATTCCGTTTTATATCAGAATAATTTGAAATCCGTCAATATGTCACAAAACATAGTTTAAATTGAGAGTTAACGATTTGAAATCCTCCATCAATCCAAATATAACGTCTAGAGACATTATTCGTTATAAAATGGTGGTGTGCAGGAAGACGACAAGGCGAAGCTAGTAGAGCAAACAGGGCTGCAGCTGAAGCAAATAAACAACTGGTTCATAAACCAAAGGAAACGCAACTGGCACAGCAACTCACAGTCGGCCACGTCTCTCAAGTCCAAGCGCAAGAGATAGAACGCGACAAACAATCGCGCTAGCTATATGAACAACATTAGGTGACTTAATTCTGATCTGGGACCAAATTCAGCATGAACAATTGTGAAGAAAATTGGAACTAATGGTCTTAATAGTTAAGTGTTAGATCAGCCTGGCCGCTGTCCGAACGTCGTATATATACATATATGTGTGTGTTTGTGTAGATTTGTATGTTGAGATAAGAAAACCTGCTAACAGACTTGTACAAAATGGGGGTATATATACCTCCATAATTGTAATAACTTTTGCCAGCATGTAGTAGATTTGTGTGATGGACTTACATTGTTGTTTCTAACTTCTTGCTATGCTATATAAATATATTTCGGGGGTAAAGTGCATTTTACCCTCTTGTGTTTTAATAAATGTTTAAAAAATTCACTTGTGGAAAAAAAAAAAAACCCAGCAAAGAACCCCTTGAGTTTTTTAAAATATAGCATGCAGCCCCCATCCGTCCGGATGTGTTTTGCACGCGCTTGAAGTGCGGCTGGAGCCTAATTTTGGCCTGTGTAAGGACACTTTTACCCTTATTGTGCTGAATTAGGGTAAAATGCATTTTACCCCCCTGTGTTTTAATTACATGCTTATTTCATTCATTTTTTCCTCCAAAACACTTTTCCCCTCATTTCCCCCTAATTTTTGCCCTCAATTTTCTTTTTTCTTCACAACACTGTAAAACCCAAAAAATTGTCTATTTATTTTGCAATGAATTGTGTCTTATTTGCTTCAGTTTTTGCCTGGATTCACTAATGTTGTTGTCCTGTTTCAGTGAATTAAATTAAACAATAACAAAGATAAATGCACACTAAGTATAAACCAAAAATACGAAATCACTAAATCACCAAATTCGTTAAAACAAAATCATTCATTCAAAAAGTGCCAATTACTGACATAAAAACCATACAAAGTGCACTATTTCTGTCAAAATAAATTCATAAAAACTGCCAAAAACTGAACAAATGCATAACTTGCCAATTGCAAAAAACGGAATAATGCATAACCTGACAAAAACTGAACAAGGCACACCCAAATTACATTATTTCATTCCAAAACAAAAATCAGAAAATGCCGAATTTGTTACACAATATCATGGCCTCAATTGCCTTCTTTTTGAACGGTCCCTTATATTCTGCAAAACCTCCTTAATGGTTGGTCGTTTGTTTCTTTTCCTAATAGTGGTTGAAGCCCCTTCCTCGACGATTGAAGATGGAACAGTTGGAGGTTGAACAACTGGAGTTGGATTGGAATTCCTCATTCCCAATAAAACTTCATTCCTTGTCCCTTCATACCCAACTTATTATTGTAAATTTAAACAAGTTTAATTTTACTCTATAAATGTAAAAGTGGCTTAAAATATAAACAATTCATAAATGTTAAAGAGGGCATGAATACTTACACTTGCACTTTGATTCTGAAAAGGCTGAGTTTGTGGTTGGGATTGGCTTAATGGTGGAGAATCATGCATGGAGGTCAACACTTCATAATGCTGCTGTGCAGGTCCCTGTCCCAAAATAGAACTTTAATTAGATTTGAAAACAGCAAATATAACAAGTAAAAAATTGAAAACAACACCTGGTAAAATTTGGACTTTGGATGAGCTGCATTTTTGCAGCTTTTCTTGTTGTGGCCTACTTCAAAACACTTGCTGGATGTGTGGGTGGGGTCTTTTCTGCAACTTGATGTCTGCAATTCATCAGGCTCCTTCCTCCTCATCTTCTTTGGCATTCCCAACTTCTTTATCTTTGGAGGTTGAAGGGGTTGATATGTTGTGTTAATGTAATCCCTTGCCCCAGGCACTGCATGAATCATTTCTTCATAAACCTTCAAATAATAATCCTTCTTGTAGCAGTCATCCACATAATCCTCCAATTTGGATCTCTTTGCTGCAATGGCAGAACATGCATGTGGGCATGGATATGCTGTCAACTGGAAATGGCCACACGTGCAGGTCTTCTTTTGTAGATCCACAACAAAAGTGTTGGCTAATGGTCTACTTCATATTGAATCCCTCCACACCACCTCACAAAGCAATTTCTTGCTATTTGTTGTTACTTGTTCACTTTCTTCAGGATATTTAGGCATATGTCACCAGAATACTTCTCCATGGCTTCTCTCTTTTTTTGAATCCTTACCATCAGCTTGACTATGATCCACTCAATCATGGTTAGGATTGGCTTATCTCTTGCTTCTAGGATGTAGTTATTGAAGCTCTCACGTAGATTGTTGACCAAGATGTTACACTTGCTTCCAGTTGGGAATTAGGACCTTGACCAGTGAACAAGGGGGATTTACAGCCATTCATGTGTTGTCTCATAATTAGGGTTCTTTTTTAGGTTTGCATCTTCAATCTTCATCATCCAGATAAGGAATTCCTTCTTGTTGCCAATTGCAGCAGCTCTCCAAAATAAGGTCTTCAATTCAGTGGATTTGAATTTCAACTTGAAGTTTTGATACATGTGCCTGACACAATATCTGTGTTCACTGTCAGACACAAATTTTTTCAATGCCTCCACCAAGCCTTTTTGTCTGTCAGATATAAAGTTCCATCAACTTGTCCCCAATCCCCCAATGTCCTCCAACAATTCCCTAAAAAACCAAGCCCAGTTTTTCCTGTTTTCAACTGGGACTATAGCAAGTGCTATAGGCCACATGTGGTCATTTCCATCCCTTCCCACTGCCACCAATAATTGCCCACTATAACAGATTTTCAAGAAACATCCATCAAGACCTATCATGCTTCTACAGCCAGCCAAAAACCCATTTTTCATTGCACGCAGGCACATATAAAATCTGTCAAACACTGGTGGATCAGACTCCTCTACTCTCCTAAGTAACACTTTACTCCCTGGATTGCAGCTCCTTAGTGTTTCACAATAATCCCAAAGCATCCCATATTATATTGCATCAGCCCCCCTAATTGCAGCCTGTCTCTTAGCCCTCATTACCTTCCATCTACTTACATCCACATTACACTTATTAAGAATTGTGTTTTTCAATTGTTCAATAGGGATGCTCGGATTATATCTAATTGCCTTTTCAATTCTTTTGGCTAGATAGGTGGATTTAGCCAAATAGTTATCATATATTCTTGGACAAGTGTGTTTGCTTATGATAGTTTTAATTTGGAAGGTTGGGCTTCTCATGATTGGAGAAGCATGAATTCTCCAATCACATGCGTCATGCTTGCACTTAGCAGTAATTCTACTATTGTCATTTTTTATAAATTCAATGTCATACCCCTTTCTCACACACCAAACCCTCAGGGCCTCCCAATACTGCTTGGCACTCACAAATGTCATCTCCACAACCAATTCTACCCCTTTTGCACTTTCAGATTCTTTGTAACTAGGATGATTGGGTACATCCTCATCACTGTCTTTCTGTTTGTCAAACTCTTCATCAAAATCAACCTCACTAAACCACTCATTTTTAGCATCCATAGATTGTTCATTTAACTTAACAGGTTCTTTGATCTTTTGTCTGTTCATTTTTTTGAACATCTTAAGCTTTAAAACATCAACTCTGTCTTGCTTAGATTCTTATTCAAAAAGATATCTTCATCACTAATATCCTCAAACCTCAATGTCCTCCAACACAATACTAGGGGCATCATATTCACTCTCTTCACCTTTAGGCTGTCTATAGTCATCATCAGATGAGTCATCAAACTCTGATGAGGATTCTGTGAACCTATCACTTACCACCCTTTCCCCCCCTTTTTTTTTTCACCCTTATCCCTTACCTCTTCACCCTTCATCCTTGTTATTTTTTCACCCTCAACCCTTACCCCTTCACCCTCACCCTTTCACCCTCCACACTTGTTGTTTTTTCACCCTCAACCCTTACACCTTCACCCTCCACACTTGCATTTTTTCCACCCTCATCCTTTGGCCCTGATTCCCCATCAACCTCATCAAAACTTATCCCATCTAACAACTGAAATATTTCTTCTTCTTGTGTGGGAATTATGTTACCCTCCCCATCCATCACCTGAAATGGTCTCCCCTTATCCTCCTCTACAAATATCTCAATAGAAACATCTAACCCTCTATAAGCATTATGAAAATCTACTAAAAAAAGGTCTGTGCACTCATTTAGTATCTTTCTCATGCCATACTCTATAGGTGTTGTTGTGATTCTATAGAAAAAGTTCAAACAGTATGTTCTTCCCCTACTTTTTTCATACATTGTCCCAAATTCATTCAAACATAAGAAGTCTATGTCTATTTTTTCAAAGACTGTTTTTTCCCTCCTACATATCCTAGTTTAGGGTCAGACATAAACTTTTCAACAGTCCAAAACCACACATCATGGTATTCAAAACTCTGCACATATAAACAAATGAAAGAAAACAAAAATGTATCAGAAAAGCAGTCCAACAATTCACTATGTCTAACAATAAAACACAGGGGGCAGAATGCACATGACTTTAATAATGCAAATGGGGACCATTCTGCCTCAACATAAAGGACCACATATATGACAAAAGACAACATTTTTTTATCATTTTGAACAAGCACAATAAATATATAAAACGAATATTGTAATCCAATCAAAGATTCCTCAAAATAAAGTAAGAAGAAGAAGTACACATCACATTCAAGGTTCACTTCAGAAGTTTTTGGCAAAAAACATTCACAAAGCACTAAGCACTACACAATATATAACATTCATTTTTGCTTCACATAAGCATTTCAAAAACAAGTCCCAAACCCTAACCACTATACAGTATATAACCCTACTGCAAAACTAAGAAGAAGTAACATACCGTTATTTTCCCCTCGCCTTTGTCCAGATCCACAACAACCACCTCTTCGCACCAGTGTAGAGCTTTCCTCTTCGTTTTCGAAGTCGCGAACCCAACAAACTCTCTTTTCATTCTTCTCGCTTCAAATCTAGTACACCACGCTCAAGATTTCATGTTTTTTGGCTGATTTCTACGGTGGAATTTCATATTTTCTGGGGTCTTGTTAGATCTACGGTGGAATTTCATATTTTCTAGGGTTTCTCTCGCCGCCAGAACACTTGAACAATTTTTCTCAATTTTCACTCTAATTGGAAGTCAACAGTAGTCAACCATCATATATATACGGGGTAAATTTGTCTTTTAACTTTTTTAATCAGTTCAAATTTCATTAGGGGCCAGTAGGCTATATGTTGGAAAACTCAGGGGGGTTTTTTGCTGGTTTTTTTTTATAGGATTTTTTTTAAATATTTATTAAAACAGGGGGAGGGGTAAAATGCACTTTACTCTATATTTCGGTTCTCTGCATCGGTGTCACGACTCTCCTTGGGTACATGTTTGCATAAAGAAATCTCATGATGGTTGATTTAGTTTCGCTATGATAAATGTTGATACGTTCGTAAGGAATAGCTTTAGTTTCAAAATTTTGAGAAGAATGTAGCACAAACCATAATACCTCACAAAATTTGACTTGATTATTCAGGAAAATTGTAATTTTAGTTTTGTAACTTAGGGAATGTTATTTTTTTGTCCTGCATGAATTAATTTTCCCAATTTAGTCCTGTAATTTTAAAATATTTTCAATTTTAGTCATTTTTCTGCCAATTTGGCCGAAAATTACATGTGATTTGCACATGACTCAATTAAATTGCAAATTTAATCCTATAACTTAAGGGGGCTGACATTCTTTGTCTTGCATGAATTTATTTGCAAGATTAAAATTATAATTTAACTGGATCATGTGCAGTCACATACAATTTTTTTGGTCAAATTGACAAAAAGGGATTAAAATTACATAATTATGAAAATTAATTTGTGCAGAACCAAAAATACCATCCACATAAGTTATAGAACTAAAATTGCATTTTTCCAAATTATTAATATTTTAAAGATAACTATATTGAGTAGTCGTCACTTAAAAGGCTAAATTGCTTTTCTTAATCCCACAAAGGATGGGGTATGCTTTTCTTGTCCAATGATTTATAGAAATTCGTTTCTGGTACCAAAATCGTTAAAAAAAAATAAGGAGTTAGTCACATAACCCTTTTTCCGTTGATTTTTTTTTTTCAAAATGCAAACATCCGCTAATTCTAAAATTTAAGATTTATCAGTTAAAATTAAATACTCTAGAATTCACATTTATTCATTAATTTAATATCATTTAATTTGTAATTTTTTTTTATAAATCAATTGAGTAGATTTATTTGTGATCTAAAGTTCTTAAATCTTTCACACATTTTATTATTTGTTTTATGTATTGATATTTCAAAAAAAAATTCTACAATTTTTCATCTTTATTTTTATAGTGACGACTCCAAATTAAATTTTTGATAAATTAATTTGAAGGTAATGAGATGATTTTAAAAATGAAAAAATACATAAAAAAAATTTATATTAGTTAAGCACGACTAATATATGAAACTAATAAAATATATTTGAATTTGAATGTATAAGAAACTCATCAATGAAAGTTGAATGTGCAATTGATTAATAACAGACTATTATTCGAACAAAGTCTAAATCATTATTTATATTTAAATAATGTTCAATTTACACATGTTAGAAATTCAAATAATTTTTATTTTATCGAGCACAAGCTCATGAAATATTTTTAATAAATTAATTTAGTAATATGTTATCATTACAAAAAACAAAAAAAGGAATTGCTCCATTCACTTTAAGAAATTTTATTGTTTGATTTTCATGTAAGCTCAACGTTTGGGAAATTTTATTTTCTAATACTTATTATAAAAAAGAATAACACAAAATTTAAATAAGTAAGACTCAGATTGTACTAGATTATTTTGGATCCAACATCTGTAAAGCCCAATGGGCATATATTCTCTGGGTAGGGTATTTATTGAATATAAGTCTGATAAAGTACTTAATACCTACCTATTGACGAGCCTAGTTGGAATAATGTGAAGACCTTTTTTTTTGCGGCAATTTTTTTTTCCCAAACCCCCTAACTCACGTATAGTAGATTTGAAGGTCGTTAGTTAGGAGTTAACGAATTTTGCATTTTTGTCGTTAAAATTTGACGAAAAATGGGTTCGGGGATTAATTTTGTACTTTTTTTTTTAACAATTTTGATATCATAAACGAATTCCCATAAATCATGAAACCAAAAAAAAGTATATGGGACTGAAAAAACAATTGAGCCTCACTTAAAAGGAATGCTTTTCTTGTTTATTCTTTGGGACAAAGGGAGTACAAATTAGCATGTATACATGTGTGATTTTTTATATAAAAATAATGCCGTATTTTAAAATAAAATGCATTTATTATAAGAATATAGTGACTAATTCAAGTTAATGTAGTTATGAATAATTTGATTAAGTGTCTGTTTGGTTACGGATCGAGTAAATTAAACCTGTGTTCCGAGTACATATACACGTAATTTCTTGTGTTGTTGGACCCATTTTTCAATATTCGCTTTATGAATTAAATTCTATCAAAATCACTTTATGGTAAAAGTTACATTAGATTTTTTTTTTAATTTCTTGATTAACATCAAGAATGAGGTTAATTACTTTTGAAATTTAACTACAATCTACATTTTTATAATCAATATTATAAAATTGTGAATAAACGTCATAATAGTTTTTTTTTCTAGGATTGATTATTTTAAAATTAATTTTATGATAATTAATTATTTTGTAATCAATTATGGACCAAATGGGCCAAACACTATACAAGAACTAATTAGGAGACTACAATTTATTTTCTATTTATCGTACTTAATTATTTTTTCAATGTAAGATATTAAACAAATAAATACTTAATAAAGTGCCTTAAAGACATTGAAAGAAAAGGTCTTCACATTAATATAAGTCTACCTAGTTTTTCTTTTGATAAAATTTGTATATATTACAGTTTATTGAGTAGCATAGGCTTTAAATATAATCATATGATATGATAAAGAAAATATTTATTTCTTATTTAACTTATCGAATAGAATTAGTCCGGTCCTTCTTCCTCGGTTATCTCAGATGACATCAAAATTTTGAAATAAATATAATTAAAAAGCTTAATTTTGAATTCCAAATTAAAGTCTATAATAAATTTTGGCTTTACATGTGCTCAAGGTGATAAATTCGCCTAAGTGCCCGTACCAAATTTAGTCTTATACATTTTAGTGGGCCGATCCAAAGTGAAATATAAAGTTATTATTTTATTTTGAATTGATAAAATTGGGTCAAAATATGTTCAAGTATAGCTCGTTAGGAGATTGATCCAAGTCAAAGTCTTTGATGATCAAACCCAATAAAAATGAGTCCAAGTTACCTAAGCCCTGCTCACACCTAGAATAAAGGACCCCACACGTACGAATAAGATATACAACACCACAACATACAACACAACACAAGTCACTGCAGACATACAACAAATCAAAAGAACTCAAGTCTGCTCTGCAATGGCGAAGTTTCCTATCTTTCTTGGCAGCAAAATCCTCAAAGCGTTGATACCATATTTTAAGGTAGCTCGTAACTTTCTCCTATAAAGTCATAGCAGATTACGCAATCATATCCAAGAACACATTTGAAGCCCTTGGATTGAATTTCAAAATAAAGAATTAGGGGATAATTTTCACTTTAATTGTAATAATTTTTTTATTTAAATTTATAAATTTTTATTTTGTCAATATTTTTCTAATCTCATAATTATTTTTTAGAGACTCAAAATTTCGTGTTAACAATCTTCAATGAAATATCTCGTAATAATTCTAAGGAAAATCTGATTTGAGAATTATACTTCGATATTTCTATCATTCTTCAATTTGAATGCTACTATAATTTAATTTCAATCCATTTCTCTAAATTTAGCACCTCACATATATTTTCTGATCCGGGATAGGAGGTTGCAGGTCGTCTCGAGTATCTTAGATGAGCTGGGACCTGAGAAAAGAATAGATCATTAGGCTTGTTGGAATGCCCCCAGCGAAGATCCTTCAATGCCTAAGTCAGGTCGACATCGAGATAGGAATAATCAAAATGAGATTAATAAATGCTGAGTAATGTGATAATTAATCTCTTTTTTATAGATAGGGTCAATTACGTTGACACCCCTGAGGTTAATTCAAATTACACAAAAACCCCCTGTCTTTTGCAAATTACAGCTACACCCCCTAATGGGTGTAGTGTAATGTTTTTCAGGGGGTGTTTGTGTAAGCTTTGACTTTGAATAGGAGTGTAGCTGTAATACAATTATAACCTCAAGGGGTATAGCTGTAATTTACAAAAAAAAGGGGTATTTGTGTATTTTGGCCTAACCTCAGGGATGTCACTGTACCCTTATAAATAATGTCTGAAGTGTATATATAGGGTAAGGGATGACCACTTGCTCTGACCCAAGTGTCAACATCAAGGCCAAAGTAGTCGGGTGATCTAGTGGCTCACCTCTTCCAGGTCATCAAGATCCGGTGAATTGGGTGGGGTTCGAGTCATTCAACCCGACCCGGCCCGATGCGTGTGGTGCAGATCTTGGCATTCAATAGTAATTTGTACCCTTTCTGAAGGATATTTTTGTCATTTTGGCTTCCTATCATAATTATCCCCATCACTTTCATTTTCAAATAAAATAATGTTGAATATCTGAAATTGATGAAGTACGTGTAAGCACGTTAGGATGGAAAATATAGCTGCGCTTGCTTGTAATCTACTCCGATGTTACATTTGAGTTTTTAACAACGTTAATTAAAAAATATCTTTATTTATTTATTTTTAAATGCTATAAACTTGAAAAGTGATGCTTGAATTTGAGTATTATTATTATTATTATTGTTATTATTATTATTATTTTGAGTCAGTGCTTCGATCTTCTATCGAGTTTGGGTTGTGCTTTGATAACATTAATTTGTTGGGTTTGCACTGCAATTACGAATTAAATGTTAAAATTTGATGACGTTCACAATGAAAACCTTAATTTTTGCTTTAAACATCGTGGATCTCTTTGAATTTAGTTAGAGAGAATTTTGGAATTTCTTTAGTGCTCTCTAGCTTGTATTTTCACTTGATTTCTTGTTTCTTTCAATTTTTTTTTTCTTTTGTGTGTCTTGACTTGTTGAAAAAATACCCCTATTATATATAGTTGTAGAATTGAAGATTTTATTAAAGTGGCGTGATTTTATTGGACCTTCATGATTTGTTTGAATTTTTTTTTAAAGATATGATTTGTTTGTCCAATGACTAACTTGCACTTGTATGATTTGAAAAATATGATTTCACTTGCCAATAATATTATAGTTTATTACTTAACTATTTATTTAGGAATTAAATGCGATTAAATCATTAAAAAATAAATAAAAATTAAAATTTAATAAGGATAGAGTAGGTTTATGTTAATTATGTACACCCCTAATTGTGCCTAACAGTGAATAAACCACAATGATTGAATTTAGCGCAGAAAAACAAAAAAAAACAAAGACATTGAGGACTAAGAGGGTGTTTGAATAAATTTACGAAATTCTCAAAATATTTTATAAGATGTTTAAAAATTTACACTAATAAACCGTTTGGTAATTATTTTTTTTTAAAAAGAAGGTCAAATCTCTTTATTAGTCCCTCGTCTTTACTTTTCATTTCACTTTAGTCCCTCATATCTCAAATGCATCTTAATAGTCCCTCATCTTTTAAGCATATCTCATTATGTTTCTTGATCATTAAGTTTTAACAGAATGCAATGAAAATGGATGGAGTATTTTACTAATGATGGGTAAAATTATTAAACAATTCATGTAGTAATTTGTTAATCATTAAATCATATAATTAATAAATTAGTATTAGTCTTTATAACTAAGCAAAAATATACATATTAATAAAACAACTACTAATTATTCAGAAAAATAAATAAGTTTAATAAGTGCAAATTGAATATATTTTTTAAAGTATGCAATGCATTTTGAAATTGGATTTTAATATAAGCTACTTAACAATCAATTTCTCATAAATGTGAAGATAGAAAGAGGTAAAAGATAACAAAATAATAAACACAATATAATCATGTTTGATAATCAATGTGAAAAAGAAAAATCAACTTTCTGAATAGAGAGAAAAAATATGTTAATGGAGATTCATGCAAATTCTTTTTGGTATATATTTTGGATTTTAAGGCTTAAAACATATTTATTACATTTGATTTTTCCTTTTCTGAGTAATTGGTTGTTTGTTTCATTAATATTTGTATTTTGTTTGGTTATAAGAAATAACATTATTGAAGTACATACTTATTTAATAATTGATAAATTATTAAAATACATAAGTTTTTTTTTAAAATTTTACTCTTCATTAGTGGCATATTCCATCCATTTTAATTAAATTTCGTTAAAATTTAATGATTAGGGGCAATAGTGAAACCTATTTATATGACGAGGGACCATTATAGTGCATTTGAGAGACGAAGGACTAAAATGGAACAAAAAAATAAATGGGTAAATTCCAGAACACCCCCCTGTGTTATGGTGAAATTGTACGAAATTCCCCCGTGTTATTTTTATAGGCAAAAAACCCCCCGTGTTACGAAAAAGGCAACAAAATACCTTCTCTCCGTTAGAAATTAACGGAGAGTGCACCACGCCTAAAGTGCGGGTGGGTTTATTCTTTAACATCTTTTGATATTATTTTATATTTCAAAAGGTCTATTTTACCCCTTTCTATGATATATTTAAGAGAAAATCAATATTTTAGCTTAGATATATTTTAATTAATTATATATTATTGATGACTTTAATTTATTAATTAGTTTTAATATATTTTAATTAATTGGATTTATTTTTAAAATATATTAACTAAATATAAAATACCTAAAATTGTATATAAATTTTTTAAAAGTTAAATTTTAAATTAATAAATCATGATACAAAAATTAGTAAACTAAAATTCACTTTTTAAATTAAAAAATTTATATGAATATAAATCAAAGTCACTTATAATAATTATATGTTATTAACTAAATTAAATATATATTTGATAAATTATATTTATTAAATATACAAATCAAACTATCAAAAAAAATATCAAAAGTTATATTATTTACTTTAAAATATTATAAAAACTACCAATATATGTATTTATACTAAAAATGTATAACTTTTAATTTTTATGTTTTTTTAAATTATAAGTAAAAATGATTAATTTTTTAATAAATTAAAACAAAATGTGTCGTCTTCTCCGGCGGCCGCCTCACCGTAAGCCCTTCGTCGCCGGCCATCCATGTCGTCGTCGGGACTGGGCGACGGAGGTCGCCCTTCTTTCTGAGCGACTGCCGTCGCCCAGGTTGGGCAAGGGCGACCCCATATCGACCTGCCGCCCCTGTTGGGCGGCTGATCGCGTCGCCCCTCTTGGGGTGGCGACGGTAGCCCAGGGTGCGGTCGCCATGGATCTGGGCGGTTGCCCAGATCCAGGGCGACCGCGCCCAGACCGAGCTGCCGCCCCTGGTCGCTCGTCGCCCCCTTTGTGCGCAGACGGCAACGTCGACGTCGCCCAGTATGGGCGGCGACGGCTTCGCTGCTCACATAGGCGGCGGCCTTTGCCACTGGTTAATGTATATATATATATATATTTGTATATATACACAAATATGTATTGTGTATATATATAATTAGGGGAAATGAATAATTTCGTCCTCGAACTTTGTCCAGAATTCCTTTTGGTCCTTTAATTTTGACAATATTAGATTTAGTCCTTTATCTTTCAATTTCGCGTAGATTCGGTCCTTTAGCCCAATTATGACCATTTTTGCCCTTTTGATGCTAAGACACAATTAGTCCATCCACATTCTCTTAATCAGGCCCAACATGCTTCCGAAATGAAATTAAGCCTCTATAAATTCATACCTTGTTTTGACCGCTTTGCCGCTGGCTATTCCAAGTCCTCAGTTTTACATACTTTCTCCAACCACACTACCACAACAGATGGTTCGTGGATCTTTGGCTCCTTCAGCAGCAAACAGCACAACCCTATTTCGTTTCCTACTTTAGTGCGTAAAAGTATCCCAATAATAGACTTGATGAAATTTTGGGTAAACAAATTTGAACATAAGCCTGTAATTTATTGAAGAAATGCTTGAAATATTACATAGATATTTTATTCCTCTATCGGAGGAGAAAACTATTTAGCCTCTCATGTAGGAGAGGACTTGACTAGTTGGGGATAACCCCATACACTGATAACCTAACACTTAGAAAATTTAAAGATAATTTTATTTTTTCTGAAGAGTTGGAGAAGTTTTCTGATATCCTTCATCTGCTTCCTAGCTCTCTATTTATAATAGTCCGCAGACTTCAAACCCGGACTTCATTCTTGCTTTGGATGTCGATGTTGCAACTGCGTTCGTCACCCATTTTGTCTTTCTACTTTCCAGCTGTGGTCATTATGGCTTGTCGGCCATGTGTTCTCTAGCTGGTGCTTCATGTCCTATCTGACTGTTGGCTTTTGTTGTTTTCTGCCGGCAGTCCTCTCTTTGCCTTTTTACATTTTGAGATTTTTACTTCCTTTTGTAAAAATCCTTTCTTTTACCCTTTCCTGGTTTCGGTTCGAGTTTATTTTGGGTTACCCGAATCCTCGTCCCGAACAGGGGCTTTTCTTGTTTTTCACAGCAAGGGCATACATGGTTATGCCATTGCCCAAAATGCATCATGTTGCAGGACTTCTTTCTTGTGGCCTTTGTCGTTGGTAACTTGTTTTCCTAAATAAGCATTTGTTTCTTTTCAAACAAGCTCTCCGCGAACTCTGTGTTTCTTCCTGTCATGGAGTTCAACAAGAATGATCCATTTAATTTATTGGAGGATATCTTAAATGGATACTTGACTTTATCCATCTCTGTGAGACAGACCCAATAACCCAAGCTCTTCTGGTGGATATGTCATCTTCACTGAGGGAAGATACCAGGGGAGCTTCTCTTGTGGCAGCCTTCACTTTGTTAAATGCTACTATGTCAGGTCTCTGTAATTTGATGAAATGGAATGCTGGATTAGACCCTTTTCCTGCAATTTCTAGAGCTATGAAAATGAACTTGAGCTCCAAAATATCTCCTCGTTTAAGGTGGGGATTATTTTTCCATGAGTCATACACCGCCCCACTGATCTATTCCGAAAGTTTGGAGATTTCCGGAAAGCTTGGTGACATAGTATGCACTGAAGCAAGGGCTCCAAAATCATACAATTCTCGTACCTCTTCTGGTTTAGACCCTTCGAGCATCCAGATTCTGTTATATCTTCCGGATGTGTCTACGATCGTCTTGCCTGGGCTTATGCCTTTACGGGAAACAAGTTTTTCACATGATCTCTGATAATCCTGCCAAGCGGAAATAGAAGATAAAGCTTCGTTAGTATTAACCTTAGAGGTGCCCGTCATTGGCCTAAGGTTAATCTCTTCCTCTTTTACCCCAGAGGTGCTGGGTTAACTTGAATTATCAGGAGTTTGCACTTCCTGTAACTCAACTTTTGCTTTTTCACCAGAGTCTGGTGATGGCCTTGTGCAAGCATTACTTGAATCTGCCGCTACAGGTTTAGAGCCCTGCTCTTTCAATTCTCGGGCTATCACCGAAGATGATGCCTTTCGAATTGGTTTCAGTAAGTCGTCCTATAACAAGCTTGCAGCAAGTTTGGTATTCCTGATGGCGGTCTGGACAATGTCTAGATCAGCTCGTTGAACTTGGCCAGCTATTTGGGCTTTAACCGTTAGCTGTCCAAATCTCTTATCAATCTCCTCAAGGTTCTCCCTGAGGTGCCTGAGCCTGCTGATAACAGAGTCTGCTTCAGCTGCCTCCATCTCTTGTCAAGAAATCTGCAAGAACATTTTCATGAGTTTTGATAACGACAATATTATAACAATAATATTGGCATTCTGCTTGCCATATAATAATACGAGCTTTCTCAATCTTTGATTCAAGTTTATTTTTTAAGAAAGCTTTAACATTCGTATTATCAACTTTTAATGTAAATTCTTTGGCTAGTAAGAACAAAGGCCATTCTTGAAAGCCTTCCAAACCGCAAAGAATTCCTTCTCGTTGATATGCCATAGTTTGGCTTGTTGCTCAGTGAACAACCCTCCTGTGTATCTACAAGGTTCTTCACCCGTAGTAGTCTTTCCATGAGCACTGCTGCCCATCTGTAATCATTGGCATCCGTATAGACTACCAACTCATCCTCGTCTTGTGGGATTGCAAGCTTTGGCAAGTTATTGCAGACCTGTTTTAACTCACGAACCATTTGCGTATGAATTTCCTCCCATTTCCACTTTGGACTCTCTGTTTCTTTCAAAAGTGGACGGAAATCCTTTCTGTATTTTGCAAGGTCCTTTATAAAGATTCCTGCAAAATTGATAACTCCCAAGAAGCTTTGAAGTTGCTTCTTATCTTTAAGAATGTCAGAAAAATTATGAATCTTTTCTACAATGTGTTCCTGCAACTCAATGCCTGATTCGTCAATAAGAATTCCTAGAAATTCAATTTTATTGACAACTACGATAACTTTCTTTTCAGAAAGCACCAATCCCTCTTTATGGCATGCATCAGAAAATATTTTAAGATGTCTAATATGATCCTGTATATTTTTAAATGCATTCAAGATGTCGTCTATGTAAACAAACATAAACTCTAGATAGTCCTTGAAAAGATTGTCCATCTTTCTTTGAAATATCTGGGGTGCATTGGCAAGTCCCATTGGAAGTACATTCCAGATATATTGTCCATGAGGTGTGGAAAATGCAGTGTATTTCTTTGAATCATTTTCTATCTTAATCTGATAAGATCCAGATTTGCAATCGAACTTAGAAAACACTTTAGCACCTTTGATGCAATCAATTAAGTGTTCTCTACTTGGGATGTAATAACCATCAAATTACAATATTTTATTAATGCCTTGATAGTTAATGACTAACCGGGTTTACCTCTTTTTATCTCACCATGGTTTCTTACCAGAAAATCAGGGCTACTATAGGCAAAGACTCCGAGCTCGATGAGTCTAAGATTGATATGCTCTTTAATGATCTCCTGCATATCTTTCTTATCCTCTATGTTCATTTGGATAGGCTTGTATCAGACATACTCGTACTTGCATTCCTCTTTGATCTTTAGAGTAGCCTTGATCTTATTTCTATCCCACCACGCCAAAGGATCTCACTGAAATTCCTTTGACATTCTCGAGAGAAAGTTTACTTTCTCCGTCCATGTCCATTGACCTGCACTCTTGTATAGCTTCCTTCAAGATCCTAAGATCTTCTTCCGAAGCATCATCAAAACCCTGTTGCCTGAAAGACAAAATAGCCTTACCAAATTTTCTTCTATCCTGCATTTTCGGATGAGTTAATTTGGCATCATCACCACGTTTGCTGCGGAAATTTATGGGCATTATCCTATTAAATGCTTTTTCTCTACGCAAAACCTGTATCTCGCTACCACAGTTAGTAGTAAAAATCAACAGATTCTTGTGGTTATCCTGGACATATTTTGCAAAGATTTGGATGAAATTATTACCTAGCAAAATATCTGCTCCTGTATCATGAAAGTAAATAGGAGGCGTCTTTACCTTGAACCAAGGTGTTCCAAATGCTCCTCCAATCATGATTTTTTCTTCTAATGGGTAAGGATTCCATAGCTTCCCAGGGAACACACCAGGTTTTGCCGTGTAAATCCCTGATCCTGAGTCAATATAAGCTGTAAAATATTCTGACCTATATTGTTCATACAACATACCGACAGATATGTATATAGAAAAGGGGCTCGTCATTCAATTCTAATGGTATAACCATCTAAACTGAATTCCATACCATTACCTTTTCTTCCCTATAGTTTATGATCTTCGAAGAAACTTATACTCAAATTCATTATCCCATTTTCTTGTCCGGAAATTCCTGCAATAAATATCTCATGGCCTGCTATTTCTAGCATTTCTTCGTATTTTCCCACAACAAGTTGCTGCAAATGATATAAGTCATCACAAGGAAAATAAATTTTTTTTCAGTGATGTCAAATATAACCTGAATTTGTTTCCAACCTTCTGGGCATCTGAGTTTCACATTATCAACCCTGATAGCTCGGGGCTTCAATAATTCTGGTTCCTTTCCTTTATAGGTCATAATCCTATCTTCTAAAAAGGACATCCTGCCACTAAAATCAGTTCTAAAACTAAGGGCTCGATCTAAAACTGGGTGATCTTTTATCAAGATATCAACACCACCTATTCTAGGTATTCTAATGGGATCTGGTGTCATTACCTTAGCAAATTCCTTGAAAATTCTAGGAATCTCAATATACTATTTCCTAATAAATAAATCAGAATGATGTGTGTTAGAAAGGGCATAAGCTATTCTATATGTTATAGAATATGGTCTATTCCCGTCTTTCATAAGATCTTTTCTTTTAAATCCTGGTGAAGGGTTAAGACTCTACTAAAGTCTTGGTCTGCTAGGTTGTATGCTAGCTTAGGATGAAAGTCAAACATCAGTTTTTCAACATACAAATTTCCTATCATTGTCCCAAGACAACCATCTCTCAAGTTATTGATTCTTCTATCCATTATTGATAAATGTATTTCTGAATCAATTCATTCATTAAAAGTTGCTTTTATTACTACTTCAATAGCTCCTATGTGGATCCATTTCATAGTAACCGCTACTTCTTCCCTGAGTTTACTTAATTCTTCAAGAATTTCTTCTTTAGGAATAAGCTGCATTTCCATCACATTACCAGTAAGTTCCATAGGGATAGCAAACTCACCTGAACTTACTTTGTAGATTATGTGATGTTTCCTTTGGTCCAGTCCTATCTGGTTGAGGACTCTTCCGATCCCTCCAATCCTAAAACCGTCGTAAAGGCTGAGATTAGAGTCTTGTCTCATGATTCTTTCCATTGTTTTGTTTGACACCGTCATCCTTGAAAAGAATCCTGATAGGCTATCTAAGGTTTGAAGCCTATCTCCTTCGCTGTAATTATTCTGATTCGGTTGAAGATCCATCCGAATTACTTTCTATTTCTTCCTGATAGATGCTTTCATCTGATGGAAGATCTTCGAATTGGTAGATAGGTACCAAATCATCGTAGTAGACTGCATCTAGGATGTCATTTGTGGCTTCAAACTGGCGTAATTCACCATGTTTCTGCGGGCAATCTGGGGAGATATGTCCCTTTGCTCCGCACGTCCAGCAGTTGCAATCCTTAAAACTTTCATTAGCTCGGGTATGGGCTCGTCTAAAGTTCTTCGTGTAGGGGTTCGTCCTGTGGATTTAGCCTCTGATTGTCTATATCCTTGGGATAAAGCCCTTGTTGGTCCTGTTCTCTGTCCAGATTTGTATGACCTAGCTTTTGATTTGGACCACCATGATCTTCTTCTGAAAGAGGATTTTCTAGAATTCCTGGAATAAGAGTCGCTGCCTTGCTTTCTCATCTTCTTTTGCTCGTTTGATTCTTCTATAATATTTGGAAAATTGTTATTATCACAACAGAGAGGGATTATTTTGATTTTACCTCTCAGTCTCTTCATGTTCTTTTGGATGGATGCTTGGTAACACCAATCCTTCAATTTGTCTTTGAGAAAAGACATCCTTCTTGCAACTAAATCTAGTTGTCCTGCAGGTACTTTGTATGATTGTATCAACATTTCCCTCCATGGGCTGCAGATCTTTACAAAGAACATTGGAGCAGCTACTTCGGTTGTTACCCGCTCTGGAAAAAGTATTCGCGAAACCAGTAGATATATTCATCTACTGCACAGATACTTCTTAATTCGAAGCCAAAGAGAGCTTGTGCGTACTCCCTAGCCTTTTCTTTTCAGCTTCCCTCGAAGTATCCATCTCCGATGAAGTGGATCTTGATTAACCTTCCGAGTCTATCCGCGATTGCACTTTTAGACTCTCCTTCAAGGATGCTTGCTTTGGTCTCTTCTGGGGTATTATCCCATCCGATCTTTACCGACCCTTCCAAGCTTAACTCCAAAAGCTTTATGGAGTTATCCTTATCTAGTTCCAACGTAGTTGCTGCAATTTTCATGGCTGCAACCCATTCATCTATCAATTTCTCGATGTTTTGGAAGTCGATAACATCCAGGTTGAGAACAATGCCATATGGATGTAAGGGCTGGAGCATGGTCCTTGCCCATGGCGTGTTTTCAGGCACTCGTCTTGGATTCCTTCTTGGGTTTTCTCGCAATCTTGTTCCTACGAAAGTAGGGGTGGCATTAGTGTGAAAATCCGTACCTTCTCCCATTGGATGATCCTGCAGTGGATCATTTGTGCCTGTGCTTCCCTTCGGCGGTGGTAAAGCTAGAGCGACCTCATTAGTTTGGATGTTGACTAAATTCACAATCCCTAATTGAGAAAAGGATTTAGCTAACTCTTGTAGATCCGATAGATCCACTCTTGATATCTTCATTAGTTTATGGATTTGATGATCTCAATGATTTGTTCTTCTTGTGTCTTTGGCTTCGAGATCTCCTTCGCCTTTCCCTTCTAATGTAGGAAAGAAACCGGTCCAAGGGCGTCCCTGATGCGTTCCTGATGAGATCTAGATGTCTCAGGGGTATTACTTCGATTTCTTTTCAGATTTGTGACTTCAGCCTTCAGATCTGTAAGATCCTTCTGTAGATCTGGTAGGATCTTTAGGATCTCATCCATATTTTGGTTCAAGAGGTCTATTTTCATAGGTATATTGCTTAACCTATGTCCGTAGTCTTGAATTGTCTTTTGGACCTTTCTAAGGTCCTGAGAGTACTTTGAGGCATCCAGTTCGAGTTCCCTCCAATCAGTTCTTTTAATCATTATTTTTAGAACTGTATTTTTTCAGGAATCTACCTGTTCCGGATCTCCTAGTTGGGATTTTTCCATGGATCTCAGCTCCCTTGTAGACGTCTCACCGCATTTCCTGGTAGCGCTTGTTGGACATGGCGATTTCTGTGTCATTCCTCTTTTTCTTCCTTTGGAAGAAGTGATGGATCAACCAACTTTGGACTGCTGGTGATGGTTCTAAGAATTTCTATAAGAAATTTCATTTTCTGTATTTTCAGAATCTGAAAATATTCCCTATTTTCAATGTAACTCGAACTTTCGTTCGGTTCCATACTTCTAAAAATCTCCTCCGTTAGGGGTAAAATATCAATATATAATATAAAAAAGTATTTCTTCAATAAACCTAGGCTCTAATACCATTCTGGGTGAGCATGAGCCAAATTTACTAAACGAATACAATTTGGACTAAAGTGTTCAAGAATAGTTGCAAAAGGGGTAAAATTGTCCGAAATACTGCCAGAGGACTAAAATTACTCATTTTTGAAAGTTACAGGACTAAAATTAAAACGGAGAAACTTAAAGGACTTAAAGGACTTAAAGGACTAAAATTAATATATGGTAAAGTTAACGGACTAAACCAATACTTTCCCTATATAATTATATATTCTTAAAAGAATTATATATAAAATAAAAAGATATTTAAAATTATGTAAGATTTGAACCGTTGATTTTTTAAAACTTGAAAATCTATGATTGTTACAAGAAGGGTATAACGGGCAATTCAACATAAATTTTAACACCGTTAAGCTTATTTAATGGAAGGGAAAGTATGCAACATTTTAAAAAATACAGGGGCTTTTTTGTCTATTTTTTTAACACAGAGGGATTTTTTGCAGAATTTTTAAAATACAAAGAGATTTTATGCAATTTATCCAAAATAAAATTACTAAACTAATAAAAAGATTTCGCCAAAAAAAGGAAAAGATCCCAATATAAGATGTTTATTAGAATTTTATAAGCTCATCAGTCAAAGTAAGCTCAACCAGTATTTTCTTATAAGATCTTTTAACTATTTTAATTTAATATCTTAAAAGACTAAAATACCCTCGTTATTACAATTTGGTGCTTTTTTCTAGTCATTATTACATTATAAAGAGTTTATTATGATAAACAATCGGATATTTTCTAAGTTCTAACATCTTATTTATTCAAACATCTTAAAATTATCCTTAAAATAAAATTTAGGATTAAATACAGTTACCACCTCTGAAATATCCAACCTACATAAATTATCCCCTAAAGTATTAAAATCTTAAAAAAAAAAAAAAAAAAAACCCTAACCTTCTAACACCTTTAATTTTGAAGTTCAAAAAGTCCATTTTACTCTTACTAAAAATTGATTTATGAAAAAACAAATCAAAAGATTTTTAAAATACCAAAACCACTCTTTTTTAAGCTTTGTCTAATTTTGTTTACACTTTTTCATCGAACTCTTTTTATTTTTATAATTCTAAAGTATTTAGAGCCCATTTTATTTTAGTTTTGCTTATTTGTCAAACCAAGTTAAAAATAAATTTATACATTCATATAATTTCCACATTTATATAATTACCATATATATATATATATAAATATATATTAATTGTATATTTTCTTATTAACTCATGATCAGCTCTTTCGGTTTTATTAATTGTATATTTATTTATGTAAATATATATATATGCATGTATTAATTTATGTTTAATTTGGTTTGACAAACAAGGAAACTAAAATCAAATAAGCTCAAAGTACTTTCGGATTACAAAAATAAAAAGAGATTGGTGAACAAGTGAAAATAAAATTAAATAAAACTTAAAAAAAGAGTGGTTTTGGTATTTTAAAAATTCCTTTAATTTTTTTTTTCATAAATCAATTTTTAGTAAGTGTAAAATGAACTTTTTGAACTTCAAAATTAAAGGTGTTAGAAGGTCAGGATTTTTTTTGAAGATTTTTAATACTTTAGGGGGTATATTGATTGTTAGGGTGAATACTTTAGGGGTGTTAACTGTATTTAACCCTAAAATTTAACATACTCTTTTTTTTTTTTTTTTTCCGAAATCAACATATCTTAACTCTTAAGGTTGCATTTAGATGAAGGATCCAAATCCTTATAATATACCCTTTGAATTTGTTTGGATAATTCTAAATATAAAGGATTTCAAAATTTTCAATTCTAATGTCGAACTATAATTTGTTGAATATTAACGAATTTCAAATTCTTGTCAAATAAAGTCATTTGAAATCTTTTCTCCAAATTATTTCCCAAATCCAAATCCATCAAACAATGCACTCTAAAATATTATTTATAAGTAACAGGAACTTTCTTAAAATATTTCAAATAAATTTAACCAAACGCGCTCTATTTTTAACAAGCACTAAACTAAATGGTTGAGGTGAATACAAAAGGTAAATACAAGCCATTCACCATAATATTGCAAATGAGCAAATTAACCCCTTATAAAAATAAAATAACAATTTACCTCATTATATTTTTTAGAATGAATCAATTTACCTCCTCGTATTTTTTAAAATGGAGTAATCACAGTGAGTTAAATTGCTATTTTTTTGTCATAGGGGGTAATTTACTCATTTGCAATATCACACGGAGGTAAATTACATTAAACCCGATACAAAAATGAGGGGTCCAAATATAATTATCAAATAAACTTGGGGTTAAATACAGCAACCAGATTTTATCTTCTAGAGTGAAACTTTCTTCCTTAGTCGCCGGCAGACTTTTCTCGTTGCTGTCATTTTCTCGCCTGCGCTATCATTTTCTTCGCTGACGAACAAACCGAGAAGGATTACAACACGGGAAAAATGTATCGAATGGCGCTTCCGCCACTTGCAAGATTCCCTGCTCTGTGCGCTCACCCACCTGGTTGCTTCGCGGAATCTGCCCTCCTACCGATCAAGAAAACTTACTTGCTTGAATTTTTTATATTTCTTGGGCTGGCCGTTGAAAGTTTACCTGTTTTTACACGACCGGGTTTGATGAGAAGAAGGAAAAAAGAAAGTTCTGATTGGTCTTAATGGGAGTCTATATTCTATTGGTGCCATCAATTCTTGAAAATGCCACCAATTGGCTGGCTTGAAAATTTTAATGAGATTAATCCCATTGCTGATCTTTCTTACCAAGTCAACCCAAACATCTCTTTTTAATGACCTCTTAATATCCCTCTTCTCCGTCTACTGTTTATATATAGCCAGTCATTAAAGAAAAAAAATTTCTTGTTTAAAGACAGCTGCCAGATTACGTTCCATTGTTTCTTTTAGTTAAAAGTCTGAGCTGCAAGAATTGGAGTTTGTTTCTGGTTCAGATTGCTAGCTGGGTAGTTTTGAGTTACATTTGTCAAGCTCTGTTGAGAATTTCTGGGTGGTCCTTTGGCTTCTTTGAAGAGTTGTGTTGGATTCTTGATCTGTTCTAGTTTGCACTTTTCGTTTCTTTATAATCGAGGGAGGTCTCGTTTTCCTTCAAGTTTCCAGCAGTTGAGCATAAACTAGATACATTGTATTTCTGTCTTTCTCATTTGTTGATTTTACTGTGATTATCAGAGAGCATTCTTTGTATTGTTATGGTTATAATTACATATGAATTTTAGACATTGAATCTTTGATGCGTTTTAATTACGTTATTTGTCCGATCTGTTAGCTTTCCTGACCTTTCTCTGTCGTCCCTCTTTGGTGCTAAATTCTTCCGTTTCAAGATAGAAAAAGCAGTCCCTTTTTAAGATTTCTAGTGTGAAGTAACAAGGAAATCAAGAACATGGCTCACTTAACTTACTCTGATTCAATGTCTGGGGCTCGCAGCACGGTCAAGGTGTGCAATTTTGTGCCATTTCAAGACCTCTGCAGGGTCACTCAGGGTGTTGTTGTTGCATGGAAATTTGGATATTTGGGTGAAGGCAGCCAGGAATCTTCCGAATATGGATTTATTCCACAAGAATTTAGGTGATATGTTCGGGAGATTGTCTGGGAAGTTTATGAATAAAGTGGAAGGAAATCCGCCTACCAAGATAACAAGTGATCCTTATGTCACAATTGCGGTATCTAATGCCGTGGTTGGTAGGACTTTCGTGATTAGTAACAGTGAGAACCCTTCTTGGAACCAGCATTTTCATGTTCCAGTGGCTCATTATGGTGCAGAAGTGCATTTTGTGGTTAAAGACAGTGATGTTGTGGGATCTCAGCTTATCGGGGCTGTTGGAATCCCCGTCGAGCAACTGATCTCAGGTGAAAGAATTGAGGGTACTTATCCGATAATTGGTGCAAATGGGAAGCAATGCAATCCAGGGGCTGACTTGAGCCTTTCGATTCAATATATACCAATGGATAGGGTACCCCTTTATCATGGTGGGGTGGGAGGCGACCTCACGTATCAAGGTGTACCTGGTACCTATTTCCCTCTCCGGAGAGGAGGAATAGTTACATTGTATCAAGATGCCCATGCCGATGAAGGTGTGCTTCCAAAATTGTGGTTGGCTAATGGCAGACTGTATCAACACGGACAATGTTGGCGTGATATTTTTTATGCGATATCACAGGCTCGTCGCCTAATTTACATCACGGGGTGGTCTGTTTACCACTTAGTTCAACTTGTCAGGGATGATCCTAGTGTAACAAATAGTTCGTTGGGTGAGCTTTTGAAGGTCAAATCCCAGGAAGGTGTCCGGGTGCTGCTCCTAGTATGGGATGATCCTACTTCCACAAGCATATTGGGGTATAAGACTGTAAGAACCATCTTGCCATGCTTCTATGGTGTTTCATTTTTTTTTTTTGTTCGGTTTAAAGTGATGAAAGTATGAGGGAATTTAGTTGCAATGGTCAACTTTGAGTTCAAATAAAACCTAGCCACTTCAGTTTAGTTTGCCTCTAATTTGCACGACTCCTAGGACCCAACAAATGGGAACCCGAATATCAGTTTGTGATCATAACTGCCTTTTCTTGTTTACTGTATATCTTTTTAATGTCAATATTAGCTGAAAATGTCTTAATCAGCAGCTATAGCCTTCTCCAGGATGAACTGTGGTGAAAATCTTTACCTGAACATTTTCCTACTTCATATAACATTCAGGAAGGCGTAATGAATACAAGTGATGAAGAAACACGGCGTTATTTCAAGCATTCATCTGTCCAAGTCCTGCTGTGTCCACGGAGTGCTAAGAAAGGTAGCTGGGCCAAAAAGCAGGTTGGATTCTGCATAACCTTCTCCTTAGAGAAAACCTGATTCAATAAATTTCTTTCTGAAAAGGGTTCATCAATTTCATGACTTGAATGCCTTCATGTGCTTCAGAATGCTAATGAATCATGGGAAATCAGAACTGTATTTTTGAACTGTAAACATCACAGTTTGGAATATACTTATTGGCACTTTACGTTAGTCAAGTGATCTTATGCCAAAAGATTCACTATAAAGGGATCTATTCCCTTGAAAAAGCTAGAAGGTGGATCCTTATTTATGTGCATGGGGATCTCATTTCACATACCTTATCGATGGATGGAAACAACAGTTCCAGTTTTACCTTTGCCCTTGTTTACGTTAGGATGAGGGTGTCTGTAGTCTGTCGATTTCTTCTTTCTTAATCTTCGGTGTTATTTTCTTGTATTCAAATTAACAGTCAATTAATTGCTCCTTTGTTGTCAGGAAACTGGAACTATCTATACTCATCATCAGAAAAGTGTGATAGTAGATGCCGATGCAGGTAACTATCGGAGAAAGATCATAGCATTTGTTGGAGGCCTTGATCTGTGCAAGGGAAGATATGATACCCAAAAGCACCCACTTTTCAGCACATTGCAGACTGTTCACAAAGATGACTATCATAATCCTAATTTCACGGTAATTCCTTTATGTAGTTATTTAGTTTGTTTATCTGGCATATGATCTCTTCCGTGTGCATTATTTTGTTGTCATTTCTGTGTATGGAGTCTTTCAGTGAATAATAAATTTTCTCGCTAATCACATGTGCCATCTAGAAGTAACTCAATGACATGAATAGTGTATCGTTGTGAACCAGTCATATTATTAAAGAATGCAACGACATCAATAAGAGACAGAAAAATGGAACTTCTCAGATGTAGGAAATGAACTCAACGTTGCATTCTCCTTTTATCTTTTTATCTTTATCTCCTCTTGAATATATCTTTCAAGCGAAACAGGGGCCGGCTGTTGGTTGTCCACGAGAGCCATGGCATGATTTACACTGTAAAATTGATGGTCCAGCTGCATATGACGTCTTGACCAATTTCGAAGAGCGTTGGTTGAAGGCCTCAAAGCGCCATGGGCTTCAGAAAATGAAAGCTTCTTATGATGATTCCTTACTCAAGCTCGAAAGAATCCCTGACGTATTGGGAATAGCTGAGGCTGCCAACCAGACACAAGGCGATCCAGAGGGTTGGCACGTCCAGGTATGAAAGAATTCTTATCATAAAACTTTTGCTTCCATTTCGGGGCTAAATTTAATGCACAATGTAGGTTTTTCGTTCAATTGACTCAAACTCGGTTAAAGGCTTCCCCAAGGATCCAAAAGAAGCTCCAAACAGGGTAAATATCTATTTCTCCTCTTCGATCTTAAGACACGTTTCAATACTCTGATCCTAGTGAAACTTATAACTTTGCTGCACTGTAACAGAACTTGGTATGTGGGAAGAACATATTGATTGACATGAGCATACATACTGCTTATGTGAAGGCAATTCGATCGGCACAACATTTCATTTACATCGAGAACCAGTACTTCCTTGGGTCATCGTTCAATTGGGCTAATTATACGGACTTGGGTGAGGATATGCAGATGTCTTATGGCATTGTAAAAGAGATAATTGCCAGTATCTAATGACGAGCATACTTTATTTAATCAATTGAAAAGAATAAGGATTACTTTGCTGTGAGGGTCCGTCACATTTTCTTTTCTCCTCTACATAAGTAAGTGCTTTCTTCTTGTCAGGTGCAAACAATTTAATTCCCATGGAAATTGCTCTCAAGATTGCTAATAAAATCAGATCGAGGGAGAGGTTTTCCGTTTACATTATCGTTCCAATGTGGCCAGAGGGAGTTCCTACCAGTACTCCAACTCAGAGAATCCTCTTTTGGCAGGTAGATTTCACACCCTTTGTTAAGGATTGTATTTCCAGTATTCATTTCATGCAGAACAATAACGGTTGTATTAGCCACTTCGTAAGAAATTGTGATCAGGAAACGAAACTGCAAATTTTCCATATTGCTTCCCTTAATCAAGACTGCTGCTGTTAATCCAAAACAATAAGAAAGCAGCAGGAGCTATAACATCTTTGCGTGGCGTTTTCCAGTTCATTAAGAATGCTCCTCTAAAGGTTCATTAAAACATTAACGTTGCAACTTGATGTAATGCTACCGTAAGTAGGAACCTGAGATATTTTTTGGGTTTGCCATCTCATAAATCTGATCAATATTGTAGGATGTTACTTACCATTGGGGTAATAAGCGAGTTGCGTTTAGTAATCATAATGATGAAAAATTCAAATTCTTGCTTATGCTGCAGTACGCTTCTCTTCTTGTAAGCATGACTAATATTCTGCATGTCTGCAGTATAATACAATGCAAATGATGTACGAGACCATCTACAAGGCGTTAGAAGAGATGGGGCTCGAGAAAGAGTATGAACCGCAGGATTATTTGAATTTCTTCTGCCTTGGGAATCGTGAGGCTGAAGACAGCAGCAGCAAGCCCGCCACAAAAGGCTCCGATGGAAATACCCCACAAGTACTTTCTCTTGAACCTTAACTAGTTCTGATGATTCGACGTTCTTGGGCTTCATGATGGCCTTGCTTTTTCGACATGCCTTCACTTTTTAATATGTGGTGTCACAATCCAGGCGCTCACTCGGAAAAACCGGCGCTTCATGATCTACGTCCACTCAAAGGGAATGATAGTGGATGATGAGTATGTGATATTAGGCTCGGCCAACATCAACCAACGCTCTCTAGACGGAACCAGAGATACTGAAATTGCTATGGGTGCATATCAGCCTCATTATACATGGGCAAACAGACATGGAAATCCGCATGGGCAGGTAAGAACTTAATAATCCTTACTTGACATTTTACATACTCGAACTGCTAACTCGGACAAAGATGAGTCGATAGTTCCCTCAGTTGTCAGTAAAGCCAAGTGACATGTTTGTCATAGTAATTCCGAACAATTCTTTATGCGTGTTATTTTCTTAATTATTCCCTGAATAATGTATAAAAAAAAAGGCATCCTATATATTTATGTCTATGGTCGAGTGCTATTTTGGTCCGGTACTAATGCAGCTATACATCGAGTCGTAGACCTCTTTTGAGGATGTACAGTGTTACATTTTACACAAGTAGAAATTGGAAAACGAACATACACAAAATATTTATAACTTGTACTCTTTTCTGAGATTCTTGGTTGCTGGGAGCAGAGTGTATTATCGATTTGCTTCAAATTATCTACTGATGTCAACTGGAGGTGAGTTCATGTATATATAATAACGAAGTCGTTCCTTGGCTGTAGATCTACGGATACAGAATGTCGCTCTGGGCAGAGCACACGGGCACTCTAGAGCAATGCTTCGAGCAACCAGAGAGCGTGGAGTGCATGAGACGTGTAAGATGGATGGGCGAGCAGAACTGGAAACAGTTTGCAGCAAATGAAGTAAGCGAAATGCGAGGCCACCTGCTCAAGTATCCGGTTCAAGTCGATAGAACGGGAAAGGTTAGGCCTCTTCCTGGCTGCGAAACGTTTCCAGACATGGGCGGCAAGATAATTGGGACGTTTACCGGCATTCAAGAGAATCTCACCATCTGATCACAGCAGATTCTTGCATTCTTTCTCATTCACTCCTTAATTCTGATGCCATTTTTCACTAGTTCTTGGTGACTGCAAGTTTGTCCAAATTTTGATTTATGAAGTGGAGATTGGGACTTTGTGAGATACTTTTATGTAGCATATCCTGATGAATGGTTGTCTCATCATTTTCATGCCTCATAATTTTTTTATCCTTATTGTGATTTCTTGATTTTGTGCTGATTTATTGTGTAATTCAAGAATATGCATTTTGCAAGCAGAAGAAGCAAATTTCGCTACGGCACATTCATATGTGTGTGCAAAATATAGTTGATGGAGAAAGAATTTGACCAGGGACAAAGATGTTATTTCCGAAAGTATCAAGAGATTAAAACCACATATTTTTTAGTTATTTTGTAATTACTAGATTACCCCTAGTTAGTGAACTACACCCACATGTTAGCGGTTGGTGAGGGTAAAAATGAATTTACACCCCCAGCATTAATTACCTAAAATAGTATAAATACCCCATTTGTATCCTTGTAAAAGGGGACTTTCAGGCAATTGAAAGGAGCAAAACTTTTCTAGTTTGCGACGTGTGAAGCATGATTAGATTGCAAGCTCCCGATTTATTCCCCATCAAATTGGCGCCGTTTGTGGGAACTTGATTTAAACATTGAAGATGAAAACTCGCTCGCAAACTAGAAATGCAGAGTCCCAAAAGGAGAGGAAAGAAGTCAAGTGTCTCGCCTTCCTAGAAGAGAGTCATCTCGAGGAGGAGAGCCCCAAGGAGAGGAAAGAGGTCAAGCGTCTCGCTTTCCTAGAAGAGAGTCATCTCGAGGAGGAGAGCCACAAGGAGAGGAAGAGGTCAAACGTCTCGCCCTCCTGGAAGAGAGTCATCTCGAGGAGGAGAGCCTCAAGGAGGGGAAGGAGGTCAAGCGTCTCGCCCTCCTGGAAGAGAGTCATCTCGAGGAGGAGACCCCCAAGGAGAGGAAGGAGGTCAAGCGTCTTGCCCTCCTACAAGAGAGTCATCTCAAGGAGAAGAGTCCCAAGGGGAGAGAGGAGTCGAGCACCTCCTCGTCCTAGAAACGTGTCATAACGAGGTAGAGAGCCCCAAGGATAGGAAAGAAGTCAAACGCCTTGCCCTCCTGAAGGAGAATCATCTCAAGGAGAAAAGTCCCAGAGGGAGAGAGAGGTCAAGCACCTCCTCCTCTAAAAGCATGTCATCTTGAGGGGGAAAGCCCCCTAAGGAGAAGAAGAAGGTCAAACGCCTAATCCTCCTCGTAGTCGTTCACTGCAGTCTAGTGGGGACACGAAGGTCTAAGGCAGTATGTTCAAAAGTTTTCAGAGGCTGAGCTCGAAGTCTCTCGCATCAACCCTGAGCTCTCTATAGGTATAACGCAATGAAGCATGAAAAGGAGTAGGTTCCAAGAGCCGATAGTGAGAAAGCCCTCAACCATCTTAGATAAATTATTGGTGAAAGTTGGAAAGTATATTAAGGTTGAAGAGGCTATGGGTACAAAACACATGACCCCCATGAAAAGATAGACTGGCTAGGAGGACGAAACAACACCCTCGATAAGAGGATGTGATAGAGATAAAATCAAGCACATACCCCCAAGTAGCTTAGCGCGCCACACCCCATTGAAAGCTTCGCGAGTTGAAGTCCTCGCCATCGTAAAGTAGCAAGGCCTAGCCCATGGACGGCCATGAATGCGGGACAATCCAAAGGAGTTGAAGTCTGATCGTTAGTGCTATTTCATGAGATAGAGGTATCTTCGATATAATATACACGAACCAACCCCTAGTATGAAGCATTAAAGTTGACTCTTGAGAAATTGGCTTCCTTGAGGTGTCATACGAAATACCCTGAAGTCAAAAGAAAATGGCTTCCTTGAGGTGTCATAAGCGACACCCCGAAGCCAAAAGAAAATTGGCTTCCTTGAGGTGTCATATGAAACGCCCCAAAGTCAAAAGAAAAACAACTTCCTTGAGGTGTCATAACCGACACCCCGAAGTCAAAATAAAAACGGCTTCCATGAGGTGTCACACGCAACACCCCGAAGTCAAATGAAAAGTGACTTCCTTGAGGTGTCATAAGTGACACCCCGAAGTCAAAAGTAAAATGACTTCCTTGAGGTGTCATAAGCGATTGCCCGAAGTCAACAAAGAAAATTGACTTCCTTGAGGTGTCATAAGCGACACCTCGAAGTCAACAAAAAATTGGCCTCCTTGAGGTGTAATAAGCGACAACCCGAAGTCAATAAAAAATTGGCTTCCTTGAGGTGTAATAAGCGACACCCCGAAGTTACAAAAAATTGGTTTTCTTGAGGTGTAATAAGCGACACTCCGAAGTCAACAAAAAAGTGACTTCCTCGAGATATGATAATGTGAACCCCATCAAGAGATAAAATCAAAAAAGCGAGTCTAAACTGGGGGGCTGGTAATGTCTTAGTCTCGTCTACGACAAACTCGTCTAAATCATCATTGAAGAGAATTGAAACAAATTTCTCACGACGAGATAAACAAAAAGAAGAAGAAGGGACACGGCCACAAAATCGGGCCAAGGCGCGCCTCAACCCAAGTTCAAGTCGAGGCAGCATGCCTCGACCTGAACATGGTCGAGGCAACGTGCCTCAACCTGATTGTGGGTTTTCCTTTTTCGAGGCTTGAGCAAGCCTTGAAAAAGGGAAGCATATTATATTCGGCCGACAAGTCTTGGCCAAATATAATTGCATATGTATCTATTAAAAAAACCAAAAAGAGGATAAGAATTTCATTTAATGACTAAATGCATATTACATTTACTTGTTTGACGTTAATGCTTGTACATGTACTTATTTACATTATTATTTTCAGGTATGCAATCAAATTGAACATTTTGATTCTATGTTTTTAGTTTAATTAGTTTTTATTATTTATGTTTTATCATTGATGATAATATTTTGTGGAAGAATATTATCGCAGAATATTCAATCAAAGAAACGAAAGCTGTGTAGACGAGGACAAATCATCAGTGAAGCTTCAAAAAATAAGGACAAGCGAAGACCTAGCAAGGGACTAAAGGAGCCAATCCTGCAATTGACAGAGCATATGCATTTGATTCAACTCTAAAATATTTAGGAGTTGGGGGACTACTGATGGAAAAAGAATTTGACCAGGGACAAAGATGTTATTTCCGAAAGTATCAAGAGATCAAAACCACATATTTTTTAATTATTTTATAATTACTAGATTCCCCCTAGTTAGTGAACTACGCCCATATGCTAGCGGTTGATCTGCGCACAAAGCGTTAGGCTAGCTAAGGTGACCCCCATTTAAACCATTCGGTGCTTAAATTAGTTTTGAACTTTAAGTTATAGGGATAGCAAAGTGCAACCCTGATAGGAATAAATGCATACCTATCAAATGGACCCTTATAGAGGTTTATGTATCAAACACCGTATGTGTCACGTGTTAATAAGGTAGATGTCGGACGGATTCTATATAATGGATGATAAAATGGGTTATTGGGGTCAGACGTGTCAGATCGCAAAAAAAGACGTGAACCCTTCGAGTGTTTGGATTTTTTTTTGTTTTTTGAGGGTATTTTGATCTTTTTAGATCTATTTAGTGTATTTCTCTAATCATAGCATATTCCAACAGCTGTATTCAAGATTAGGAACAACCTTATGCAAAACCAAGAGTAATTTAATATCCGTTTAGTGATTTGATGACTTTAATTTCACATTTGTTAATCTCTCTTTTTTAATTCTTCTTATATATATATATATTTGTCATAAATATCCAACAGTCATATATTTTTTAATATATGATGATTTATAATAAATATTTGTCAGTTATATATTTTTTAATTTGGGGAATTATTCCCAACTTCTATAAACTATAATCAATTCGTAGTGGTACTATAATAACTCTATCAATGTTTGTGTTAGATTGTTTAAGTGTGTACTATGTTTATGATTAAACAAGTTCAAAAGATTTAAAATTTTGAAATATTTTGTAATATAAAGCTATTCAAATAAGTTCAAAAAAAAATTATACCTACCATTATAAGGAAAAAATGTGCATCCTCACATACATTAGCGCGTATGAAAATGTATAAGGGTAGTTTGACAAAAAAAAAGGGTAAATTACAACCACTTCTTTTGGGGTTTTGCATAATTACAAATACCCCCTTGTTGTTTGAAAAATTACAAATACCCGCACGAGGTTTGTAATTTTTAATCAAATGACTGAAATTGACTATTTTGCCCTTAAATTTTTTATTAAAATTTTAGAAAAAGCAATCGAGGCAAATTGCAATATTGATAACTTAAGAAACCTCTCTCTATGTATAGTAGTACAATTTTTTTCAAAAATTAAATAAAAATACTTCAATGCATAAAGACATTTTGGTCAGTTCATCCATAAAAATGGATGAAAATGGGTTATTTGTTAAACAGTTACAAACCTCGGGGGGGTTATTTGTAATTTTTCAAACAACGAGAGGGTATTTGTAATTATGCGAAACCTCAGGGAAGGTAACTGTAATTTACCCAAAAAAAAAGTATGATCTGCAATAAATACGGAATTTTTTTGCTATTATCAGTATATTCGATGAATTTTTACTAATGAAGAGAAGTATTTGTTGGACGAAAATAAATATCAAGAGTATTAGATATAATTTTACAAATCACATGAGATTTACGTGTAATTACATCAAATTTTACGGGAAAGATAATATAATTATTCCTAAAATAAAAAAATAAAAAAAGAAATGGCCACCAACCCATCACTATCCCAAACTTACCACCCTAAAAGTGTGAGGTGTGCAACTACCCCCCTTTTCTGCCCAAATTGCTTGGAAGTTGCAGATCAAATTGGACCTCAAATCCACATTCCCCACACACCCTTAGATCCAATCTAATGATTAACAATTCTTCAAAATTGTTATTTCCACTCCATCTACTGCCTTTGCCACACCATTTCTTTCTCTATTGACTATATTGACCTCTGCTATAAGGTTTCATAAATCTTCAATTATATTTAATTAATTTTGGGCATATTGGCTGGTTTGTGTTTTAATTTTTTTAGTTTATATGTTAAGTTGTAAATATTTTGAAAAATTACTTTAGGTATAAATTGGAAGAAGTCGAGTTCAAATTGATTCGATCAGTTTAAAATATTTGCAATATTATAGAGGAATTGCTTGCATTTTTCTCATTTGAAATTATGTCTCCTTCCTGAGGAAAAGAGAAAAAAACAAGTGTAGTTATTTAATTAACTAATAACTGTTGACAATATGTCACATACTGCTAATGAGATTTAGTTTAGTTGACGGAGTTGAGAACCCATGGTCAAGAGGTCATGAATTTGAATCCCATTAATATGTGTATAGTAGTTATTGGTTAATTATACATAGGGATGATTACATTTACACCCCCTAATCTATAGTCTCTTTACACAAACTACCCCTATTTTTTGGATAATTACACATACACTCATAAGAAATATCAACATCATTTACACAAACCAGCTCTATTTTTAAAAAAATTACATATATACCCCCAAAAATGTTAACATTATTACACAAACTACCCCTGCTTTTTTGCTGTCATGGGCGATTTCTATAATTATGCAAAAGGCGGAAGTAATTTGTATAAATCGTCCGTAGGTCAGGGGGCATAAATGAAATTATCGCTTATACATATTTGATATTTGAAATTTATGTACAATGAACATTGATAGTTGAAACTTATAATGTAATTATAATCGATTCACTTAAAAAGCAACGTCTGCTCTTGTATTTTTTTATATATATATTTGAATTTAGTGTTCATTACCAGTTAATAATTGAACATAATTTATTTACAAAACTAAATTCTCTGGAATTGAATTCGATCAACCAGCTGAATCTGTAATTTTTTCTCCATCTTCTTTTAATAAGATTCAATTCATTAATACATCATTTAATACATTCAAAAACAAATATTAATTTAATACATTGATATTTTTAAATTAACAAACACATTCAAATAAAAAAACGAAACAATACTTATTAAAAATATACCGCATATCCATATTTGTGGGGCTCGAACCCATGACACATTTTCTCTCCTTTCATTTCTCTCACTTTCCTATATTTTTTTATTTGTTTTGTCTCACATTTTTTTCTTCTTTTCCAAATTATATTATTTTATGTCCGTCTCGTTCATTACAAATGTAATAATTTCATTGAAATAATTAATAAACTTTTATAATTTTATGGATAAATACACTTTGTCCCCTCTCGATTATTCTCGAGATAGCATTTACGTTGTAAACTAACAAGTGTAATATTTAAGCCCCTTAAATTAATTGGTTGGACAAACTTGTCCCTCATACCATGAATAATTATATAATTCTCAATATATTTAATATTTTTGCACATTAAGTCATCATCAAATTTCTTTTCTAACTAAAATAATATTTTTAATTAAAATATAGAAAAGTATTTAATAAATAAAAAAATTAAATTAAAAATAAAGTAATAAGTTAATATAATAAATACACAACAAATATAAAATCCGCAATGACTCATATATACTTTTCAAAAATTACAATACACTTAACCAAAAGTTGAACACGAAAGAAAAACAAATAAATTTTGTTATATTTTCCAAGGAAACTATATTTAAAAAATGGATACGTAATTACTCATTTTTATCTAAAAATAAATAGTCAATAACTTTATTTTTTTTTACCAAATTAAGAATAACTTTTTTACACGAAAGTATTATGTGTATTTATTATACTCATTCATTACTTAACTTTTAGTTTATAAAATTTGAATTACTTAAGCATACTAATCACATTTTACTGTATTGTAATTAAAATGTAATGTTTTCGAACAAGAAAACCACAGTTGAATTTAAGATGCAAAATATTAAAAAAGGGCAAATTATATCGATATCCCCCGATGTCACACTTAATTAAAATTACAGGTACACTCCTTGAAAGAATGTTAGTACAATATAGTCAGAGGGTGTACTTGTAATTACAATTACAACACAAACGGATGCCAATATATATATATAGTCCTTATATATAATTTAAGGACAATCTTGTCCAAATATTTAGTCGCAGTGAATGCTACCTCAAAAATAGTTGGAGAAAATGTAAGTAACCCTAATTTTATTTTGAAATTGATGAGGGTGATTTGGTCAATTCAGGTGTTGAAGAAGAGTGCTCACATACATACATTTAAAATAAAGGAAAAAATACATTCAGATCCGAGAAAAGAAAGAAAGCTTATTATATACTGCGGAAAGCTTATTATACACTCACCACCGCTCCCCCATTTCCTCCCACAAACACACACAACACACACTGAAAATTTCCACTATGGGCGCCACAGCAAACGGGTCAGACGCTCAACCCTTCAAGTTCTTGATCTATGGCCGAACGGGATGGATTGGAGGGCTGCTGGGGAAGCTCTGTGAGGCCCAGAAAATCGACTACGTATACGGGTCGGGCCGGCTCGAGAACCGGGCTTCGCTGGAGGCCGACATCGCATCGGTACAGCCGACGCATGTTTTCAATGCCGCAGGGGTGACGGGCCGCCCCAACGTGGACTGGTGTGAGTCCCACAAGGTGGAGACCATCCGCACGAATGTTGTCGGCACGCTGACGCTCGCCGACGTATGTAGGGAGAAGGGTCTAGTGTTGATTAACTATGCCACGGGGTGTATTTTCGAGTACGATGCTGCGCATCCTCTCGGGTCGGGTGTCGGGTTCAAGGAGGAGGACACGCCCAACTTCATCGGATCCTTTTACTCCAAGACCAAAGCAATGGTGGGTTTTCTTTAATCTTGTCATTTGTGTGAGTGCGGTGGTAATAATAGTGGTAGATCTTTGTTTATTAAGTGTTTGTTGATTTGTCTCAAAGTCTACCTTGTAGTAGTTGATGATGATGGTGGTGACAATGATGTGATTTAGTGTTATTGCTTTGAAGAGTTTGAATTTGAGGTTAATGTGTGCTTATTGAATATTTTGTGAAGCATCTTTCTTTAGTGAAAATGGTAAATGATGAGTAAAGACGAAGGCATCGAAATCTCATCGAAATCTTTACCTACTTAAATAAGAGCTTGTGGAAGTATATGGGAAGGAATTGCCAGTAAAAAGTTTGTCGTCTGTTGATGATTTATCGGTGGTTGTGCATCTAGATTACAAATCTTGCAAACGTGAGAGTAAAGTTTTGTTCTTTGTTATTGCGACGATTCAACAACTTGCAAATTGCAGTGATTATCTTTGCCAATAGTGATTTAGTGATTAGTCATATACTTAGCAATGTGAGATCTTATGTTATGGCTGTTATATGATGTGAGGAAATAAATTTCCTCTTCAGAATTTGTAGCTGAGATGCTTTAGAAATCAATCAAGGGAAATGTTCCTTTTGTGGAATAGTTAATATTAGTCAAGATCGCCCTTTTTCGCCGTTCATTTGCTTGTCTAGCTGCGTGTAACTTAGTTTAGTGGGATTTTGCTACTACCTCTGAGGTTATTTCCTCTATTGGAAGTATCCGTTAATTGGTAGATTGATTTGGTGGTGAGTTGGTTTTCTGTGTAGACGAGGCGAAAGGAAGTGGTGTTCTTGTTATTCTCATGTACTATGTTTCTTGTTTGGTGAGTCCTCATCGAGACTCTTTTTCTACTGTCGTGTTGTCAGGTTGAGGAGTTACTCAAGAACTATGAGAACGTCTGCACGTTGCGAGTCAGGATGCCCATCTCATCCGATCTTTCTAATCCGCGTAATTTCATCACAAAGATCGCAAGGTATGAAAAGGTGGTGAACATACCCAACTCCATGACAATCCTTGATGAACTTCTTCCCATCTCCATTGAGATGGCCAAGAGAAATCTAACTGGAATTTGGAACTTCACAAATCCGGGAGTCGTCAGCCATAACGAGATTTTGGAAATGTACCGTGAATACATCGACCCAAACTTCACTTGGACGAACTTCACTCTTGAGGAGCAGGCTAAGGTGATAATTGCCCCAAGGAGTAACAACGAGCTCGATGCCTCCAAACTAAAGCAAGAATTTCCCGAACTCTTGTCCATCAAGGATTCTCTCATTGAGAATGTGTTCAAGCCCAACCGGAAGACCCCTGTAGCTTAACATCAGAGGTTTGGATTCGTCTCTCCAGCTGTTACAGTTTCTTGTCTTCCTTCATGCGGACCGTCTCATTTTCTCTTTGCGCGATTCTGTTCCAATATTACATGCATGATTTCCTGATATTTTTGTGTACTGAATGTTGTATTGTATTAATTGCAACATTGAATAAATGAGATAGGAATGTTAAATTACTTTGTGTTTATCCATCTCATTTTGAACCAAATTGAGAGTTTGCTACACATACTAAGAGTTGTCCTGATATATGTTAATGGAACATGGAATGTTGCCTGAAGTCTCTGTCTGAAAATTTGATTCTCTTTAACATGGTTGTGAGGTTTCTAACTGACTGGATTTCTTGGCGAAGCTGAGGTCTCGTGACTCTAAGGTCATTGGTTCGAACTCCATCAATGCGTGGGATGTTATTATACTTTAATAGTATGTGTTGTTCTATTTTAATACTAGTTGTTGATTAGAGATAATTATTTCATAGTGATGATTAACATACGATTGTTATGATTGCGGTAGTTGTTTGATATAGATATTAGATACTGATGATTGTGATCGATTTACTAAAAAATGATAGCCGATCGTTTTCACTTTAAAAAAATCAAAAGAATTTGTTGGCAACTGCAGTTATAAAAGAATGATCAATCATAAGTATAATTACACATTTTTGTTCATAATAAAGTGTAATTATACTTGTCATGTGATTGATTCGATCGGATCAAATTCAAATTGGATAAGAATTTCCCACTCTATGTGGTAGATAGTTGCTCCAAAAACTTTGCTTATATTAGTTTTGGTAAAATTATACGAGATTAAGAACTAATTACCCTAACACTTCCAATCTTTTGTAAAATTAAGAACGTCGCTTGAGTAGGTGTTGGTGTTTGTATTTCAGGAGTGTTTGTGTAACTTTTTTCCCCTTAAAGTGTACCTTTTTTGAAAACAAATCGATTATAATTATGCCTGTCGAATGTCAATCTAACAGAGACAGCTTCTACAATCATGTATGGATAACAATATCAAATAAATTATATGTAAATAATACCTACTCTTACAGTAGATATGCCACTTACTATACAGTAGACAACATTTCATGAATTCATAGGATTCAAACCCACGACTTCTAAGGTCATGGGACCGCAACCTTAAAGTGATATTTGATAAGATAAGTAAATAATATCACTTTAGAAATATAACAATCCGTATTTATCGCGTCATACTAAAGTTTTCTTATTGCAATCAGATTCAAGTTTTCTTAGTATAACAAACCGTATTGCAACCAAATCGATTATTGCAACAAGATAGGAGTAAATTAATCCGGAGTTAATATGATTTTCATTCAAAATTTCTATGTGATATCAATAAATTTCGTGAACTTCGAATAAGGGGGCAATCTATTTGTTTGATGGAACAATCATCAAGGTACTAAATGTAAGGGATAATTACTCTGCTCCCACATGAGATTTAGTGTAGTTACACGAAGAGTCTCTGTGACTTGGGAACCACATTTGGGACCATGAGGTTTGTTTCTATCTAACAAATAGATCGTTTCGTTAGTCAAAATTCACCAAATTTGTTAATATTCGCAAAAAAAAAAATGAAATAAAAATTCATATTTACCCATGATTAGCTAATACTGATTTATTGTATGTCAAATAAATTTTTTTGACCAAACTACCCTTATAAGAGTGAATATATACATCCTTATATGCATTAGCGTGTGAAAATTTTATAAGAATAGTGAAAAAAATTTGTTTGACCTGCAATAAATCAATGATAAATCAATTGGGGTAAATATGGATTGTCATTCAATTTTTTGTTATTATCAGCAAATTCGGTGAATTTTAACTAACAGTGGGATCTATTTGTTAGATCGACACAAAAATTAGGGGTACTAGATGTAATTTTTCAAATCACAGAAGGTCCACGTGTAATTACGTCAAAAATCTCAAGGAAGAACAATGTAATTATCCTCTAAATATATTTTTCAAACCACGGGAGATTTTCGTGTAATCACATCAAATCACAAAAATAACAGTCTAATTATCTCTAAAAAAATTTAAGTCGAAATGAACTCGTTGTGGCTATTGCAACCGAGTAAACCTAACTCCCACATACTATTACTTTCGGCAAAATCATTGAAATATCACTCAACTTGATTACCGCAGCTCCACCAACATACTGATAACCCAAGACGAGGCATTATGGACCTGTCACTGCCATCCTGTTCCAATCATTCCTACTAGCCATAGATTTGTCCCATCTGAAGGCTGTGCTGAGCAACAAAGACTACACCATCATTCGTATCAGGAAAAATTACATTTACACCTCATAATTTATATGGTCTGTTTATACAAATTATTCATATTTTTTTATAATTACACATGCACCCATAAAAAACATCAATATTTTTATACAAACCGTCCCTACTTTTAAAAAAATTACACATATATCCCCCAAAAACGTCAATATTATTACACAAGTTACTCCTGCATTTTAGTTGTCAAAATAAGGTGTAAGTGTAATTATCCCTTCATAACATGAAATGAAGTCACTGGGACAAAATGCTCAACAATTTCATTAAGACTTTTAGGATAAAAGGGCTATACAGCCATGATTTCTATTACAACATTCTTCTGTTCAACAATACACAAAACCAAAATGAGAAATTCTTACAGACTGCAGACAAGAATTTATCCGCCGGAACGAACTTGAAGCTTATGCCAGACAATGAAGAACACAGTTATTTTCCTATGTAATTAACTGGACACGCCGATTTTCGCAGCAACGTTGTCTAGAGACCAACTTCAATGACCGTTTGCGAGAGTACCGTTCTCATTAGCTTTCTGGGCATAGAATCTTCGGTACTTGGAATCCACTTCGGTTAGATAGTATGTGCCGGCTGCAAGAAGACTACAGTCCTTGCTCGTCACGTAGTCCTTGCCTCCGTACCTATGCTCCATGAGCTTCATTGTTTCGACGAATTTTTCTGGAGGGAACTGTAGAGAAGAACATTCGTTATGGTCGTTTTTACTGAAGAAGAAATGAGTATGATTTTGTGGAATCCGGCAGAAGTAGGGTAAGAAAACAAATCAAACTATTCGATACTCAAGTCAAGATCGATAAGTAAAGGCTTCGTTCAAGATTGATTCATTGAATATAACAGATAGAACTTGAACACGATTTTTTGTTCCGTAAGCTTTGAAGCTCAGCTCAAGCTCAACTCGGTTGGTTAGAGGATCAAACTCAACTCGTGTTCGACTCGATTAAAGCTTATTCAAGTTTGATTGAATTAAATAATCAAACAAGTTCACACAATCTTTAAAGCTCGACAAAAAATTCAAACAAGCTTGAACAGTTAATGTCTTCGACTCGATTCATTTACACCTCTAAACATCAGAACTCTTAACTTATTGTTTGTTTCATTTTTGCTTTGTGGCAGTAAATAGTAACTATCAACTGAAGAGGAAGATGGGGAAAACCGACGTACCTCATGCCTCGACTTCAACTTCTCGGAAACATTCATTATGGTTGCAATGTTCGACAGGCTAAAAGGATGCTGAGCCTCGTTTAAACGCAGGGAAAACATGGTGGCTGTCAAACCACTACCATAGGAGAACAATATCACCCTCTGTCCAGCCTGAAGAAGGCACGAATTGCCGTTTAGAAAACCGGTAGATTTATACTCATCGTTGTCGATGTTAATAAAGCCAAAAACTGAAACGACAAGGTATAGAATTTTACCAAAGTGCTGTTTTTATTGTGAAGAAGGGATGCAAATGCGGCATAGAGTGAGGCAGTGTACATGTTCCCAACTTGTTTTGGTATCAGGGTAGACGGCTGCACCTTTGCATCATATAGCGGCTTCGCAACTTGTTGGGATGCCTGTAGATTCAAATAAATTAGTCCATATACTGATGGATATAGACTAAATGGTTATCAAAATCGGCAAGCCGACAATATCAGCATCAAAGAAGACCAAAATATTTCAAACGAACCTTCTCAAGGTCGCGACTTTGGTAGCTTTCATCGATGGTTAGTGATGAAAAAGGAGCCAACTTTTCTTTAGCAGCCTCATCAATGGAGCTGTAGTTAATACGAGAAACGACAAATTAAGCGGAAATCTTTTTTAACACTCTAGTACTCTAACAATGAAGAGAATGCTTACCTGGCACCGCTCAAAAAGTCGTTGAATAAGAGTCTTGAGAAGCTCTTCTGTACAAGCTGCAGGTTTCAACGAAAATGTTAAAAAGAAAAAGAATCCGACATCAAATATTTAAAGTGGAGAATAGCGGAACACTTGAAAAATACGATAATATCTGTGAGCTGCTCCAGTTCCACACTAAATTACCTTGTTGTATGGAGAATGAAATACGAAGTATTCAGCATCAGCAACCGAAAACTGCTTTCCTTCTAGCTTCTCATACCTATCACAAGAAAAAGAGTGTGAAAACCCAACGGTAATGTTTCGAGAGACGAAAAGTAGTCGTTTTCTAGGAGGAGCTTACTTGTTACAGAAGCTTTTGTAACAAGAATCAAGTGCCATGAGGTAACAAGTCTGAGAAAGCTTGCCGTCAACAACCTAAACGCCACAATGTTACCGTATAAGCAGCAAATACATGACATGTCGTAAACTCTAGATTTTGATTGTAGTTATTAAATGAAACATTAAGCATATATGCTCTACTTGATGCCGGGCTTTGTGGCATTTGTGAGAAACAACAAAGATGGCAATCTAACGGGTTAAGAGGATTACTGGATATTCACTGGCAAGATCGGGCTTGTAAAAATCATAAACGTGAGCCATGTGACTGCTCCTGAGCTTGCTTTCGAAAGCAATAGGAGCATTTGGGCCTATTAGCATAGCAACAGCTGCAGCTCCTCCAGTAGGCCTAGCTGGTCCTTCGGCATAGACCTAAAAAGTGAAGCTAGCTAGTAAGGAGTCGAATATGGAAAAGAAGGCATTTATAGAAATTTAATTAACTCTCACTTTAATGTGGGCAAGACTAAAGAATTCCATCACGAAATACAGAAATTCGGACTGTATTATACTTAAATTTAATCAAGAGTAAAGACAAAAGAAAGATCCAGCTTGGTCAGCAGAAAGAAGACAGATTACATGCACCAACTTCAATGCATCGTGTATGGACGCGGAAAGAAGACAGATTACATGCTCAAAAAGTAGAGTTCCACAATGTATGGGAAAGTTTGCTTGCTTCGTGTTTCCAGAGAACATTAATTACGAGAATAGAAGTATATAAAAATGATGCCATACCGCACTGTCGGTGCAGACGACGAGCCCATAACGTCCATCCCATGAACTACTTTCCACCCAATTGACACAGTTAAATAGTGCAGCAGTACCTCCATAGCACGCATTTGTTGAGTCAACACCTTCTATGTCGGTATTTCCATGTTTCTGGTAATCCACAAGAAGAAGAATAATATATGTTACGATGTTTAATTAAATATGCAAAGACAGCCATAAGCTGGTGTTATAGGCATCAAAATAAACCTATGTTAAATCGTATCGCGATAAAGAAGTTCTTGCGTCATTCTGAAATTGCACTTGAGCAAGACAAGTAAACGAAATAAGCATGCCTACTTGAGAGAACCAATCATAATTTCAAGATTTAGCAAAAACAAGCCTACAGTGAATTCTACTATAAGTTAATCATATTAGGACAATTCGTAAATAAAGCTCAGGATAAAAGGCACTATAGCCAATGGACACTGTGTTCGGTAGAGCTGACAAAAAATCGAACACCACAATACCTCAAAGATTGGCATCAAGAATGTCTTAATGGATTTGCTCTTATCAAGTACAGTCTCGCTTCCAACTTCCAGACGACCAATCTGTTTGGGATCAACCCCATACTTCTCAAGAAGTGAAGTGACAGCTGTCATACTGAAAATCAAAGAGTTAACAATTGCTCTGGGGTTGAAAAAAGGAAAGAAACTTGTAAGGACTTATGATATAGATTACGAATAAACATAAATTGAACGACGGTAATGAAATAGAAGGTGCGGGTACCATATTACTTTTAGGATTTCACACAGCATGACAGTCTTAAAACATCTATAGAAACGGAGAACCCGCCCAAAACCATAGCGGAATATTTACAGTACAGAGTGAATAAAAAGCATGCAATCAATAAATATCTCGTGGCCTAATGACTAAACTAACGAGGATAGATTAGCTTCCAAGGTTCAGAAAAATGAAGTTAGTATCGGCAGAAACGGTGCGGGTAGCTATAGTCTAACTCAAAAGACATATTTGAGATCATTTTAAAAAGCTATGAATAATACTTACAATAGATAGTCAAATTATGGATCAGATATCATAAACAGACAATTCAACAAAGCAATTATACATAAATTTTTGTGCAGGCAAAAGATTCCAACAATCTCTGCAGACAACTACATCAACTGGCTTGACATGCAATCCACCAAAACCTCTGCAGTTTTAAAGATTCTTTAATCTCCCCTTTCCACTGGCTTTTCCAGAGAATCTACAAACATTTACAACAGCAGAGTATCAAGTGAATTTTACCTCATGGAAATGACATCTTCAACCTCAGTACAGAAGGCCATGCAGTCTTGGCCAAGCCCAATAGTGTACTTCCCTTTACTTGCTCCATCATGTGCCTCCAACACTTCCTGCAGAACAAATTGCAGCATTCATTGAGAAACGGAAAATTCCAAATGAACACACACATAAATCTCAAGACAGAATCATAGCAAAAACCAACAGCAAAACTGTCCTAAAGGATGCTAAAACATGCTTCTCTTAAATTGCAGCAAAAGTAGAGTAAGCAAAAGAAAGAAAATTTCTGCAAACTGAATCTCAGATCAAATAAAATAAAAATAAAAATAAATCATTCAACAGAACATCAAAATCATTAGGTGGGTCCATTCTACAAAATTCTAAAACCCAAAAAGCAAAAAAAAATCAAATCAAAGACGTAAAATTCAGAAAAACCAACCAAGTTCTCGACTTTCTTTTCTCTTCTACACCATTCTTCTTTCTCACAGAATTTATCCACAACCCCAGATGAAAAAACGACCAAAAACAACGAAACAAAAAGGAGCTAAAGCAGCACGAAAAAGCCAACTTTCTGCACACGTGAGCTCGACGTTCCGATTCAACTCATGTAAAACGTTTACCTGCTGAATACAAGTGGGAGGGAAGTAGATTTCCATGGCGAGAATTCCCACATTCTTGGGCTGCGAAGACGCCATCTCTTCTCTTCTTTCACCTCCACTTCACTCCAAAAAATGCTGGAAAAGGAGATCGATCGAGGAACAGAGCTCTCAAGCCCAATTCTCTCCCTTTAATCTCCGCAAACCAGAAACAAAAATTGGAGCAAATTCTCACAGGCGAGGTGCGATTGAAGCAAGAAAACAAAGAGAAAAATTGGCTGGCTGGCTGGATATCCTTCTTATGGCGTTGGAGTTGGTCTATTTATAGGGAGAAATCAAAGAATCATTTTCTCCTTTTTTGTATTCTTCCATAGCCCCCAAATGCAGACTCTCTGAATTTACCTTCCCACTTCCATTCACCTACCAAAAATCTCAAAAGTACCACATATTTTTAGGGTAATTACACTATGGCCCATATAAGAATGGGTTATGTGTCATCCACCCCCATCCTGACACTGTATTTGGGTGAATTTATATGCTCTTTAAATAATCTTATAAAATTGTTGCAAAGGGTTTGATAATTTTTTTAAAACATGAGCTTATAAATTTTTTAAAACATGAGCTTATAAGTTTCTTTAAAAGTACCACATATTTTTAGGGTAATTACACTATGGCCCATATAAGAATGGGTTATGTGTCATCCACCCCCATCCCGACATGGTGTTTGGGTGAATTTATAAGCTTTTTAAATAATCTTATAAAATTGTTGCAAAGGGTTTGATAATTTTTCTAAAACATGAGCTTATAAGTTTCTTTAAAAAACAAAGGAATGAGTTCTTGATTAGTTCATTATTTTTTAAATTAATTATAAATTTACTTTTAATAACGTATTATGAGTTTTGTCGTTTTATTTTATTTGAATGCTTCTGCAACTTATTTTAAGATAAAATATATGATTTTATACATTTAAAGAGTATTTTATAAGATGTACGAATGTATAAGATCTTATAAACAAACGTCTCTTGACGATTACCATGTGTTATTTATACTTCTTAATTGCTTATACTTTATTATCGTGTTACATGGTCCTAGTATTGCAGTCGTTCGCAAATCAAGCACGTCTTTGGTAACAGATTTTTCATGTAACTCTTTGTTTGGTGGAGCTCAATTTTTTATAATTGTCGAGCTCACTTTTTGACGGTAGCTATAACTCAATTCAACCACAGTTGTGTGGAATTCTACGACGACGCCTAGGCTAATGCTCCAATTTATTTTTTATTTTATGGGTAAATTACAACTATGTTTTTTTTTGTTTAATATAATTCAAAATATCTGCTTAATATTTGAGAAATTATAAATACTACTTGATTTTAACATCCATCTAACAACAAGCGCATTCTGTTAGCCTCCATTAGGTTTCATTCAATTTTTATGGTGAACTGCCCAGACTGCTATTTTGGAATATAAATTATAATCTTATATATTTTATAGGAATATTTGAAGTATTCTTATGCACTAATATAGCTCTATGGATTATTTATTTTATCCATTTTTATATATATATTTCTTTTTAAAAAGTAAAAAATTCAAAAAGGGTAAAGTGTTACTTTACACATACCCGTCTATGGGCTATATAATTATTTTTAATGGATATTTATAATTTTTTAAATTCACGAGAAGATATTTATAATTATGTCAAATTTCAAATGAGGTAACTATAATTTACCTTTTATTTTATCCAAAAAAAAACATGCATACATGAGAGTGACCTAGAGAGTGATGTAATTTACATAGGCCTCATGTCCAACGCCATATCACGTTGTACTAAATTAGTAATCGAAACACGTTTGATATATGTGCATAAATTCTATATTTATTTAATTAAATTAAAATCAATAAAATAAATTAAACTTTTAATATGCATGGATTAACTATTGATAGAAAATTAATTTTAAATAAATGGTGAATAGTAAGTATTTTTAAAGGGTAAATTATATTTTTGGTCTTATAAGTGGACTTGTTTTTAATTTTGATCTCATACTGTAGATTGTTCGCACATTGCATCCCATATGTGCATTTTTTTTTCAATTTTAGGATCAAGAGGGAAAACTGTTAAATTGTTAATGGTTGATGTTTCTTACACTAGGTGGGTGCAAATTTGGAGGTAAAATTGGTGGGAAAAGCTTATTTCTTCTTCTTCCTTCTTATATAAATAGATCTTTCTTTCGGGGGGGGGGGGGGGGGGAGGAGCCCCCACCCCACCCCCCTCCTCCAGAAAAAGAACTATCTATATGAGAAAGAAGAAGAAATAAGCCTTTTCCGTAATTTTTTCCCTCCAAATTTGCATCCACCTAACGGAAAAAACATCAACTGTTGGCAATTTAACGGTTTTCCTTCTTCTGTCCTAAAATTGTAAAAAAAATACAAATATAGGATGCAATGTGTAAATCATTTATATTATAGGACCACAATCAAAAACAGATCTACTTATGAAACCAAAAATATAATTTGCCCTATGTTTAAACATATTTTGATCCACACACATTGTCAACCAATAAAAACTGATACAGACCCCTCATTAACAGTAAAAACATTAAAGCACCTATAAATTTAGATTCAACATTAATTACGTGTGATCATCAAGTCTTGCAACTTTTTTTTGTATTTTCGCCCTATACCTCTACTTAGGAGGTTAATAAATCTAACAACCTAAGTCATTTAATTTGATTTTCATATATCTACATTCAGTAATCTATCATTTTATTTCTTTAAAAAAAAATAAAAACCTGTCTTAATGTAAATCTTTTTTTATCGATATAAAAATAAAAGAACGGAAGATAAATTTAGTAATTTTCATTTTTAAAATGTGACATAATATAAAACATGACCAACAAAATCTTTATACTCAGGGGTAAATTATGTTAACACCTCTAAGGTTAGGTCCAATTATACAAATATCCTCTGTTCATAATTACAGCTACACCCACTGAGGGGTGTTAGTGTAATATTTTTCAGGGGGTATTAGTATAAGCTTTGCCTTTAAATAGGAGGTATAGTTGTAATACAATTATAACCTCAGGGGGTGAAACTATAATTTTACGAAAAATAGGGGGTGTTTCTGTGTATTTTGGTCTAATCTCAAGAATTATCACTGTAATTTACCCAAGATTTTATATGCGAAAATTAAAGAAAGTTATCGAATTTACTTTTGAAAAAATTTAATAAGTTATTATATTTATTCAAATTCGACGCTCAAATCAGTTTCACATCATAAAAATTGACTCGAACATTAGGAAGGAGGGACTGATAAATTGTTCGACTCCAGCCCAAAATTGATTTTTTTCTAAAATTAAATGATTATGTGAAAAATAAATTATGTCCTTTTGTATAGTTCAGATGCTCTTTTAGTATTAATATATAAATATTCATATAATATAATGAATTATTAAATTAATATCACAAGTCGGAAATTGACTTTACCTTAAATATTGGACAAGTCCTTGAAGTTTTTCCACTAGATTGGGGATATTGAATAATCAATTTTATCAAAGGGATTTATAAAGTGGCAAGAAATATTATAAGTACTTTAATGTAATGTTCTTCATTGCTAACGTTTTCCTATCTTGTGTAGTATGCTAAAGTTTTATTTAGATTTTTTTTTTAATTCTCAAACACTATAAACAAATAGATTATTTCTTACATTATAAATAATACGTTTTAAAAATATGACGTTTTGAAAAACATCAATGTGAAAACTTAAGTTTTGACACGATTAATCAACATTTGTCATGATTTTAATATAACGAAAATATTTGTTGTGGTTTCTAACTATGACCAAAACATTGGTCATGTCTTTTAGTTCTCGCATTGATTGTAAAAAGAAAAGTTAATAGCGGTTGTGCATAAGAGTTAATTAGTACTCGTCATGATTTATTACTTGGGTAAATTACAACTACCACCCTAAGATTTGACATAGTTATAAATATTCCCTCGTTGTTAATTTGAAAAATTACAAATACCCCTTGATTTTTAAAGTCCGTCGAATAAGGAGCCCATTTCGTTAGTCTCTATTAGGTTTTCATCCTATTTTTGTGGTAATTTAGTGAAAATTAATGTCCTTTTGGATTATGAATTATAATTTTATATATTTTTTTAGAATTTTTTAAAATATTTTTATGGACTTATACACAGATGGGCAAATGGATTTTACCCATCCTCAGATTTTTTTTTTTTCATTGTTTCGTCCTATTTTGTGGTAATTTGGTGAAAATTAATGCACTTTTGGATTATGAATCTTAATTTTATGTACTTTTTAGATTTTTCTACAATATTTTTATGGACTAATACACATATGGCCAAATAAATTTTACCCACCCTCAGATTATTTTTTTTATTTTTTCAATTTTTTTTTCTTTAAATCAGCAAGGGTAAATAGAAATTTTCATATTACCATCCAGAAGTTACATAATTATTTTTCATTTGAGGGAATTATTTATAATTTCTCAAATAATAAGGGGTAAACATAATTATGCCAAATCTTAAAATAACTTATTGTAATTTATCCATTTCACTTTTGATCATAGTACGTAACCATAACATAAAATCATCTTTCTTCTAGTAAAATCGACTTTTCTTCCTTTAGAAAAACTAATTATGTAATTGCATAATATATCAACAATTAAATAACTTAATATAATTATTAAAAACCAATTAATTACTTTAATGGTAAGAGAAAAATCTTCATAAATCACGAATATACGGTGAGATAAATACCAATATTTACATGTAATGAGACTAAATTTTTGAAAAATCATGTATTTTAATGGTATATGAGTAATTACATTGAAATTGGAAAAAAATAATACATTTTTCGACAAAATAGACACCCAAATCTGACCACTCTGACTAAGTAAGTGTAATTAGTCAAATTATAAATATTTTTCAAAATTTCCAAATAATAACTAGTAAAATAATTTTGGTTCTGCTATTGCTCTCTAAGTGTTAAAGTCGAAAATTTTGAAATTTTATAAGTGTGATTTTTTCGATTCAACTCCCCCTAAAAAAATAAATACTTATTTTACTTACTTAAATATATTTTATTTAGTTTTTAAGTGATAGTATTTTTTTTTTCTCAAATGTGAAATATACTTATTTGAATTTCACTATATGAAATAACATGGACGAAGAAAAAAATATTAGGGAAGTAAATAATAAAACAAATATGACCTATTTTTTAGAGCTAATATCATGCCGAAAAGTGAATAATCGTCAGTGTTGAGGTCCCATGAATTACTTCGAGTTTCACCGGATGTGTGATTGTTTGTCTCACTTTGTGTGAGTTCGTTGTAATTTATTTCATAGTTCTAGTTATATTAATGCATTGATAAAACGATGTATTGCTCAGTTGACCAGTTTATTGGAACATTGATGTAATCATCACTAAAAGAAATATAACATTTAACCATGACTAAACTAAATAGTCATAGTAAAAAGTCAATTATCACGGCCACGCAACAGTTGTTGGTCGTGATTTTTACGAGTGTGGCTAATGCATTTGTTATGGCTAAAGCCATGACAAAAACATTTGACATGGTCATAACTGGCAAGGATCGTTTTCATGATTGATAAGTTAAGTATTTGAATCAATTTTTGTTTAACCATGGTTAATAATAGTTATTTACTACGATTTTAGTTCATAGCCAATGAAATCATAGACAAATACTATTTTTTCTAATGCATGTAATTACTGCTTCTATATAAAAAAAAAGTGAAAAATTATGGTAAATGTTAGTTGACCACGTTTGCACAAATATTTAGTCGTTGTTTTTATAAGTGATATCAAAATATTAATCGCAATTAAAAACCACAATAAATGTTTTGGTCATAAAAAACCTTAGCAAATATTAATTGTAGTTAAAAAATATTTTTTTATATTGACTTTATTTGTCCGTAATAAATATGGATTTATAATAATTTTTAAGCCGTGATAATTACTGATACTTATACATACTAAGTGTCGGTAAATCATTATTCTCCCACTATTTTTTTAAATAATTTCGTAGCATCTTTATTATACAAAATAAAGAAATAAAGATTTAGGGACACTAAAAAATCACTCTCTTTTTCAGAAAAATAATGTACAAATATTATTTTAATAATTTAAAATTTCGTACGAAACAGTCAAGAAATGGGGAAGTCCAAAGAGGCGAGCTAACAATTAGTCAAAATGGTGCTGCTATTGTTAAAGTCAGCCCCACCAATTTTTTATTTAATTAAGAAAAAATAAATAAAATCAATTTGTTGCGGATTCGCCGATAATATCACATTAATTAATTACTGCAAGTAAAAATTATTACTCGAATAATGTCAAATTGATTTATTAAATTCTTACACGTTATTCTTCGAACTCATTTGTATTTCTGATAGTCGATCGAGCCACTCTGGCTGTATTTAGAAAATTTTGATTATTAAATTATTATTATTATAAAACAAAAGGGTTAAATGTAATTTGCCTCCAGTGTTAACAAAAAAGAGTAATTACCCCCGTATGAAAAAATAATTAGCAATTTATCTCCCCTATGTTATTCAAAATGTAGCAAACAACACCCTCGTTTTTAGGGGATTTTTTGCTCCATTTTTTAAAATACAGGGAATAAATTGCTATTTATTTTTTCATAGGGAATTTTTTACACATTATACATATTACAAGGGGGGTAATTGCATTTTTCCCAAAAAATATTATATAACAAGTGTCGTGTATTTACTGTATAATTAATTATACGAGCTAAGAGTTAGAGGGTTCAGGCTGAGTTTATTTATAAGATCGTATAATCTCATAAATCTTATTATTAGACTTTTTTTTTTTTTTGAACTTATACAATGTCGGATCTAATTTTATAATAAATTATTGAAGTATTTAGATAAAATAAAATTGTGGACTTTATAAAAACGTTATCAATGGCAAAATGTTTAACTATTGAAAATATGCTCGGAACTCCCAACTCTTTTTAAAAGTGTTTAGGGATAATTACGCTCCCCTCCCATGAGCTTTAGTGTAATTACACGTAGACCCCCCTATAGTTTGAAAAATTATATCTACTATCCTTGAGGTTTGCTTATGTCTAACAAATAGGTTCATTCGTTAGTCAAAATTATCGAATTTGTTGATATTAGCAAAAATTATTGAATTAAAGGTGAGATTTGCCATTGATTGACTTATTACTGACTTATTGTAGGTTAAACGAATCTTTTTATGACTAAATTACCGTTATATATCGTCACACGGTAATGCATAAGAGGAGGTATATCTTCACCGTTATAAAGGTAATTTAATTATAAAATCTTTGTTGGCTTGCATTAAGTCATTAATAAGTCAATTAAGGGTCAATATCGATTTTCATTCAACTTTTTTGTTAATATCAACAAATTCGATGAATTTTAACCAACAGAGAGACCTATTTATTAGACAGAAGCAAACCTCAATGATACTAAATATAATTTTTCGAACTACAAAAAATCTACGTGTAATTACACCAAACCTCAGGAGAGAGGAGTGTAATTATCCCAAGTGTTTATAAACTCATACCATTTTATTTTTTAATCTTAAAGGTCGATTTTTAAGAAATATATCAAATACTCTACTTTATCTTATAAGATATTTTATTGGGCAGTACTATGTGGACCATTGTTCTTAATTGGGCAACAAATTTTAGTTATGCCACGCAACTAAGGTTGCCTTCATAAAAAATAAAAAATAAAAAATGTTAATGTGCTTTCCCATCTACTTTTGTGTATTATAAATAGTTATCATGAGACAATATTAATAAGGTAGGCCTATCTCCTTTCCAAATTTTTATTATTTTCCAAGCATGGAAACCCCAAAAATAAATAAATAAAAATTATTACTTAGTCCTCATAATAAGGGTAGTTGGTGTTTTGCACCTCGAATTTTTTTTGTTTTGCACAATACAATATTAAATTGTAAAAACAACACTTTGCACTTTTCAATTGTACAGTTATTTGTAGGATGCACCCTTCCTATGCTCTTTTTCTGTGTATTTTCTTATGTAAAACTTATGTTAGTTTGTTTATGAAAGGTTTTTTTGTCGGCCCTTTCAATTATGTGCCAAGAAAATCACACACCATATTGTTTTTTTTTTTTTTTTTGCATTTTTAATTTCTTTATTACATTTTCTCTCTTAATTTCCTTTATTTTCAACTATTTACTTAGCAAATGGTTGGCAACATTTGGCTTGGTAGGAGTAGTGGGAACTTGATTAGTAAAAGCATTAAATAAAAATGAAAAAGAATGAGGGAAGAGAAAAATGGAGGCTTTATTAGAGAAAGGCAAGAAGGCAAAAATGAGAAAATAATTAGGGAATAGTTACATTTGCTGAGAAATTTATTAAAAACGACAAACAAACCCTTCATATTTAGACTGCCATATTTTTTTTGGAAAAAGTTTGTTGGAACTAGACAAAGGGTGCATGCTATAAATGATGTACGATTAAAGGGTGCAAAATTCTATTTTTATATTTAATGTTACATTGTGCAAAAGCACTATAATTTTAGGGTGCAAGACATCAATCTTTTAAAGTGAAAGTGATGAACTTTTATTATTTGAAATAAATCGATTACAATCATTCCAGTTGAATGGCAATCTAATAAAGGCAACTACAACAATCATATACTGATCGATAATATCAGACAAATTATATCTAAACACCACTCAATATACAATAGATAATATCCCACGCGTTGGTGGAGTTTGAACCCACATTGTCCTCATAATAATGTGAAAACAAATTATAGTCCCAATATCGCCTAAAAATGCTAAGGATATATTCTACTTTAGTCCTCTTACTAGTCCTATTTTATAGGATCTGTTTTTTCTATTTCTTTTCTTCTTCCATTCTTGTCAAGATGGTGCCACGAGGTAGGATGGATACATCGCCTGAGATTAGGTTCAATCGTATAATAAATATCTACCTTTTTTACTGAAAGAGTGTTCGTGTAATTACTGGCATACCCCCTGAAAGAGTGTTCGTGTAATGTACCTCAAGGGATATTATGTAAATTTTATCACTAAATAGGGAGTGTATCTGTAATTACAACTACGATTCAATGGGTGTACTTGTAATTTTGCGAAGGGCGGGGGAATTTGTGTGATTAGACCTCACTTTCATGGGGTACTAACGTAAATTTACTCTTTATAAAATTACAAGTATACCTCCTGATGAGATGTCGATGTAATGTACCTTGGAGATATTTGTGTAAGTGTTTTCCTATGAGAAGATGTCGAAACAAATCATAATTACTATATTAAGAAGTGTACTTATAATTTTTCAAAAAATATGAAATATATGAATAATTAAATCTAACTCAAGGGGGTGCGATGCAATTTACTCTAAATAAAAAGAAACATGTTAGGAGCAATTATTTTATTGGATTAATTATATCTTAAACTCCCTTCAGAATATCAAAATTATATTTTTCTCCGTCGAATTTTAAAAATTATACTAACACATGTCTAGAAATACTCTATTTATAACTGCACCTTCATTGAGTGTCTTAAGATAAAAATTCTCATGTCAATAAAAAATTAAAGCATACTTTTAATTTTTTTCCTTCATTTAGAAGTTATTTACATTTTATTAACCAAAATACACTTGGTAATTAATATATAGTTGGAAATTCACAGGGATGTGAATGTAATATTATAAAATTATAAAAGGGAGTTACATAAATATACTTAGGGTTAATTACACTTAGGCACTCTTTGAAAATACAAAATTACACTTTCTCCCAATTTTCTTTTGAAATTACACTTACACTCCCTCTAAAAATTCTCCATTTACATATGACCCCCTTTCGTTAGGGTTTGGACAAAAAAAGCTGACATAAGCAAAAAGAATTAAATATAATTTTAATTTTACCCTTCAACTAACATTTTCATGTATATTTTGGTACTTATAAAGGGATAAACATGATATGTACATATGGAGTGAGGTTAACATCGTTACAATTTTCCTCTTATAAGTACAAAATTATTAAATGGGAATGTTAAATAAGAGATATAATTGAAAGTTTATGTAATTTTTATGCTCATGTCAGCATTTTTCGTCCAAATCCTAATAGACTGGGGGTCAGGTGTAAACCAATAATTTTTGGAGGGAGGTGTAAGTATAATTTCAATTTTTTTGGGGGGAAAAATGTAATTTTACATTTTTAGAGGAGGTTTAGGTGTAATTAACCCAATATATTTACTATGAAAAGACATAAGGTTTTTGAGATTATATAAATTATATATGTTATATTAAATTACAAAAATATTCCCATCCAACTTAGATGAATTGACATCCACTTAGGAGCAAACCTTGAAATCCGAAGTTGTCCAACTTTTACTTGACCAATTATGTAAGAAATAAAATATAGGGTTTGCTTATATGGACATCATTAATAATAATAATAATTGGTTATTTCATGGAAACCTCTGACTTTAAAGAAAACAATGATGCCATGTGACTCCACAAGTCCAACATATGTGCAAGAAAATTTGGCCACTCATCACTTGTCATTATTTTTTATTTTTTGGAATAATAATAATTAATTAGTTTAGATTTGATGGGATCAAAGTTGAATTATTTATTGAGATAATTATATCGCGCTCCCCTGATGTTTGATGTAATTACACATAAATTCATTGTGGTTTAAAAAATTATATCAAGTACTCCCAAAGTTTGTTTCCGTCTAACAAATAAGTCACTCCATTAGTCAAATTTCACCAAAATACCTCCGAGTGACTTATTATTGACTAATTACAGGTCATTTTTTCTGATTAAATACCCTTATGAGGGTGAAGCTATACCACCTGACATCATAATGTGTGAATATTTGACCTGCAATAAGTCAATAATAGTCATGTGGGGGTAAATATGAATTTTCATCTTTTTTTTTTTTTTTGGTCAATATTAGTAAATTTGGTGAATTTTGATTAAAAGAATGACTTATTTGTTAGACAGAAATAAATCTTAGGTGTACTGAAGGTAATTTTTCAAATCACAAATAATTTATATATAATTACAATAAATCTCAGAGGAGTGGACTGTAATTATTCCTTATTTATTTGAATATTGTCAAAGCAAGGATTTGAAGTACCTAATGTATTATATTAATTGAGAATAGGAAGAGAAGGTGTCGTAGTTGGTGGAAGTTATAACTGGGATAAGATATCCTAATTCCCAATTCGATGCAATTGTTGGGCTATAACAAGGTTTATATGTATGTATATTCTTGTCATCAGATGATACAGCTTGCGATAAATGAATTATTGATAAAAGCATAATTAAAAGTATGATGCCATTATTTTGTTATAATTATATTGTATTTATATTTAGGGTAAATTACAGCTATCTTCCCTAAGATTTGACATAATTACAAATACCCTCTCAATGTTTCAAAATATAAATACCCCTTGAGGTTTGTAATTTTTAACCAAATGCCTGAAATTGACTATTTTGTCTTTGAAATTTTTTTATTAAAATTATAAAAAAATCAGCTGAGACTAATTGCATTATTGATCATCTGTGTAAAAATTTAATAAACCTCTCCATGCGTATTGTAATCCAAACAAATTTTAAGAATTAAACAAAAAATAATTCAGTGTATAAGAGCGTTTTGGTCAGTTCACTCATAAAAATGGATGAAAATGAGTTATTTGTTAGACAGTTACAAACCTCAGGGGGTATGTGTTATTTTCCAAACAATGAGAGGATATTTATAATTATGTTAAGTCTTAGGGAAAGTAGTTGTAAAAAAAATAAAAATAAATATCGGGTTGGTCCCTAGTGTAAGACTCTGACGGTCAAGTTAGAGATAAATGTCGTAAAATTTAAATATTGAAGTTAAAAGACGATAAATATGATGGTTTAATACCTAGTTCTGCGGGCCCCGTCCATACTTGGGCCAGACTTGTTTTATTTATTTACTTCTCAAATGATTGGGCCCATTTGTGACAAATGCAGCCCACATCACGTATACGAGGACAAAGATGACTTTTGCATACAAGGTATCTATGATAATCATGAATATGTATATATATCTATACTGTTATATAAAAAAAAACATCTTTTTTTACTCATATATGGTGGTTGATGACACCGTCGCACCACTTTTTTGTAATGTCAAAAATAATCCTCAATTGATATGATAATTATTTTATTCAATTTTTTAAATGTTATATTTTACTCTTATTTATAATATATTTTAAAACATATAGAAATATTTATTATATGCACACAGGTGTGGCGTGCCACGATGGCTAACTATTTACCTAAAAATATCTGTTAATATTTTTTTATCCTGATTATTGTCATATTAACTTTTAAGTTTTTGCCATTTAGTCATTGTTACATTATAAAATATATATAATATATTTATATTTTTTATTTTATTAACTTCTTTAAAACACAATTATCCTACGCCTCTTTGAATTTACTTTACCATGTAAAGATATATTTTTATTTAATGTAGATAAATATAAAATTATATGACTTTATCCAAAAGATTTATAAATTTGTTCAGTTAAATCGACTAGGGACACAATCTAAAATTATTTTAATATTAAATAATACTTTTATATTCTATATTTACTGATTTTATTTCTAAATGTGAATTATTTATCTATTACTCATTTTATTTTAAAGGTTGAACTATTTGTAATTTTTTATTATTTATTTCTTTTAACTCTTTGAAATTTTATTTTACCATATAAAATATTGTCATTTATTTTATATTGAAATTTAGATTAATTTAGCATTGTTTGTTTTTATCCAAAAGTTCACTCATTGTTTTAGGTAAATAGTTAGTAAAATAATTGAAATCCATTTTATCTTCAATTTAAAATTTTATTTTTATACTTATTAATTAATATAAATTATAATTTATTTACTATTTAATTTATTTTTATATTTGAAAGAAATTTATTTATAATTGTATTTACTTATTTTTAAAATTACAATTTTCTCGTACTTGGATAAACGAGCTATTGAATACTAGTGTGTGTGGCACACTCCAATGAGTGTGCATAATTAAATAAAAATATTAAAAGTAATTTATATTTTTAAAAATATATTATAATTGAAAAATTAAAAATATATTTAAAAAAAGAAGATATAAATTAGTAAGAAGTTGAAAAGTGTGGATAATTTAAAGGTTTAGAAGAGTAGTTTAGGGTGTAAAGAAGAGTAGGAAGGTGGGCAGTTAATAAATAAATTAATTAATTAAATTAAATATTAATAATTGCAAACCAAAAAATAGTGAGACACCAATGTGGTGAGATCTCGTGAAATAAACGTGTCTTGTTTCCTTTTTCTTCTCTCATTTTCTTTCATTATTTTTTAGTTTTTAAATATAATTAATGTACTTTATAAAAATAATTGCTTTTTTAAAAAAAATTAAATTAATTGTGCACACACATTTGAGTGTGCTATATATACTAGTATATACGATTTGTCACTTTTCAATTTGGATCTATTTTGTAAGAGATACCCGAAAGAGTTTCTTGAACGAGAAAGAGGAAAACAGGAAAAAGAAAAATAAAAAGAACAAATGTTGAGAGTGGGATTTGAACCCACGCCCTTTCGGACCAGAACCTTAATCTGGCGCCTTAGACCAACTCAGCCATCTCAACTGTGCCAATACACTTGAAAAGTTATTATAATCACCAATTTTCCATCCAAATACACTTTAAAATATATTTCATTAAGTCACAATATATTTCTTAGTACACCCAAAAATAATAACAAAACAACAATTAATTCCTCCTTAAGCTCTCAATTCGCTCCTCCAGAATTTTCACTCCTATGTACCTGTAACACAATAAAGACAACTATTAAATTACAAAATGATCCCTAAAATTTGAGTAATTACATTAAAACCCAACACTTTGATCACATAAAAAATCATATTGAATTTTCTATTCCAAATTATATTACTTCTTTTATTCCATGTAATACATGCGTGTACGAAATTATGTCTTTTATTTTGTTTATATATAACATGAAATACGTAGAAAATATAACAGGATTTAAAATAGTAAATACTCAAATAGTACGACCGATTCCTTCACATAAATATGTACTAATCGATGTGGCAACGTTGTCCATACATACATATAATAAATAATATTTCATATTATAGAAATAATTTTTTTTTATATTAGTATAGATACTTTACCTTCCGAGCATCATGACGGTGGCCTGAGGATTGGTTCCGGGCGAGTAACGAAACGTCGAGCCATCGACCACCCTCAGCGCATTGACGCCGAGAACCCTGTAGTCACTGTCCACCACCCTCCCGACCTGGCAACCCCCGTGGTAGTGCCAGATGGTCATCACAGTGTCCCGGCAGAACTGCTCCAACGACATTGAGACGTTGGCGTGGCGTGGCAGCAGGTTCACCGGCGCCGCCGCGGTCATGTTGAGGAGAGCCCGGAGGGAGAGGTAGTCGTATCTGAAGGGCGAGAAAGCCCTTGATTCAACCACATTCTCAATGAGCTGGAGGCCCCGCACACACCGCCGCAGGTCCTGAGGGTGGCTGAAGTAGTTGAAGGTGACGGAGGGGTTGTCGTTGGGGTTCCTGTTCCTGAGCGCTAAGTGGCCGGTGGAGATCGGGCCGGTTATCTTCTCGAGGATGAATCCGCCGCGGAAGGCGGCGGGCTCCAGGGCTTCCATGGACTTGATGGCTTGGGCTAGGGCTTCTGCTGTTCTTTGCTTTGGTGGGACTGTTGATAGCTGCCCTATCTGCATGTTCATGGTGGTTTCAAGAAATTTCAGGGATGGTGGAAATAAATTGTAAAAAAAAATAATTTTAATTTTTTATATGACGCTATGAGCTTATATATCTTATAAAATATTTTAAATAAATTTAACCGAGCACCATCTTAATTTGATTAATAATTATATTAATACTGCCCTTGAAAATTTATGATGTAAAATATGACTGCAAGAGATGTAAGTTTATTGGCTTAAATGCATTTTTCGTATTTTGGCATTTTAGTCTTTTATCTTTCTAAGTTAGCAAATAAATTCTGTAACTCTTTTTGTGATTTTGGTCCTTCAATCACCGGAGTTTGCAAATGCTACCGGATTTTTTTTTTTTTTTTTTAGTTTGGGGCTTTTGTTCCCATTGGTCAAATTACTGCCAGCATGTAACCAAATTTTTGTCCTATTATCTTCTAGATTTTGATGTTTTAGTCATTTATCTTTTTAGTGTAGTAAATAGGTCCTGTAACTCATAATTTTTCGCAATTTTGATCCATTAAATTGACCAATGGGAACAAAAACCCCAAATTAAAAAAAAAATCAGGCAATATTTGCAAACTCGGCAAACTGAAGGACCAAAATTGCGAAAAATTAAAAAATTACAGGACCTATTTGCTACCCTAAAAAGATAAAAAACTAAAATGTCAAAACACAAAAGATACAGAACGAAAATTATATTTAATCCTAAATTCACTAAGACATATTTACCTTTATCCTAATATCATATCATAATATATATCTTAATCGTATAAGGTCTAAAATTATGTAATAAACTACCAATTGCCAAAAATATAAAAAAGCCCATGGGCCTATCTTGGCCCGATAAGCCCACAATTCAAAAATGGGCCGTATCAAGGTAATAACGTAAAAACAAATTCTCAAAAAATTAACCAAACATACCTTAGGCGAGAACATCCCAAAGTCTCTCTGAGTGGTACCGCCGGCGAAGTTCTCGCCGCTGGCGGCTTCGATATAGCTTCCGAAGGTGGTGATGCCGACGACCTGAATCAACGAAACCTCCACCGGTCTTGGCGATGGGACGAATATGGCATTCATCGGGTTGTCGGACATGCCTTGGCCCACTAAAGGCCGGTCCAAGACTACCGATATGTTATGGGCCTTGAGGTGATCCGCTGGGCCCAACCCACTCAACATCAGCAGTTGTGGGCTTCCCAGTGCCCCGGCTGATACTATGATCTCATTTTTGGCCCCACGCTTTAAGTACGCTGTGTGTTTGTGTCCTGAAGCGTCTCTAAAAACCACCCCATGTGCCAATGGCCTCTTTCTTCCTATTTAATTAATTTAAATTCAAATTTAAAATTATGTTTTCTTGGATCATGTAATTAAATAATTAGTTAAAATTTAATAATTTCACATTTGGACCTAAATATAATTGAAATAAATAGTTCAAAATTAAGATATTAACGATAATATCATGAAGTGTTGTTTCATTTTAGATGCAGAAAGTGTGTAAATAGATGCATTATAAAATAATTAAGAATTATGAGGAAATAATAAATTATGAAAATAAAATATAAATAATATAAATTACTTCTTATTAATATATTTGAGGAGTTTCATAATAAAAAAATAAATAAAATACTACATCAATTGTAGATTGTCTCTAGTAATATTATGATATAATTCATATAAGTTCTTATATCGCGAATATAATTAAATAGTGAAAAAGGCAATTTTGGCTCACTGATACATGAATGGTGTCAGTTTCAGTACATGTCGATTTGAAATTTGCAATAAATAATTATAAATTGTGAAAAATAACAATTTTTGTCCAAAAAATTCTAATTTGGACGGAAAATTTAAACACCCTCAATTTATAGGTGTCACGTGTAGGTCATTTGACAAATTCTGATTTGTTGAACCAGAATTACTATTTTTCGTAAATTACAATAATTTATTATGAATCTCGAATTTATCTGAACTGAAACTATCACCACCCTATGTTAGTAAACCAAAAAAATATTACAAATATTTTCAAATTTAGATAGTTCTTCAACTATGATTTAAATATGAATAAAATTATTATTATTTCTTGGTTATTTATATTATGAATAACATGAGAATATTGATCAAAGACAAACCTTTAGTTCTGAACAAGATTTTATGAACAGAAGCGTGCAACATCACAGTAAGACCCTCGGGATTCGCGTACTGCAAGAGATCCGCCGCCGTGTGCCGCCGCCCCTCGCCGTCGAAGATGGTTCCACCAACCTTAGTCCCGACCAAATGATCGTACGTGAAACCATTGTCGGGTTCCACACCGACCTCCAGCAGCCCATCCCTCACCGCCGACTGCCACTGCTTCATCGGCGGCTGAAACGCCACCACTTCCTCCACCCACCTGTATGACTCGTTCACCACCCTAGCGTCCCACCCGGCGGATCTCACGTAATCGGCGGAGGCGCGTGTGTAGAATCCGGCGTTGATGCAGCTGCCGCCGCCCAGCACGCGGGCGCGCGCGTTGATGACGCCGTCTTCTGATATGAAGCGTTGTGAGGGGGAGGAGTGGGAGAGGTCGGAGAGGGCTCTGCCGAAGGCGGAGAGATGGGTGATGTTGGGGTTGCCGTAGGGTGAGCCGCCGCGCTCGAGGAGGAGGACGGTGGCATTCTGGGATAGTGTGGCGGCGAGTGGGCAGCCGGCGGTGCCGCCTCCGATTATGATGTAGTCGTAGTGCGAGGTTCGCGGAGCTGAGGTTGCTTGGTGCATGAAACTGTAGTTTGGACCTAAATTGCGAACAGCATAATTAGAAAAAACCATTTTAGTAATTACTTACTGTAAATTTAATACATATATATATATATATAATGGGTCGGAAATTTTAATTCGAATCGAGTTTGGCCAAAGTTAAACTAATTATACGAGAAATGTAATATACTTGCCGTGTGATTGTATACAGTTCAAGAAAAGTGATTAATCACCTAACAAGTCTGATACACTTGCCATGTGATTGATTTGATTCGATCAAATCTGATTGAATAAAATTTTTCCATGATGAAAATAAAAAAGGGCTGAAAGGGTCGTTGGTTTCACACCCACGTAGGTATTATATGCGAATCTACTTTAAAATTACATTTTAATTTAATTGTATTTTTTAATTTTTTAAAAAGGACACATGTCAATACCGATATGAAACTAAAGTATGATAGAAGTTTCGATCCAAACAAAAAAAACCCTTTTTGTGTGCATCGAACAAAAAGAGATTATCAACACAATAATCTTCGACATGACTAATTTATTTTCTTTAACATGTCTTGATTGCATAATATTTAAATAATCAAATTATGACTATGGTCCAACCGAAGTACAAAATTTTAGTTCAACTAATTATATGATTAGTATATTATAGTCAAGTGTACAATTTAAAAAAAATGATTGATTAATATTATATAGTAAGTGTACAACATTTATAATACAATAAAGTTAGCAAGAATATGTCTAATTTTGGTTAAAACTAATAATAATTGTCAACACGATAGTGCAAATTGTAATTTTAGTTCTGTAATTTAAGAGGGTGATATTTTTTATTTATCACAAATTAATTTTTACAATTTAATCTGATAATTTTAGCCATTTTTATGCTAATTTGGTAAGAAAATTGCATGTAACTTGCACATTATCCAGCGACCCAATTAAATTACAATTTGTCATATAAATCAATTCATATAGGATTCAAAAATATCAATCTCTCAGTTATAGAACTAAAATTATATTTTTTCAATAAGATATCATAAAAATAATAGAAAAATATTTTTTGGTTGTACAAATAATTAAATGTCCTTTCTTTATTTTATGGTATAGTTTTAAAAGTAGAAGTAGTTGGATGTTATTTCTGATCCAGCTGGGAGTAATAAATATATGGGGCCTTTTTTTCTATCAAGAATTTGTTGCCCAAAATGTAAGTAACAAAGTATGACACATGTACTACATTAATTTTAAGATAAGAAGTCTAAAGTGTAGGCCAATAATATGGAAAAATAGTTGTATTTTTTGCGGAAAATACGCGGATTGAATTTTCTATTTTAAATTATATTATATATTTTTTATTTTATTTGATACATATGTTATGTATATAAAAACTATATTATTTTATTTAATTTTTTATACACATAATATGTATATATTAATTAGAATAGAAGATGCAATATGATTTTAAATTAAATAATCCATCCATACAAACTGAAACTAAAAATTACGGAGAGAAAGGGACCATAAATTGGATCGAGTATATGAAAACTCGAGACTCTACTTATTAAGTGTATGGGGCCGACCCGTTATATGGATTAAAGGTTATATTTATTTTTATAATTGTGAAATATTCAAAAGTAATTTAGTTTTATTTACAATTTATCATAACTTTTTAAGAAAACAATTGATTGGGTATAATTTACATATGCATATTTAATCAAATTTGGATTGAGCCCGAGTTAAAAAATAAAACTATTATTCCTAAATCCTTTTTTGTTAATTAAAACTTCATCCAATCGAAGTGAATTCAGATTAATTTAGACAAAAACTTTCTCCTGGCTAAACAAAAATGGCCAAGAAATTAATTAACATGCATGCACAAAGGACTCATTTTAACATCTTAATTTAAATCACTGCATTAAAATTAAATCTTGTTTGAGAGTTTAATTATGTAAAATAATTAAACTTCACATAGTAGGATCAATTAATGTATTAAAAAACATATGTTAATGAGGTAAAAATTTAAAAAGATAAATTGAATTAAACACCTCCCGACATTAGGTCCGAACACGCAAACATTTCCTACCTTTTTGCAGAATTTTTATTACAACCATTAAAGTTGTAGTCGTAATTACAAGTATCCCCTATATATATCAGTGATGGGAAATTCTAGTCCAAACCTGGTTCGACTGAATCTAAACCGATCTCATGGCAAGTGCAATAAAGTTTACACTTGCCATGTGATGAGTGTACAATTAAGGAAAAGTGACCAATCACATAGCAAGTGTGATACACTTGCTACATGATTGGTTTGGTTCGGCCAAACCTGGTCCGAGCTAGAATTTTCCATGAGGGATAAAGTTTACACAAATGCCGCCTAAGGTATATTACACTAATACCCTTTAAGAGTGTGTATATTTAGATCTAATCTCAAGGGTGTGAATGTAATTTACCGAATTTAAAATGCAGAAAAAATACAGTAAGCAGAAGTGAATTCTGATACCTTCTTCCGATGAACAGAAGCCATGAAACAGCAGAATAACAGCAAACCGCAGCAGTATAGTACTCAACATCTTCTTCTCTTACAACCTTAACTCGAAACACGCCTTTTCTTGAAACCCTTTCGAAAGCAGTGAACCGGAGAGTAATGTATGGCTGTTGACTGCAGAGAAAAATCAACCCACTTGATCTCTATTACATATAAACATGTGTGTATATATATATATATATATGAGAATTGATGAAGAGGGATCAGAGCGAGTGAGGCGGCTAAGTATTTTGAGAGCAGAAAGATGGCTTGTTGGGGTTTGAAGGCGACCAAGTTGGGCTTGGAGAGCTGGAAATTAGAGCAACTCAAGAAATATGTACAACTTTTGTGTGAAAAGTGTCACTCACATGAAATGAACTAATCCACCTCTATTTAAGGATGTAAATAGTACTCTGGACGGGTTTGGTCAGACTCGAATCAGCATATGGAGATGATTGATAACGGGTCGTTTGCGAGTAATTACATATATTTATTATATAATTAGTGAGTCGGAGTTGAAGTGTACGTAACACGCGTAGTAGCAATATTAATTGGTTCTGTATTTGAGAAACGAAAAAAATTACATTCTTAGTCATGTGATTATAGAGTATGGGATATTTAGTCATATTTTTTTTTATTAGTAATTATAAGTTTAGTCATATAATTAATTTATACCCCCTTAGACATTTGGTCCCAATATTTTAAAATCCAGCTTGGATCGCCATTCGAAACGGTCCGTCCAACTCAAAAAATTGGAGTAGTCTCAAAATCGTTTGTTTTTTGAAAATCGCTCGAACGTCGGTTGAACCGTGACTCAGTTGATTTGATCCCCAATCAAGTGACCGATTGATTCATTAACTTCTCTAAAATTTTGAAAAATTGAATAATTTCACAGTTGAACTCATAACATTTCAAATAAAATTTAAGAGAAATACCAACTGACCTATACCCACATTATAATAATTATTTGAATTATATATTGATAAATGAACAATCACAGTTGGGTCAAAGACACTAGTTCAACTATCGGGTGAACTGTAGTCGAACTAGTGATGTCATTATTACGTAATAATAAAAAAGAATATATAAAAAAATATGAAAATAGAAATTCCTACATTTTTAAGTTAATGTAGGAATTAAAAGTGTCCCAATATTTGATAGTAACATGAGTTTATTAAAGTTTTTAGGTCAAAATAAAAATAAAAGAGAATTGCGCAGATAAATAAAAATAAACAAACAAACTATTCATCATTATAATTAAGTTATAACTAAATTTTATTGCCAATAAATAGCTATTAGCATCCTCCCATTTTAAAAATAATATATAAGCTTATTTTATTAATTATGAATTTAATTAGCAACTTAGGTAATCATAATAGATAAAAATATAATTAGATTATGGGTTTAATGATCGCAAGGTTAATCCATAGACACTAGAAAAAAAAATCAATATTAGCTACATTTTTAATGATCATGGCTAAAAATCGTGGTAAATAACTATTATTAACTACAGTTAAATAAAAATTGATGCAAAAATTAGCTTTTTCACTATGAAAAACTTATTTATCACGGATTTTAGCCGTAGTAAAAACAAGCCATGGAAAAAGTTTTATCCACCCTCACAAAAACCACGGCCAACAGCCGTTGCGTGGCCGTGGTCAATAACTATTCGCTATGGTTATCTAAGTATTAACTATGACAATTATCCATGATTAAAGATCATATTTTTTGTAGTGAGATCAGATTATAAATGAGAAAAAATATGTACTCCACATTGAAAAAGTGAGGAATTGATACGAGCTTTAGGAAGTATATATTGAGATGGGGTTCTAACGATACAACTCTGACTTAACTAAATTATCGTTTACAGTTTATGTAAAACAAGATATTTAAACTGCTTTTGTGTTTTGTTCCGTTCTATTTGTTTGCAAATTAATTTTACGGAACTGATATTGTAATATTTATGAAACTGAAAATTTGATTTATCAAATTGTGATTCTTATGATTTCAAAACATTATATTGTTCATAGTTTCCAACAAAAAGTAATTTAATTGGTTTGCGTCCTAAATTCAACTTCTTTCCGAAACTAAATAAAATATTTTTTAAAATTATAATATAGAAAAACATAATTAGAAACTTAAGAAACTTCAAAATTAGAAATTATTAAACAAGAAATAATTATTTCAGTAATTTGAACGTAAAATGAAGTTTGAACAATCTCAAATTTCCACTCTTTTGGATTAAAATGATACTATCTCCATTAATCTTGAAATATATATATTTAAACAAATCTTGGATTATTTTGAGTACAAATGAATAAATAATCTTTTATTCAACTTATTCAACAAAAAGAATACATCTAATAAACGAAAATGTGAAGAATCATCTCTATACAAATGATAGTCTAAGATTTATATTAGATTAATTAATTAATAATTTAATTCTAAATTCAAATAATTATATTAGAAAATCATTGGTAGCATCTTAGCTAATAGCTTTGAGAGTGGCGGAAGGAGGAGGGGTGGCAAGGGGATGTGACACACATGAATGTGCATAAACGGTAAATGAGCAAAGACTCTTACAATTTGTGGATTGCAATATTATTTTAATGGGAAGTTCATTGAGGTATGATTGCTATCCATCAAATATAAGGTTGTTATATGAATATTTGGGCACGTAGATATAAGGGTGACAATCGAGTTTTGTCCAGTGCGCGCGACACTATAAAAAAATAAGGCATTCGTTTCAGCCTAGTCGTAGCAGATGCTCATATATTAGTATCTATAGCTACAAAAATGATTGTAATTATTTTTGAAACCTATACTTCTATAGCTAATTTTGGCTACAGCTATTTTAATTTATGTCGTTATTTAATGACTACGAATTCCTGTAGTCCTTTCTGTAGGTATATAATATATGTATGTTATGTAGCCAATTCAGTTGCAGTAATGACAAAATATCCGTAGCGAATATTTAATAATTTTTATAATCTTAACTAGAAAATTTCTATTGTTATATACATAGTGCCACGCTCAGGTCTCACTCCCACACGCCTTGTCCACATAGCACTTAGTTCCTGACTTTGCTTGGTGATCGGTTCTAATACGATTTATCACGCTGTGGGTCTGCGAGCCTGTTGGATGCGAGAATTGCCTCCAAACCCACCCGAGTGCATCTTGAAGTTCAATTATGAACAACTTGCTGAAAAAGGATATATAATGGATGCACTTGAGTTCTTTGGCCAATGCTTATATATTTTTTATGTTATTAGTTTATAATCAATGTGGAACGGGGTATTATACATAGTAACAGAAAATCTGTAGCCATTATTGTCGCAATGGAAGTGAAAAATTTGATCCAATGCCATGGCTACGAAAATTATGTAGCAATTTTTCTACCAAAATTCCTAGCAATGTCGTCCCTGTAGAAATAAAAGCTCTGTAGTTGTTTTCATTACTATAGTGCTGGAAATTTCATAACCATTTTTGTTTCCATTTCAAATGAGACTTCGTAGCAATTTTCATTTCCAAAAATACGATAATTCCGTAGTTCACTTTGTAAATTAAAATATTCTATACTTTTTTTTTCAAATTTATTCGCTACGCAAAACTATGTAGCTAGGTCATTGGGGATGTACCTCATTTTCTTTGGATAATTTTAATACATTATATCCATTGTTAGTCCATCTCATTAGTTACAAAATTGCAGTATTTGTAACCATATTGTTGCTTATGTACCTAATTGTTTTTGGATAATTTTAATACACAATTGGCTACGAAATATCCATTCCATCCCATTAGCTATGGAATTCATTTCGTGGCAAAATTATTCGTAGTATATGTCTTATTTTTTAGTAGTGCGAGCAAGAACTACATAGAGTTCTCAGTCGGGATGAAAATCAACGGGCTACGTTGGCCACGAGATCCCATGTCGGCCCACATGTGGGCCAACATGCTTTACTTTGATGCAACGATGCTCCATAAATTACGGAAATCATGAAGCATGACCTTTAATTATGATATAAATGTACATAACTAAAAAAGTTAAGATCGTAGTTGAGAAACACAAACTTTTTTTTTTGTCCTAGTTCATTAATGAACACCTCTTACATCGATCATATTTTACGTTGTATTATAATTAGTGACACATCGATAGAACATTTAATTTGTGTTGTTGGAGGGGCCGCCGAGGCACAAACGTGTCCCTATTTGAGCTACAAATTTTCTAGTTCCAATTTTATTTTTTATAGTTCTTATTTTGGAAAGATAATCTCTTCTTTTCCACACCAATCTTAATTTATGTGGTGGGAAAATCTTATGGGCCTCTGATGAAGACAACAATCAAGAACGAAAAGGACATGAGTAGTTCTCATTCACACCTGTTAAAAGGTCATCTGTTTGTTTGTGTTTTCATTTACTGTTTTTATTTTTTGAAATAGTAATTAAAGTGAAAATATATTTGTTTATATAAATTTTCATTGAAAATATATTGATTTGACAACACAATTCAATATGAAATACGCTCTTACTAGCTAATCCAAATATATTTTCATTGCACACGAAAACCTGTATAAAATTATTACGAAATTGTTGTAATAAGTTCATTAGAAAAGAGTATCATAATTTCATAATATATGCCCAATTTCCTCGGCCAAATACGACACTTATTGTTATTAAGATCTTACTTTTGGTAAGGTTGAAGTATCACAACTAAAATAATGGGAGTTTAAATGATACGAATGTGTCCATGCCTACTTTTCATAGAAGTTTTCATCTCGTTTGAATATATTCGTTAATTTGAGTTATGGATATATTGAATCGGTATTTGAATTTAAATGTATTGACTAATATAATGACTCGCACACTATTAATAATAATAAAAAAAAGAAAATACGAACTCGCAATAAGCAAACCCTAATTGCAAAAATAAACCCCAAGGTCGTCAAATCATGAAATAGGAAATCCCTGGTCATTACACTTAGGATTCTTTTGGTTAAAGTGAGAAGAAATGGAAAGTGAAAGGGGGAGAGGAAGTGAAAAGGCAATGGCGAGAGAAAGAATAATAGTTTTGTTTCAAGTTGTTTGCTATAATAGGGGATTAAATTTCAAATATTTCTCCTTGTTTGGTACGAGAAAATAAATTTAAAAGAAAAGATTAATTTTTGTAATTTTACTAATTAACCCTTTCTCTTTATTTTGTATTAGGAAATAAACAAATTAATCTTATAGTAAAATAAATTTTAGCATATCAAAAGTTTAAAAATCTTATTAATGAAAATATTCATTATACAAGAATAAGAATATCTTTTATTAATATAAAATATTCATCAAATAAGAACAAGAATATTTTCTCTCAATAAAAATACTCATCAAAATAAATATTATCCATTCATTCAAAACTATTCAATTTAATTAAAATACAAATTATTGCCAACGTCATCAAATAAAAAAAAAAAATGACTTCAAAGTTTTTTGTTGGTGATTTGGTTATGTTTTTTTAAAGATTATGTACCGACATTATCAACGAAAATGAGAAAAAGATTGGAGGAAAATTATGTATATGGGTAATAGATCGTAAATAAAAATAAAGTATGTATTTTTTTCTGTTTTGCCTTATACATTCACTTTTCCGTCCAATTTCAGATGGAAACAAAATTGAACTGCGGAAGAATTTCATATACATCCAGTTTTACTTTTTCTCCAACTATTCTCCTTTACCAAACACCAAACTTATTCTTATACATCTATTTTTACTTCCACTTCTCTTATACACTCACTTTTCGCCCCAACCAAACAAACCCTTAGATGGGCGTTTGATAAGGTTATTAGGGTCCTGACCCGATTCGATCGGGTTGTTTGGGCCCCACCCCGATTTGATCGGGTTCGGGTAGATCAACTCGAATAATTTTAATAATTTTTAGTTTTCGAGTTATACAAAATCGATTTTATCGATATATTACCTGATAAAATCAAATACCCAAATCCAAAAAATCCGACTTGCGCTCACCCCTAGTTGATGAAGTCGTAGCCTGATGAGAGTCTGTAATTTAATATGAATGCCATAAAGTAATATTAAAGAAAGTATCCATATTTTGAAATTATAATGTAATTATCGCTTTTATGACGAATAAAACAAAGAAATTCAGATCATTATCATAATTAATATAGGCACGTGTAAATATTAGTATCTAATATTAATTTCTAGATTAAAAGGCGTCTCCTTCTTGACATCCTTTTCTTTTGCAGAAGTTTTTTTAATGCTTCCATCAGTGGGTTTGGAGTTACATATGTTATTATTATGATTGAATTTTTTATTTCAAATCATGTTATATTTTTTTTATTAGTTAAATATTTATATGTACCAATGATGATTAATGACTTTATTTAACTCATCAATGAGGCTTAGCTCAACTGGCGAAGTTGAGGTCCCATAACTCTAAAGTCCAGGTTCGAATCCCGTTGATACATGGAACGTTGTTCTACTTTAATAGTAGGTGTTGATTAGATGTAGTTATTTAATATTGATGATTAATACACAATTGTTATAATTGTCGTTGTTTTGATATAGATATTTTGACATGAATGTGTAATCGATTTATTTTAAAAATAATAGTTCATCGCTTTCAAAAACTTTGTTTAACTCATTAACTACAATTAAGGAATTTTGTAATAGTTACGAATAATTGAAAGGGTAAATTATAGGTACATCCCTCGAAGTTTGACATAATTATAAATACCTCCTCGTTGTTTGAAAAATTATAAATACCCCTGAGGTTTGTAACCGTCTAACAAGTAACCAATTTCCATCCATTTTTATGGGGATTGACCAAAATGCCCTTATGCACCAAATTATTTTATATTTAATTTTTAAAAAATAATTGAACAACAATTCGCAGAGAATTGTTTCTTAAGTTTTTTACAAAGAGCTACATTATACAATTTGCCTCGACTGATTTTTCTATAATTTAAAAAAATAAAGGCCAAAATGGTCAATTTTAACTTTTGGTTAAAAATTACAAACCACAAAGATGTATGTATAATTTTTTAAATAATAAAATAATATTTATAATTATACCAAATCTCAGAGAAGGTGGATGAGTTTACCTATAATTGAAAATTGGAGTATAATGAGGAACATGGGGAATTAGTTGAATTCAACTACCATAGTTAATTCGTTCATAGTATATAGTCTTGATTTGTGGTGAGACTTTTAGGGCGTGATGACTCATCTTGTGGGCCGGCCTTGTTCATTAATAATCACCTCCTAAGGTTACTTTTGATACAAATGGTGCTTTCTGCACCTCTGAATGCGAAAAACGATATTATTCTCTACACTATAAATTATTGTAGTTTAAAAATTATAGTAAATTTTATATTATCAAATAAAATTAGGATAAATTATATTGATATTTCTTGAAATTAAGTTAAAATACACAAACATTCTATATCTTTTACAAAATTACAGCTACACCCCCTATTTAAAGGCAAAACTTACATAAACCCTCTAAAAAGCATTATCCTTATACCCTCAAGAGGTGTAACTGTAATTATTCAAAACACATGGAGCATTTTTGTAATTTGGCCTAACGTTGGGGAGTGTCGATGTAATTTATTCATAAAATTAATACAAAAATATAAATTTTGACCATGGTTAATCTATATTTGTCTTTTTTTCAGTTATGGCAAGAAATTCGTCATGATTGTTATCTTTCACTCACAAAATAATTAATATATATAATTTAGATCACATAAGCCGAACTTTTATTTTTTTTTCTTTTTGTTTCTTTAAATGAGACGAACTTCATACTGAGCTTTCCTCGCCTCAAGCTCGTTATATAGCCAAGACGTTTGATGATATAGGGTAATATAACGAGTTTCTTTGAGCTCGATATAATTATGAATATTTGCTCATAATTCGAAAAATTATTTATACCCTTGATATTTGATGAAGCAACAAATCTTGTATGAAGTCTTGAAATTATCAATTTTGCCCTTGTATTTCTTTTTCTTTTTTATTTTGAAAAAAATGGAAATTAAAAAAAATCAAACAAGATGGATAGAAAATTTTGAAAATTATAAAAAAAAATTGTTCACCAAGTCCATAAAAAATTTCAGATTTTATTTAAAATACATAAAATAATAATTCATAGTCCATAAGAACATTTTTATCAGTTCACCACAAAAAATGTATGAAAAAACTAATGGGAGGGATTGAACTGGTTATTAGACGGTCATTAAAATAAATGGATATAGATAATTTCCAAACAATGAAGAGGTATTTGTAATCATGCAAACTTCAAGGGAGCTCTTTGCCATTTACCATATAATATAATACCTACGTGGAAAAATTGTTAGTCCCACTAGATAGATATCGTTGCACTTTTGGTCCCACATGTAACAAACTCAACACTTAGGTCACACAGGAAGAAAAAGTGTTGCGACTTTTTGTCCCAACTCCATTTAAACAGTTAAACGGGGGATGGAAAATCACTTTTCAAATGTGTAAGGTGGTTTTTGGTAGTTTGAAAACCACCGTGCTTGTTGGAGGGAATTAAACTCGGTATTGGTGCTATTTTCATGTAATTTCACTCTATAAAATGGCAATGAGCAACACTAAATTTTTGAGCGAATTGCATTTTTGGTACCATACTTTAGGCCCTTTTGCACTTTTGGTACCATGCTTTATCACCTCGACAAAAATAGTACCACACAAACGGAATACTTGTACAAATTTGGTACCGCCGTTAAGTTTTTGACGGAAATTGGCACGTGACATGCACATGACTATTAAATCAGCTGAAATTCCCCCCCAAAAAAGACGTGAGGCACACGCGTGGGTAAGTAAAAAGTGAATTTTTTTTTTACTGCAGAAAACCCTTCCCCCCACTTTCCATTTCTCTCCCGACCAATTTCCCCCTTTCTTCAACCCAAACCCTAGCACTCGATTTGCCAAAATCAACCATATTTTTTGCTCGATTTTAGTTTAGAGAAGAACCCAAAGTGTTTCTGACTCAGTATGAGGAGTGGTGGCATGAAATTGAGAGGAGAAGATGCTGCGCCCAAAGCATCTCAACGACTGTGGGATAGTGCACTACGGTAAGGTCTAACTACTTCTTTTCTGTTTAATAAACAATGATTTGTTGTTTAGTAGTAGCAGTGGTGGTGGTGTTTTGTGTTGCTTAGAATTGTTTATTATGAAGTTGGTACTTTGTGTATCATTTTTGAGACATTTTTTAATGTTTTCTGTTGTGGTACTTTGTGTATGTCTGTGCTTTGTTTAATAGTTTATTTTGTTTAATAAAGTTTGGGCATTTTGTTTAAAGCATTCTTGAATAGTTTATTTTGTTGGCTTTGTTGAGAATTTTTTATGTTGCATTGTTATTTTGTGTTTGTGGTGAGTTTGTTATGTTTGGGCATTGTTGCTGAAATCAGTTTTATTTGTGAAAATTTTGTCCAGGTGAACACAACCAATTGGCCACTTTTAGAATTTATCATGGTGGTGAATTTGTTCATAGTCCAATTGCACAATATAGGGGGGAACAATTAGCATATTTGATTTCGTGGATTTAGGAAGTGTCTCATTAAGTGTTATTAGAAAATTTATGTGAAGACTTAGGTTACATAGGGACAAAAAGGTTCTACAGAATTGACTGTTTAAAGAAGTTTAAGTTGGTGTTGTTTGAAATTGATTTGTTTCAACTGTTTGATGGCTGTGAAAGGGGCGTTTCATTTTATTTAGATTCTGCTGAATGTGTGTCCCATCACCAACTGAAAATGAAAAGGGAAAGGGAGTCATGGTAGAAAATGAAATGACTGAAACGGAATTGAATTGCAACAGAACTGAAGAAGAATTGAATGAAATAGAATTGCATGAAAACAGAGATGAAGAGGATAATGAATATTCTGATTCTGATTACAATGTTGAAGATGATAGTGATGATGCTATTAATGACAACATCTATGATGAGAACATAGATCAAGATGTTAATGAAATGAACACATCTTCAGATGATTCTTCAGGGGAAACTGAGATAGAATGTAGTGGTGGAGACTTTGATTCAGATAGGGGATCAGATGAAGATAACAGGGAAATAAGTTACCCCATTTTCAACCCTAATGAAATATTTGAGCCTACCTTTGCTATTGGCATGATTTTTAGCACCAAGAAAGAGTTTAGAGAGGCAATTCATTCTCATGCAATCAAGTCAAAAAGGAATTTGAAAATAACAAGCAATGACAAGAGAAGAATGTATGCTAAGTGTGGGGGAGAAGGATGTGGGTGGCATATTAATGCTCTGAAAATTAAGAATGAAGCCTCATTTCAAATTAGGGAGTACAACCCTAATCATCAATGTGGGAGGACTTTTCATGTGAAAAATGTCAATTCAAACTGGCTTCCAAAGAAGTATGTTGATGCTTTTAGGGTTGACTCTAAAAAGAATGTGAAGGGGTTCCGTAATGAAGCTATAAGGGAAATTAGATGTGCAGTTTCTCCTTTTCAAGCCTACAGGGCCAAGAAAAAGGCTTTAAAAGAAATTGAAGGGAATTTTGATGATCAATATGCTAGATTATGGGATTATGCCCAACATTTGAGGAAGAAGAATCCTAGTTCAACACTTTTAATGGGGCTGAGTGATGAAGCAGATGCTACAGGGAAATAAAAATAAGACAGAATTTACATATGCTTTAAGGCATTAAAAGATGGGTTTCTCAATGGGTGTAGGCCCATAATAGGAGTTGATGGATGCCACTTAAAGGGCCTTTTTGGTGGTATCTTATTGACTGCAATTTCAATGGACCCAAACAATTCTTTATTCCCATTAGCATATGCAATAGTGGGCACAGAGTCAAAGCAGTCATGGGAGTGGTTTCTAATGAATCTGAAAGAGGATCTATGCATTCAAAGAGAGGATCTGTACATATTTATATCAGATAAACAAAAAGGACTTCCGCCTGCCTTTGAGAATGTATTGCCTGGTGCTGATAATAGGTTCTGTGTGAGGCACTTGCATGGAAATATGAAAAGTATTGGGTTTAAGGGGTTAGCCTTTAAGAGAGCACTGTGGGCTGCAGCCAGGGCCACTACAAATGCTGAATTTGACAGGGCTTTACAAGAAATTGGTGAAATGGATGTTAAATGCTTAGAGTGGTAAGTGACAAACCACCTTCACAATGGTCAAGATCACACTTCAGTCCTTATTCAAAGTGTGATATCTTATTGAATAATTTGTGTGAAAGCTTTAATAGAGTCATATTAGAAGCAAGGGAGAAGCCTATCTTGACGATGCTAGAGTGGATAAGAGAGTTTTTTATGACAAAAATGCAACAAACCCGAGATAGAGCTGCAAAGAAATAGGGTGGAAGAAAAATATGCCCTAAAATCAAGAAGATTGTGGAGAAAAACATGGATAGAGCATCATATTGTATTTCAATTAAGGCGAATGATTGGAATTACGAGATCTCCTGTTATGATGGAATGAGTGCCATCTGTGCTCAAGTGATGGATCCCAAAGACTTTTTGCATTCTTCATATAGTGTCCAGACATATTTGAGAGTGTATGAGCCTTGTTTGATGCCAATGGATGGTAAATCTCTGTGGGAGAAGACCGATTACATTCCTCCATTGCCTCCTGACTTTGGAAAGAAGAGAGGAAGACCTAAAAGATCAAGGAAACCATCAGTTGGAGAAGAACCAAAAAAGAGGAAGAAAGGCAACAATGGAGAGCTGAAAATGAAAAGGCAACATTGGGCTGTTGTCTATGAATTTTGTGGAGGGACATGACATAACAAAAAAGGCTGCACATGGAGAAAGTTTGCAGAGAAATTTCCTCCTGAGGATCAGGACATTCCCCTGCCACATCCTTAGCCACAGCCTTAGCAAGATGAGTTGACACAGGCAACAAATATTCCTCATTTGTCACAACCACAGTCTCAACCTGGAACACATATTCCCTCTAAGATGACTGTAAGTATGACATCTTTTCTGTTGAATTAATAGTGGTGTGTTTGTGTTGATTTTGACTGCTTTGTGTTGGTTTTAGGTAAGGAAGAAAACAACAACATATATAGCCGCTACAACAGTTGTTGAGCCCCTTGTTATTGCAGTAATGGTTCATGTCCCTTCTTTTCCATCCGATTTAGTTTTCAGTTACTAATGTTGTGCCATTTGATGTGTATACATCTGAAAACAGGGAAAAAGGGTCACAAGGAGTTCAATTAGGGGTGCCAAAACAAGCAGTAAGCCTTCTAGTCAATCTGTAAGTCATATTCTTAATAATACTTGTGTTTTGCAAGTGTTTCTTAATAATACTTGTGTTTTTTTTTTTTTTGCTGGTTTTACATTTCAACTTACTTCATATATGTGAAGGTTCAAGAAGTATGTCAATTTACAAATGACTCACAGCCTTTTGTATCCAATCCACGTATGAAGCCTTCACAAGCTGGAACAAAGAAGTATGTCAAAGTTTTTGAAATTGTTGGAGCTATGTCAAAGGGCAAAATGAAATCTAAGGGTCCTTGAACTAGACATTTGTTGATTTGGTGCAACCCAGCTGTTTTGGTTTTGGATGTTCAAAATAGACTTTTGTATTTTGGGATGTATGGTGCAAATACACCATTTGTTGGTATTATGTTATGCTTTTTGATGTATTGACAAACAAACTTACACTTTTTGTCAATGAATTATTTTTTTGTCTTTGCATTAATTTATGGGAATGTATATTTGTTTGTTGGAGGCATCAATTTGTTGGAATTACTTATTCTTGAGCCAGGTTAATGTGTAGTTTGAAACCAAAAAAAAAAAAAAAAGTCTAAGGCATTACGTGTATGGAAGCAAAGATTTAGAGAGGAAAAAATGCTAAAACACGCTCAAAAAGGCTCAAAAAACCAAAAAATCAACTAACAACTGTTCGGGTTCACTCCAACACTCATTGTCAGTATTTTTTAGCGCACTACAGTAATCACTTAACGGCCATGTGCATGTCACGTGCCAATTTCCGTAAAAAACTTAACGGCGGTACCAAATTTGTACAGTATTCCGTTTGTGTGGTACTATTTTTGTCGAGGTGACAAAGCATGGTACCAAAAGTGCAAAAGGGCTTAAAGTATGGTACCAACAATGCAATTCGCTCCTAAATTTTGCATTTAAAAAAAAGGGATAAATGCAAAGAAGGTACCATACTATAGGCCCCTTTGCAATTTTAGTACCGAACTTTTCAAAAACGCCAATTTCAGTACCACATAATGAGGAGTCTGGCAAGTTTGATACCGCATTTTATGAAAGTCAGACAATTTGATACCGCAGTTTATGAAAGTTGCAAATATAGTACTAGTTTTGAAAGTGATAGTTTTAGTACCAACCCTCATTCTTTGATAATATCATTTCTAGTCCCCGAAATTTATCTTTGCACGGATTTTGTCCGTTTTGCCTAGATTTTCAGAATTAATGTCTCATGCAACCAAAATGGTATCAAGAGCCTAGTTTATTGAAGAAATATTTGTTTATATTACATATTGATATTTTATCCCTAACGGAGGAGACTTTAAAAGCATGGAACCGAACGAAAGTTCGAGTTACACCGAAAACAGGGAGTATTTTCAGATTCTAAAAATACAGAGAACAAAATTTCTTATGGAAATTCTTAGAAAAATCGCCAATAGTCCGAGGTTGGTCGATGCGTCATTTTCTTCCAAAGGAAGAAAGAGAGGAATGGCACCGAAATCGCCATGTTCGAGAGACGTTACCACGGAATGCAGTGAGACGTCTATAGGGAGCAGAGATCCAATGGAAGAATCCCAGCCAGGAGATCCGAACAGGTAATTCCTGAAAAAAATACAGTTCTAAAAATAATGATTAAAGGAACTGATTGGAAGGAACTCGAACCGGATACCTCGAAGTACTCTCAGGACCTTAGAGAGGTACAAAAGACAGTTCAAGACTATGGACATAGGCTAATCCATATACCTATGAAAATAGACCTCTTGAACCAAAAGATGGATGAGATCTTAAAAATCCTACCAGATCTACGAAAGGATCTCACAGATCCGAAGATTGAAGTTACAGATCTAAGAAGAAATCAAAGGAATACCCCTGAGACATCCAGATCCCATCAGGAACGCATCAGGGATGCCCTTGGACCAGTATCTTTCCTACATTAGAAAGGAAAGGCGAAGGAGATCTCGAAGCCAAAAACACAAGAGGAACAAATCATCGAGATTATCAAATCCATAAAATAATGGAGATATCTAGAGTGGATCTATCGGATCTACAAGAGTTAGCTGAATCCTTTTCCCAACTAGGGATTGTGGATTTAGTTAATATCCAAACCAATGAGGTCGCTCCAGCCTTACCACCGCCGGAGGGAAGCACAGGCTCAAATGATCCACCACAGGATCAGCCAATAAGAGAAGGTACAGATTTTCACACCAATGCTACCCCTACCTTCGTGGGGACAAGATTGCGAGAAAATCCAGGAAGAAATCCAAGAACGAGTTCCTGAAAACACACCATGGGCAAGGACTATGCTCCAGCCCTTACACCCATATGGCACGGTACTCAACCTGGATTGTTATCGACTTCCGAAACATCGAGAAACTGATAGATGAATGGGTTGCAGCCATGAAAATTGCAGCAACTACGTTGAACTAGACAAGGATAACTTCATAAAAACTTTTGGAGTTAAGCTTAGAAGGGTCGGTAAAAGGATCGGATGGGATAATACCCCAGAAGAGACCAAAGCAAGCATCCTTGAAGGAGAGTCTAAAAGTGCAATCCGCGGATAGGCTCGGAAGGCTAATCAAGATCTATTTCATCGGAGATGGATACTTCGAAGGAAGCAGAACAGAAAAGGCTAGGGAGTATGCACAAGCTCTCTTTGGTCTCGAGTTAAGAAGTATCTGTGCTGTAGACGAATATATCTATTGGTTCCGCAAATACTTCTTCCAGAGTGGGGTAACAACCGAAGTAGCCGCCCCAATGTTCTTTGCAAAGATCTGCAGCCCGTGGAGGGAAATGTTGATACAATCTTACAAAGTACCTGCAGGGCAGCTGGATTCAGTTGCAAGGAGGATGTCTTTTCTTAAAGACAAACTGAAGGATTGGTGTTACCAAACATCCGTCCCCAAAAGAACATGAAGAGACTGAGAGGTAAAATCAAACGAACCCCTCTCTGTTTGTGATAATAACGATTTTTCCAACTATTATAGGGAATCAAGAGAGCAAAAAGAAGATGAGAAAAGCAAGGTGGTGACTCTTATTCCAGGAGTTCCAGAAAATCCTCTTTTAGAAGAAGATCATGGTGGTCTAAAGCAAAAAGCCAGATCATACAAATCTGGACAGAGAAACAGGACCAACAAGGTTTCATCCCAAGGATCTAGACGATCAGAGGCGAAATCACAGGACGAACCCCTACACGAAGAACTTTCAGAAGAGCCCATACCGAGCTAATGAAAGTTTAAAGGATTGCAACTGCTGACGTGCGGAGCAAAGGGACATATTCTCCCCAGATTGCCCGCAGAAACGTGGTGAATTTACGCCAGTTTGAAGCCCACAAACGACAATCCTAGATGCAGTCTACTATGGTGATTTGGTAACAATCTACCAATTCGAAGATTCTTCCTCAGATGAAAAGCATTCTACGAGGAAGAAATAAAAATGATTCGATGGATCTTCAACCGAATCAGAGTAATTACAATGAAGGAGATAGGCTCCAAACCTCAGATAGCCTATCAGGATTCTTTTCAAAAGTTGACGTATCAAACAAAACCATGGAAAGAATCATGAGACAAACTCTAATCTCAGCCCATATGACGATTTAGGATGGAGGAATCGGAAGAGTCCTTAACCAGATAGGGCTAAACCAGAGGAACCCAATATCATCTACAAAGTAAGTTCAGGTGAGTTTGCAATTCCTATGGAACTTACTGGTAATGTTATGGAAATGCAACTTATTCCTAAAGAAGAAATTCTTGAAGAATTAAGTAAAACTTAGAGAGGGAAGTAGCGGGTTACTATGAAATGGATCCATATAGGAGCTATTGAAGTAGTAATAAAAGCAACTTTTAAGGAAGGAATTGATTTCAGAAATACATCTTGTCAATAATGGATAGAAGATAATCAAAACTTAAGAGATGGTTGTCTTGGGACAATGATAGGAAATTTGTATGCAGGAAAATTGAATGTTTTGATATTCATCCTAGGATAGCATACAACGTAGCAGACCAAAGATTTCAGTAGAGTCTTGACCCTTCATCAGGATTTTAAAGAAAGGATCTTATGAAAGATGGGAATAGACCATATTCTATAACATATAGAATAGGCTTAACGCCCTTTTTAACACCATCATCATTCTGATTTTATTTCTTAGCAAAGAGTATATTTGAAAATTCCTAGAATTTTCAAGGAATTCGCTAAGGTAATGACACCAGATCCTATTAGAATTACCTAGAATAGGTGGTGTTGATATCTTGAAAAAGATTCACGCCGATTTTAGATCGAACCCTTAGTTCTTAAAACTGAATTTAGTAGCAGGATGTCCTTTTCAGAAAGATAGGATTATGCCTATAAAGGAAAGGAACCCGAGTTGTTAAAGCCTCGAGCTTTAGGGTAGATAACGTAAAACTTAGGTGCCCTGAAAGGCTGGAAACACAAATCCAAGTTATATTTGACATCACTAGAACAGAAAATTATTTTCCTTGTGATGACTTATACCATCTACAACAATCTGTTTGTGGGAAAATATGAAGTATGCTAGAAAATACCAGGCCATGAGATTATTGTTACAGGTATTGCAGGACGAGAAAATGGGATAATGACTCTAGGAATAAATTTCCTTGAAGATCAATAAACCAATGGGAAGGAAAGTAACGGTATGGAAATTCAGTTTGGATGGTCTATACCATTAGAAATTGAATGACGAAGCCCCTTTCTATATACATATCTGTTGGTATGTTGTATGAACAATATAAGTCAAATATTTTGCAGCTTATATTGACTCAGATCAGGGATTTGCACGGCAAACCTTGGTCTTTGTTTCCTAGCAAAAAGCTATGAGAATCCTTACCCATCATCCAATTGCAGAAGGGATTTTTCACAAAAATTCTGTACTCAATAAGGGTATACGAGAAAGCAAAGATCATGATTGGAGGAGCATTTGGAACACCTTGGTTCAGGTAAAGAACGCCTCCTATTATTACTTTCATGATACAGGACAATATTTTGACTTAGGTAATAATTTCATCAAACCTTTGCAAAATATTGTCCAGGATAACCACAAAAATCTGTTGATACTTTACTTACTAACTGTGGTAGCAGATAACAGTCTTGCGAAGAGAAAAGGCATTTAACAGGATAATGCCCATAAATTTTCGCAGGCCCAAACGTGGTGATGATGCTAAATAACTCATCAAAAAATGCAGGATAAAAGAAAATTTGGTAAGGCTCTTTTGTCTTTCAGAAACAGGGCTTTGATGATGCTTCAGGAAGAAGATCTTAGATCTTAAAAGCAAGCTATACAAGAATGCAGTCGATGGACATGGACGATGAGAGAGTAAACTTTCTGTCGAGAATGTCAAGAGACTCTATTCAAAGGAATTTCAGTGAATCCTTTGGCATGGTGGGATAAAAACAAGATCGAGGCTACTCTAAAGGTCAAAGAGGAATGCAAGTACCGAGTATGTCCGGATACAAGCCCATCAACCCATAAATGAACATGGAGGATAAGAAAGATATGCAGGGAAGCATCATCAAGAGCATATCAATCTTAGACTCATTGAGCCTGGAGTCTCTGCCTATAGTAGCTCTGGTTTTCTGGTAAGAATCATGGTGAGATAAAAAGAGGTAACCAGGTTAGTTTGCTTACTATCAAGGCATCAATAGAATTATTACAATTTGATGGTTATTACATCCCAAGTAGAAACACTTAATTGATTGCATTTAAAGGTGCTAAAGTGTTTTCTAAGTTTGATTGCAAATCTGGATTCTATCAGCATTAAGATGGAAAATGACTCAAAGAAATATACTGCATTTTCCACACCTCAGGACAATATATCTGGAATGTACTACCAATGGGACTTGCCAATTTGCACCCAGATATATTTCAAAGAAAGATGGATAATCTTTTCAAAGACTATCTAGGTTTATGTTTTGTTTTACATAGACGCAATCTGATTGCATCTAAAATATACAGGATCATATTAGACATCTTGAAATATTTTCCGATGCATGCCATATGAGGAGGACTAGTGCTCTCCGAAAGAAAAGCCATTATAGCTGTCATAAAAATTGAATTTTTTAGGAATATCTTATTGACGAGGCAGGTATTGAGTTACAGGAACACTACCTTGTAGAAAAGATTCGCAATTTTTCCTGACACTCTTAAGATAAGAAACAACTCCAAAGCTTCTTAGGAGTTGTCAAATTTGCAGGAATCTTTATCAAGGAACCTTGAAAAATTACAGAAAGGATTTCCGTCCCACTCTGAAAGAACAGAAAAGTTCAAAGTGAAATGTGAGGAAATTCATACGGCAAAGGGTCCGGGAGTTAAAGCAGATTTGCAATAACCTGCCCAAAGCTTGCGATTCCCAAGCACGAAGATGAGTTTGGTAGTTTACACGGACGCCAACGATTACAGATTGGTGGCAGCAGTGCTCATGAGAAAAACGGCTACTGGCGAAGAGCCATTGTAGATATACAGGAGGTTGTTCACCGAACAACAAGCTAAATATGGCATATTAACGAGAAAGGAAATTCTTTGGCAGTTGGAAGGCTTTTCAAAAAATGCCTTTGTTCTTACTAGCCAAAGAATTTACATTAAAAGTTGATATATTATGAATGTTACAGGCTTTCTTAAAAAATAAACTTGAATCAAAGATTGAGAAAGCTCGTATATTAGGTGGCAGGCAGAATGCCAATATTATAGTTATGATATTGTCATTGTCCAATCTCATGAAAAATGTTCTTATCGCTAGATTTCTTAACAAGAAGATAGGAGGCAGCTGAAGCAGACAATCCGTCGACATCATCAGGCTCAGACACCTCAGTGAGAACCTTGAGGAGATTGAGGATTTGGACAGCTAACAATTAAAAGCACCAAAATAGCTGGCCAAGTCCAATGAGCTGATCTGGACACCGTCCAGAGCGCCATCAGGAGTACCAAACTTGTTGCAAGCTCGTTATGAGACGACCTACTGGAACGAATTCGAAAAGGCGTGATCTTCGGTGATACGCCCGAGAATTAAGAGAGCAGGGCTCTAAAGAACCTGCAATTAGAGAACAGGGCTCTAAACCACCTGTAGCGGCAGATTCAAAGTACTGCTTGCACAAGGCCATCGCCAGACTCTGGTGAACAGGCAAAAAGTTGAGTTACAGGAAGTGCAAACTCCTAATAATTCAAGTCAAACCAGCAACCTCTGGGGTAAAAGAGGAAGAGATTCAACCTTAGGCCCAATGACGGGCACCTCTGAAAGTTAATACTAACGAAGTTTATCTTCTGTTCCACTTGGCAGGATTATTAGAGATCATGGAAAAACTTGTTTCCCGTAAAGGAATAAGCCCAGGCAAGACCATCGTAGACACATCCGAAAATATAACAGAATCTGGATGATCGAAGGGTCTAAACCAGAAGAGGTACGAGAGTGGTATGATTTTGGAGCCCTTGCTTCAGTTCATACTACGTCACCAAGCTTTCCGGAAATCTCAAAGCTTCCGGATGGATTAGTGGGGCGGTATATGATGCATAGCAAAACAATCCCCACCTCAAATGAGGAGATATTTTGGAGCTCAAGTTCATTTCTATAGCTCCAGAAATCGCAGGAAAAGGGTCTCACCCAGCATTCCATTTCATCAAATTGCAGAGACCAGACATGGTAGCCTTCAATCGAGTCAAGGCTGCCACAGGAGAGGCTCCACTGGTGTCTTCCCTTAGTGAAGATGACATATCCACCAGAAGAGCATGGGGTTACTGGGTCTGTCTCACAGAGATGGATAAAGTCAAGTATCCATTTAAAATATTTTCCAATAAATTAAATGGATCATTCCTGTTAAACTCCATGACAGGAAAAAAACACTGAGTTTGCAGAAAGCTTGTTTGAAAAGAAAAGAATGCTTATATGGGAAAATAAGCTGCCTGCAACAGAGAACACGAGAAAAGAAAGGCATGCAACATGATGCATGTAGGACAATGGCATAACCACTTATGCCCTTGTTGTGAAAAACAGGAAAAGCCCTTGTTCGGAACAAAGATTCGGGTAACTCAAAATAAACCCGAACCAAGACCAGAGAAGGGCAAAAAGAAAGGATTTTTACAAAGGGAGGTAAAACCCTCAAGATGTAAAAAAATCAAAAAGGAGACTGTCGGCAGAAGAAGACAAAAGGGCCAACAGTCAGAAAGACAAATGATACCAGCTGCAAGCACATGGCCGACAAGGCATAATGACCACAACTAGAAAGATGAAAGACAAGGTTGGTGACAAACGCAGATAACGTCACCCAAAAACAAGATTGAAGTCCGGGTTTTGGAGTCCGCGGACTATTATAGAATAGAGAGCTAGGAAGCAGATGGAGATCATCAGAAAACTTCTCCAACTCTTCAGAAAAATAAATTTTGTCTCTAAATTCTCTAAGTATTAGAATATCCAGTGTATGGGGTTATCCCCAACAAGTCAAGTCCTCTTATCCATGAGAGGCTAAATAGTTTTCTCCTCCGATAGAGGAATAAAATATCTATGTAATATATCAAGTATTTCTTCAATAAAGTAAAGGCTTCTTCCAAAATTGTTGTCCAAAATTTTATTAAGTCTCTATTTGAGTACTTTTACGCCTAAGTAGGAAACGAATAGGGCTGTGCTGTTTGTTGCTGAAGGAGCCAAGTACCTGCGAACCATCTGTTGCGATAGTGTGGTTGGAGAAAGAGCCGTAAAAACGAATACCCGGTGGCAAGCGGTCAACAAGGTATGAATTTATGGAGGTTTAATTTTATTTTCGGAAGCATGTTGGGCCTGATCAGAATTGAATTACATGGGTGCTATTCTGAAAAAAAAAAAAAAAAAAAAAAAAAAGTTTGTGACCAAATCTGATACTTTCTAAAGGTTGATTGGACTAAAATGAAAGGAAAGTACCTTATTTGCAAGTCTCTGTAAACTATGGGTAAAAACAAAAATTGGCTATTTTAGAAAGTATCGTATCCTAAACTTGCAAAGACACCTATAGTTGTGGTACTAGAAATGCAAATTTTCCTCTAAAAAAAAATAGTGCTAGGGATAGATTAAAAAAAATTATCTCTGAACATCAACAAAATTCCAACAATATTGACTGTTATGTCGTTAGACTTGCTCATTTTTGAAGACATCGTAGACATCCTACATCCTAGTAGTAGGTTTATTGTGTGTTCTTTGACACGTGAAGGATGAGAGAGTATCAATTGCTATTATTCCCGATTTTCTGGCTGACGATTGAATGCAAAGGATGAGGAAATCCCAAATTGCAAAAGGAAGAATTGAATTTCCTTCCTTTTGTTGGTTGTATGTTATATTAATAGCTTGATTTAGCTAAATTTATGTAAGTTTCGGCAAATATATAATCTAAAAGTTGTAATGATATTATTATGAACGAAATGTTACATTCTATAAATTACAAACAAAATAAAAAATGGCTGCAAAGTTAGAATGACTGCAAAAACAATAAAATAACTGCAAAAATAAACTAACTGCATCGATATAGAAAAAAATTCACTGTTCGCAATATTCAACATCTATCACTTTCTCAATAAGTTTTTGTGAAATGCAACTTCAGAAAAGATAGGAATTTGTTGATATTTTTGACATGTTTTTTTATTTATCTTAAAGCACCGAAGTCTCTTTTGTGTTTTTTCTTTTGCAAATTTAGTGTTGCTTCTTTGCCATTTTATAGAGTGAAATTGCATGAAAACGGCGCCAATAACGGATCTATATTTTCCCTCCAACAAGCATGGTGATTTTTTGCAAACTACCAAAAAACCACCTTTTCGCCTTTGAAAAGTGGTTTTATGTCCCACATTAACGGTTTAACATAAATGTGCAACAATTTTTTTTTCAATAGGGATCAAAAGTGTTGAGCCCCGAACCCACGGGATTATAAGATGCAACGACCTATTAACAGCGGGAACCAAAAGTGCCAGTTTACCTATCCCTACATTCTATCTATACTATTATAAAGGGAAAAGGGTTTATAGACTCAAAGTGGTAGTTTTTGATACCACTACACCAAATTTATCTTATAATATCAAAAATTACCCTTCAACTTCCTACTCATATTGAATTAACTACTCAATCAATTTTTTTTTAAAAAAAATTAATTCCATGCAAATTAATATACTGAAAAATAAAATTTACTCTCATTTATTTAAGCTTATTGTTGATTTAAATAGAAAATATATCTTGGAAACTTTTTAATTTTAATTTAATTTGAGTAAATATTTATTTGAATAATTAAAGCATTAGAAAAAAATTATCGGACAGTTTTTTAGGTGAGATTGTAAGACAATAAGAAGTTAAAATATAACAAGAACAAAATTATGAGTTTAATAAAATAAAAATATTATTAAAAGATACGGCGCACAGTATTGCGTGGCACAGTGTATAGTGTTCAAGAAAAAGAAGAAAAAGTGCATGCTGTGATAAACCAATACTTTGACTACAACCTTTCAAATTCGCTTTCCTTTGTGCATTATGATAACGAACACCCAAACTCCCACCCAACAACAAACACTAAGAAATACACACAATGTTTGTGATTCTGGGAAAAGGTACAGCAAGTGGTCACCACCACTGATAGGCCTATGCATAAAATCAAAGCTTACAGAGTTGTGAATAATTTCAACACATTACCTTATGTTCATAATTCATAGCATATTAGTACTTGTGGACCATCTTCATTACTCACTCACTGCTAACTACATTACATCCAGAGCCCAAATCTTTCATATAAACAGCACTTGGTACTATATAGATAGTAATGACATGCACGCTCTAAAACTATCTACTTCTAGTACCCTCAAATTTCCAACGAATCTCAGCGGCTTCAAACTTGTACTTTCTCCTGGCCCAAGCATCCTAAATACGGTAACGTCGTTCGGGCCAATAAGTAGCCGCATTGCACTAGAGCAAGTGCAACAATGGCGTCTGTTTAACGATTATTAATTCATTACGTTTATATCGTACTCAATTGAAACCGGCTTTTTGGCGGATCTAAAATATGACATGATAAGACTCGTACAGATTCTACATTTATACCATTTGATTATAACTGCATGTACAGGTATGTGACACCAGAAGGAAGAATGTTATAAAGATAAAATGGTGAGGCTTGAAATTTACAACATTCTGATGCAATAGCCAGACGAAAGAAAAACCGGAATTTCAGACTAACTAAGACATTCATTCGAGGAGAAATAATAAAGAATGAATGGAAATGGACGATGCTTTTTGACGACCTGACTAAATGGTCTAAACCCAACGTGGTCTTAGTACAGGGAGTTGTATGTACAACAGGTAGCAATAATCGAGACGATGCAAATCACTAGGGAAGGGAGAAGGGTGATGTTTAAGAGCATACTCTGGCCTAGCAGCCCTGCAATGGTGATTGTTGCATCTGCAACCACTCGTGCAAGTGTCCCAGCTTCTGTCGACAAAAGGCCGCCATTGTAGGTTCCACGAGAAAGCCTGGATGACATTACTCTGGAGAGGAGTGACAAATTTACCCCTGTAACAGTAACGAACAACGGCTCATTGCTAGAGTGATCAATTATTGAGCATCCGGAATCCATAAACATGCTTTGACAGCTGAAGTCGTAGTCCAATTGAAAATAGAAATTTTACCTTCCAATACTTCAGCAGATACAAACATGATGAGGCCTGAGCAGACATATTGCGGCACAGAATATGGGATTATGAAGTTGAAGCTGAAAATTATACCCAGCAAGACCATAATTTCAGATGCCAGTAATATTTGCCTGCAAACAGATCAATTACATAAGTTGATCAGTAGCTTCGGAGGACAACAGCTTAAAAGCACGGCATGTAAAGTTGGTTTCCTTAGCACATATCCTGTTTGACATTGAGATGTTTATAAAAATAAAAGGTTTAAGCATTACACATCTGAAGAAACGAATCATGATAAAGCAATCTTTACAAACAAAACAGGCGGGCACCACTCAGTGAAACATAGTTCGTGCCAATCAGTAAGACGCAAATCATGAGCAAGGCGATTCGCAATTTATTTTTAACATTAGAGAAACGTTTTCATATACAAGTGGCTTAGGAGTTACGGTTACCATAGTCACCACCTTAAACCTGACAGGCACCACAATGGAATTCGGCTGAATTTTCCCACTAGCAGGCAAACAATAGCACATGCATGATTCAAGTTGTGCCTTATGAAAGTGAGGCCTATATGTTAAACTGGATGAAAATGGCTGAACCCTAACCCACAGAGCCAAACGTAAAAATTTACTGTAAGCAGCACCTCAAGTCCATGTAATTGGTTTGGCAATAGATTTTTTTCCAGAAACCAGATTATGCACAATTCTCTGCCATTCAAGTTAGAAAGAGAATGACGGCGATGCTTGTGGCTTAAGAAAATGAAGCGGACGCCAAAATTGTTACTATCAAGCAATGCAGCTCAATATCAGACTGCCATGAAGTGACACTGAAAGCGATATCCCGAGGGGATAATATGCACCAAATATGTTCACAAATGCACTACCAAGTACCAAGTTGCGTTCTCTAACTGCTTGTACATAGAATTACATTCAGAGAAAATCAGGGGAGATTATTGATAATTAGTTAAGAGACATTAAGACATGTTTGACATATTATAGATCTGAGCACTGGCTTTGTAGAAAAGTAATTACCTGTCCTCATACATATTACTTATGTAGCTTCCAACAACAATATTTACTGGAAGCACCGTCAAGCCTAGGCAGGCAAGAAATATCGACACAGTGCCCGTGGTCCAACCAAAATAGTTATGTCGTAACAACACTTGATTCTGAAAAGTAGGATCTTCCATAGCGTATTTAAGCATAAAGTAGATCAGCAACTGAACCTGCAAAATAGCATATAAACCTTCATGAGAGTACAGAAAAAAAGTGACTTATGTCAACAGCTATCTCGGTGAGAAAAGGTTGTGACAGAAAAATATAGCAGAAAATAGTTGCTGTGTCATAAAACACAGCATCAGAGAAAACCCACATTAGTTCCCCAATTACATAAGATTTCAGCTCTTACTTTGAATTTTACTTGAAGCCCTTTCAGCTAATGAAATGTCTGAGAATGAATTAAATTAGTAGGTTTTGTTATCGATCAACAGCCAAAATGAGAGTTCATTCTCTTCACTTATAACTTAGAACAGCCAAAAGCATACTGTGTCAAAGATACCCTACATAAATCTCGAGCTCTTATGCGCTTACCTTTACGGAAGGCGTAAGTAACCTATATGCTGATCCTAGTGAGTTGGCTGGTCGACGAGAGTCCTCTGGAGCCTCTTCACTCTCTTCACATTCTTCATCCCCTCACCATTTTCTTTCATTTTTGTGTTGATGGTAGTAATGGCTGTGCAAGACCCTTCTCAAGCTTATCATGTTCTGCAGTTAAAAACAAATAAGATGTCAGGTTTCCAAGTGCCTTTTTTAAATTCTGTGGGCCGCTATCAGCTTGTGGTCACAGTTGTTACCAAAAATTAAAGACATAAAACAAAGGCATATATAAAATTCTTCTCTTCAAATTTTCTTTATAACATTATTTTACTGATACAAGAACTTATCCAATATATGCAGTTCTATAGAACAACTGTACTTCCAAAAAAAAGCACTCATAAGGGATGCCTCTAAAACTTGTCCTTTTTGCTACATCATCATGAACAATCATGTAAGTTTTTTTCTTTTTTTTCCCCCCTTGGTGGGAGGGGAAGTGGAGAAGTTTGTTATAGAAAAGAGTTTGCTGCCCTTCAGAACACCATATAGCCAGTTATCATGTAATTCCATTAATTTTCATCCAAAGGAAAATGAAGACAGAAACAAGGCAATGAGAAGGAGGTGGATAAGCAGACCAGCATTAGACTTTGTGGCACGTGGTTGACTTCAGTCTCATGAGCAGGTTCTCTGAAGGAGATCCACAACCATATTAGATAGATTAACCACGCGATAGCCATTACCCAACCAGGCAAAGTGACTTGATTAAATGTGATATTGTAGATCTTGAATCTGGTTTGAAGTAACCCAGCTAGTGCAGGACCACATGGCCATTCCTAGAGCACTAGCACTAACAAAACACCTGCTGAAGCTGCATGCGCGATTTTAAGCGGCACACCAGGTCGCTAAATTATTAACGACGGTTAACCGCTCTGGCAGAACCGAACCTGCAAGTTCACGAAAAGGAGGATAAACTTTCAGATTCTCAAAGTTTCATATATCTCCGGTAATTGAATCTCACAAAATATTATTATCTGTGAATTAGGAGCCTATATTTAATATGTTATTTAGGTGAACTTCAACTGGTAGCAATAAAGAAGATAGATCGAAGTAGCACAACCAACAAATATGATTGGCATCTGAACCTGTAAACATGACCTAGCAGAAGCATAACAATACTCAACAGCAAAAAGCAGCAATTCTAATATAAATGTCGAGTACTTCCGGAAAGTTAAATAAATAAATTGAGGAAGAAAGTAAACACATGCAAATACACAGCATCCAAATCACCCATAATAGATAGACAGCAAAAGGAGGGTCTAGAGAGAAGGATACCGGAGAGAGACTGAGTGCCTACCCCACAAAGTAGTCTACCAAGCAGCAGTACTGATAGTGATTTGAGATCATAAGCCATTGCATACATGGCATTTCCAGCACAGAGAACTATGCTGCTAAATACCAGAGGTCGGAAGTATGACTTATTAGACCAAGCACTGAAATAGACAGAAGAAAATACTTGTGCGACTGCCATTGCTCCAATCACGACACCGCAGACTGTTGCTGCTGCTCCAAGGCTCGTAGAGTAGTCATCCGCTGTTGGAACAATAATGTATGTATTGACCATGTACACGAAATGTGTTGCCAAGTTGAGGAAGAAGGTGACATGAAATGGTATCTCTGATCATCAACATGCTCCTCAGCAGAAGGCAACTCCTCTTGCATGATAAGGGCATGTTGTCCCAAAAAGTTAAGGAAATTTGTCGAGTGACTTAATCTATCAACAGCTGATTTTATTGAGTCAACAACAGGATCCTGCAGATCAATTCTTCAAGATATAAGGAGCGCAGTACTTCAAGATTTACAAGCTAGCTTCAGCACATTACAAGATGCAAAAAAATGATGGAAGCTAATTGAATGTCAAACATGTGAAACCTGGAGTGAAGGGTAGGTTGGTCATATATAGATAAGTAGCTTCCCTGGCGGTCCTGCAGATACGCAAGGTTTCGAGATATAGCTCCAACAACAGCTCCCAATCCCTGCAATTACTAGTCAATTTAGTGATGAACTGTCTCATTTTCCTTTCCATTAATTATAAATATAACTTCTAAGCCTCATCGATGATGAAGTAATAAGTTTGATATTGCTGAACAAACTCATTATTACTAATCGATGTTTGTCTGAATAGGGAATGAGGCAAGTAAAGAAAATAGGAACCATGGGATGCATCACTGATTAGTATATTTACCACAATGCTTGAAAAACTTGCCTGAAGTTGGATAAGGATGATTAGCACGAGTTTTCACATAGTTAATCTGTGAACCTGTACCCAAATCGCTTATCAAACTTCTTAAGGACTTCCGGCAGACCAATGGCATTTCATTTCAACGAAAAAAGAGAAGCTTTAACAGATCTTGTCCAACTGCTCTATAAGCCTCACGTAGCTCAAGATATCTTGGATATGTCAGGCTGTTCCTGGAGAGCATCGTGGTTTGCTTCATTAAGCTTGGCAATCCTGCTTGCCAGAAGACCTTGTTGTTCCAATATAAATAAAACAATTTTTTCAATCTGGCATGACAACAAAGAACATTTAATAAGCTTCAGCATTAAAAATGAGCATAGGCTAACACTTATTATAACTCACCATGATAAGCGTGAATATTTTCTTAAGTACACTACAAACACAAGTGTAATGTTTGATTTCCTTTCTTATTGGAAACTTTCAGTTAACAAAATCTCAACTTGACATATCTGGAGGCAAAACTTACTTAAGAGATGCAGAAGACCACAATATTGACAAATTTCATTGACAACTGGAAGACAGAAAGAGAGTGTCTACATGTTTCATTTGCACTGAAACAATTGAAAATGTGTAACCAAGCAGCCCCGCATGAAAACAAACCATAGATCTTTTTCTCTCTCTGTTCAAGACCTAATAATTTCAAGGTTAACTGAAAACTTTATCAACTGTTTTCAGCTTTATCAAAATTTTCACAATTGATTTAGCCCCTACATTCCAGAAATATTAAAATGGTAGTACTACAGAATACAGCCATACAAGAAAAGAATACGGGATGGTAAATAATGTGACATATCCACAAAAAACCATTGGATCTTGAATTCTAATGAACATCTTTTGCAACTCAAAGTGCTATTTTAGCAGAATAAAAGAGATTGCAGTTTCTACGTATCGCGCCTTTTGGAACTATGTTTATAAATTTTTCAGTCAATTCCTGTTTACCTGATATCCAGCATTCTCGAGAAATCCTTGAGAACATGTCGGCGATCCAGTGCTCCAGTTTCTATTTGATTAGCAACTGCTTCACTTTTTTCTTCATTAATTTTGTAGTTTGATGTAGTAATCTGCAAAATGTTTCAAATTATGAAATGGGCTCCATGACATAAGCAGGATGATTGTGACGATAAAGTGCTGTTTCATCATGATACTCTTTTACTTAAATATGATTCCAACTTGCTCAGGTTTCTCATTTAGCATTATTTTGTCTAAGACAACACCTCATTCATCCACTGAGTTATCATCCATAAGCACTAAAATGACATGATAGTACAACTTCTCTTTTCCTATATCGAGCATTCAGTTTTGTCGTGCAATGGGTGATTGTTAAAATAAGGAATGGACTCAAAAAGAGTCCATCTCAAAAAGAGCTTCGCAGCAAGGGCGACTGGAAAATGCCCCAGGAAGCTTGCCCCTTGGGACCAAGCTTGTGGACATTGGAGGCATAGCTGCCTTGCCCGCCCCTTGGGACCAGGCAAGACAGAGTACTTTTCCGTAGTTGGAATCTCTACTGGACCGAGGGGAAGGGTGAGTCTATCATACGAAGTGAATGGAGTTCACTTTACTGAACGAAGTGGGAACAGCTTGAACAAGTATGACTCAGGCCTTCCATATTTGGAACAATTGTCAACTTAACCAACAATACTAATAGACATAAGATCATGTCACTGGAAAAATGAACCTGAATTAATCTAAACCAAACTTATTATGCATACCCCTGCCATTCTTGAATTTGTCTTTCCTTCAACTTTTTCCCAAATGCAACCATCTCTGTCTGCAATAAAATAAGACAAATTCAGATAAGAGCTCAATGCAAGTTCTAATCGGAAGTCATCACATTAGGTTTTAGACAAAAATAAATAAATAAATAAAGGAAAGTAACAGCTCACACAATCTTCAACTACTAAATGAGCATCTCTCTCTGTAGTTGATATCCTTTAATAGGAAATTGGAACCCAGAAGAAGGTGTTGAGAGTATGGGTCTACTATACATTCATGACAAGTATGTATATGCTCATCACGCAAGACTGAAACCGATAGATGCAGAGCGTTTAGTGTTTATTGAGTTCGACACGTCATGCCACCATTACCCAAATAATAATCGATTTTATGATCCAAAGCTAACGTTCCCAAATCATTACATGAATAATCAGCAAACAACTTCCTCTTTTACTTTCTCTCTACCACAAACAAAATGATATTAGTTAGCAAACTTCCTTAACAAAGTTGAAATGATCACTCCACAAACATAAGCTAATAGATGCTGACTGTATCTATCCATTTAAAGGAAAAAGACAGCAGATACTTGACATCCGCAATCATGCGTTGCCCTCTCATTCTAAGTAATAGCTAAATGGAAACAAAACTTAGTGTGAATAAACTATTTTCTGCTCAACCAAATCTAGAAAAAAGCCTGCTTAGGATCTAATAATCAGAAATTTTAAGACAGCTACTTCAAATGAATTGCTAAACGTTTCAGGCTTCCATATCAAAACTCACAATTAGACTATATCAGACCAAACAAAAAATCAATAAATGAAGTAAACATGATCAAGCTAATTTAATAATGACTCAGCCTCCAATCCAGTCAATTTCAAAAGCTATGCACTACAGTTCCGTTGAACAACACTTGTCAGCACATCAACCACTATTCCTTTCGGTTTTTTCCTTGGTCACAATGAAAAAAGCCTACTCTTTTTGCACCATGAACAACACCAACTCAAAAGCTCTACCTATCATCACCGACATCATCTATTTACTTATACCCACATAAACGAAACAATCACCAAAAAAACGAAAAAACACAATTCTATAAACAATATTAAATCCTAATCAAAGCAAAACACAGTTTCACACTGAAATTTGCCTAAGCACACGCATTACCGGAGGATTCTGCCGACACCGCCCAACTCAAAGCAGCTTCAATTAGATGAGCATCAACAAACGAACACTCCGGATCTTTGATAAACCACACAAGAGTCGGCGCAGATTATCCAAATTTATCAGCTACACAATAAACCAAAAAAAGCTCAAAAAATCCAAACCACTCTATATCATTCCACAATCCACAACCTTCAACCTATACGCACAAATATTTGTACAAACATCCACGCAGAGCCAGTGTTTTTGCGTCGAGAGAGAGAGAGAGAGGGATATATATATATATATATAAACAAACAAAACATGTATGCGTCCGGTGTGTACGTATTTCGATGTGTATGTCTCTAGAGAGAGAAGATACGAGACGAGAAGAGAAGCTCAGAGATTGAAGAACGTTTTCATTCTTGTACGTGTGGAGAGAGAATTCTCTACGATGTTTTTCTCGGTAATCGATGATAATCCTATGATTAGATGATAAATGATCAACTCTCGGGATTGATAATTGCAAAATCATCTCAGCATTTTTCCTTTCTATAATTACCAAATCTAGAAAAACAGAAACTGGAAGAAATACTTTTCGAGTTGGCCAAGTATTTGGACATCTAGTTACGTGTTCGACATGTGATTGTTTGTTTGTCAATATTAATTTTAGTTTGATAATTATGTTCATTCTTTTTTAAATTCATTAACTTACAAAATTGATTAGATTTAATCCGAATTAGGATTTTTTACTCAATTTTTCGACCATATTTTGAAAATTAGCCGGAAAATGCATACGTGGCAACTATTTGGTTAATTTACGGCAACTTATACACGTGTACAACCATATATATTAGTTGTCACTTGTACAACCACATGTATTAGGTGATATTCAAATGAAAATTCACCTCATTTCAATTGCCACGTAGGCTTAAAAATTCTCAAAATATGTCCAGTTGGCATGTCATGTAATATTTCCGGCCAAGAAATCAAAAATCGACCGTCGGAGGACTAAATCTCATCAATTTTGCACGTTAATGGACTTAGAAAAAAATGGGCATAATTACCGGACTAAAATTAATATTGGGTATACTTGGCGGACTAAGTTGTAAAGAAAGTAATATGGAAAGTTTGAAATATTTGAAAATAAAGTGAAGAGTGAAAAAGAATATCGAATTGTAACGAGATCTAAGTTAATTAGCGAAATTGGAACCTTATGATTATAAGGTTATGTGCTCAAATTCCACCAACGTGTATGATGTTATTATTTTAGTAATTGTTGATTAGATATAGCTATTTGATATTGATAGTTTGTATATGATTATTATAATTATCGGTAGTTGTTAGATATAAATATTTAATCTTGCTGACTGTAATCGGTATACTCAAGAAAAGAAAAGAAAAAATGTGGAATTGAACGTGCGAAAAACAGTTTAATATAGAAAAAAATGCAAGCAACCCCCTGTGATATTTTAAATGAGCAAATTACCCCCTATAAAAAATAAATAATTAATTTACCTCCCTGTGTTCTTTAATTACTATTTTTTTCATTAGGGGGGTAATTTGCTCATTTGCAATATTACGGGGAGGTAAATTGCATTAAACCCGTTTAATATATAAAAGTGATACTTACATTTACATTCCTTGATCTATGTCTTTCTGCACAAACTACTCTTATCTTTTGCGTAATTACAAAACCTACCATTGACAACAAAAAAATAAGGGTAATTTATGTAATGATATTGTCATTTATGAGGGGTGTGTGTGTGTAATTATTTAAAAATATGGATGAATTATGTAAATAATATTGACGTTTCGCGTGGGTGTATGCGTAATTTTCAAAAGGTATAGGAGTAATTTGTAAAAAGACTATAAGTTAGGGGTTGTAAATGTAACTTTCTCTAGGTACAATTTTATCAATAAGTTGGAGAAGTTAGTAGAAAATTAGTTGTTTATATCTTAAATCATCTTAGTTTAATCAATGATCTTTTATCCTAGTGGTTAAGTTTGAGATCCTAGGTCACGACTTTGAACCCCACCTATGCGTGGGATGCTAGTCTACAGCATAGTAGGCATTGTTTGTATATTGTAATAGTAAGGTGTTGTTTAGATTTAATTTATATGATATTGTCGATCATGGTATGATTGTTATAATTGTCTATGTTAGATATTGATATTCGACAAAATTAATTGTAATCAATTTACTTCAATTAATAATATTTATCGACTTCGCTTTAAAAAATCAGCTTACTTTAATTATTTCAAAAACAAAGGTTGTAAATCTCATAAGTACTTATATTAAGCGGTTGTGAACACTTCCTAAATAGATATGTTTGGCAGATCATTTAAATGCATTAATCAACTTTTGACCAGAGTTATCATACACATGTGAAGTTATATTTTTCTTAGGAGATTCTCATTGGTTCAAAAATTAAATAATTTTGAAGGTTCTGCCAAGTATATGGGGAGTGTATTTTTAATACGTCGTCGTTTGCAATACTAGTTGAAAAGTATTAAAATTAGATGAAGTAATTATAAAAAAATATTAAAAGATACTATAAATACTAAATTTTATTACAACGAGCTCATCTGAAATTTGCTATAATTATAAATATTCATATATTGTTTGAAAGTTACCAATACTCCTGATATTTGATAAAATCATGTAATTTGTGAATGGAAAATACTCCCCGATATTATCTTTCAGAAAAATATTAAATGATACTATAAATACTAAATTTTATTAAAACGAGCTCCTCTGAAATTTGCTATAATTATAAAATATTCATATATTATTTAAAAAATTACAAATATCCCTGATATTTGATAAAACCATGTAATTTGTGGACAGAGGCTTGAAATGTTTATTTTTCCCTTGTTGTTTTTTTTTTAAAATAATTGAAAAACTAAAAAAGTTTATGAGGTGAAATTTTCTGCTTATCTAGTCCGTAAAAAAATAGAAAATTTTAAAAGATAGGTAAAATCATTTCATAGTCCATAAGGATATATTGATCAGTTCACCACAAAAGAAAAAAAAAAGGTAAAAACTTAGCAAAAACTAACAGAATGGTCTAGTTGTTAGACTGACATTAAAATTAAAGGAATACCGATGATTTTTTGAATAATAAAAAAGTATTTAGTAAAATTTCTGAATTCACTTTTGTCCCCTTTGAATTGGATTGTGAAGAGGTCCTACTAAATATAGTAAAGACGGTTTACTGTACTTTCTTGGTGAAAGAGAGTGAAGGCTGTGACAGTTAGTTGTGCTGAATGGCTCAGACATTTTTTGGTTTTGACCCCACATTTCTATATTTTATTAAGGGTAAATTACAATTCTTTTTATGAAATTTGATATAATTATGAATATATTTTATTATTTAAAATATTATCAATATAAATTTGATCAATTGTATAATCTTTGAATGAAGGCTTGAAATTATCAACTTTATCTTTATTGTATTTTTTTTTTATATAAATGAAAACTTGTAAGAAGCCGAACGAGGTGGATGAAAGTTTTTGAAAATTTTAAAAATAAAAAATAAAAAATTATCCACTTTGTCAGGAAAAAAATTAGAAAATTTAAAAATTAAATAAATATAATTTATAGTACATAAAGGCATTTTGATCGGTTCACCATAAGAAATGAAAGAAAACTAACAGTGATTAATGGATTTGACTAGTTGTTGGACGGCCATAAAAATTAAGGGAATATTGATAATTTTTCAAATAATAAGATAATATTTGTAATTATGTCTAACTTCATGTAAGCTCGTTGTAATTGACCCGATTATTAAATTTTGACCTATAGATGTCTTGGTGTTTGGTAAATAAATGACCATTTTTGAGTCCTATTAAAGAGTCATTTGAGGTAAAAAATTAGTTTTTGATCAAATTTCCGAATTGTGGATTGGATTACGTGTTAAAAAAAGTATTCAATTTTAGTCTGTGAGTTAGTTTAAATGAGTTTGCATTTATAACGATCGATAGCAATTTCTGATAAGTCTGAATTATATATAGTCCACCAACACAAAACTTAAGGAGATTGGTATGAACAAAGCTCGAGAATATCAAATAAGACGATCATAAGGATCCAATATATCATTTAACTGGATTTCGATTGCATCAACCTAAGTAAAAAATACACGACTTTTTGAAGGTTTTGACCATTTTAGTGGTGCTTGAGGGCCTTTTTAGTCATTTAAATTTAGGGTAAATTACATCTACCTCTCCTGAGGTTTGGCATAATTACAAATACCTTCTCGTTATTTGAAACATTACAAATACCCCCCTCCCCCCCTGAGGTTTGTAATTTTCAACCAAATGCCTGAAATTGATCATTTTGCCCTTGATGCTTTAGTTAAATTACAAAAAAATCAGCCGAGACAAATTGTATTATTAACTCCTTTGTGTAAAAAATTTTAAAAACCTCTGTCTGCGCATTGTGGTCCAAAAAAATTCAAAGATTTTTAAAAAGTAAATAAAATGCATAAGAGCATTTTGGTCAGTTCACCCATAAAAATTGATGGAAATAGATTATTTGTTAGATAGTTACAAACCTCAGGAGAGTATTTGTAATTTTCCAAACAACGAGGGGTATTTGTAATTATATTAAATTTCAAGGAAGGTAGATGTAATTTACCCTTAAATTTATGCTAAATATAGTTCCCACATTAGTTACCCAACTTCAACTTTCCACTCAAAATTATAACTAATCATAAATTAAATATTAAAATGTACAACAATCCAAGTGGGGGAAAATGAAAACACGACTATATACACCTAATGACTTCACGTGAGAGAGCTCAAAAAGCTATTTTGTTATAAAGTAAGAAATATTCAAGAAAGTCGTGTTTTACTAACTAATTTAAAAAACCAAGCTCACATACTTTTATAAGAATCTTTCTAGATCTTATCAAGAACTTCTCCAAAATGTCATTTTCAAACGTAATCGAAACAATAAAAATCAACACTTGCATGCGAAATGATTTCCTTTTAAATAATTTTGGGTAAATTATATCCACGTCATCTAAAGTTATACGTATAATTATATAAATATTTTATATTTTTTGTAGAATTATAAGTATACTCCTTGAGGGGTGTCTATTGTGTAATTTTTTCTCGTTGAAAATGTGTCGATGTAAACTCGATTACAACCTCAAGATATGTGTTTATAATTTTATAAATAACAATTGTATTTGTGTAATTAAACTTTATCATGAGGTGGTGTTAATATAATCTACCTAATAATTAATATGCGATAACAAATTGACAATATTACTAGCAAAACGGCAATTGATTTTAGTCATATTGTAAACCTAAGAAAAAAATGCTTGAAAATAAAATAATTACAAAATTAAATATTTATGTGGTTTGGAGAAGTCTCTTACTTGAATGGTTGCTCAAAGATCAATTTCTACTGGAATAGTTTTGTGTGGACGACGATGAAATACCGCCCATCAACAATATTAGAGCTACGAGGAAAATACATTGAACAAATCTGGAAAGACCGAAATGCTTTTCAAAAGCAAGAAAATGCCAAAACACTCCAAGGGTCCGCGTCATTTTTAGTGGGTTGGGGTCGCACTCGACCCGCCCAATGACCCTTTTTTATCAACCATTAATGTAGAACCCATTTGACGGTTGTCCTGTTGACACGTGGCCTGTACGGATTCTGACACATAAACTTCTATAAATATGTGTAGGGTTCATTTCACATGTATGCATTTATTACTAATAGATTGAGCTCTATAGCTAGATCGCATTCTGCGAGCCCTATAACTCAAACCCTGAACTGACTTAAGTTTTGGAGGATTTTCGCTAAGCGTAACCTCAGCTAGCCTAACACTCTGTCCGAGCTGGTCAAACTTACTAGTCCAACTCGAAATACTCATCAAGACTCGTACTCCGCGTCATCGCCAAGTCACCACCAGGTCATCGCTAGATCACCACAAAATTACTAAGGACCTCGATCTTAATCAAGTAGCGTTGTCTGTGGTAACACTTCATCTCCTACTCAACCTCATTTTCATGTTGAGACGGGAAATACATGTGTAGCTCCATCACCCTCACCTGCAGTTTCCTCATCAGCACCACCACCACCACCACCATCACCATCTGCATAAGTGCCTGAAGTTGCCTCTAATGATGTCCCTTCCGATGCAACTCCATTGAAAGTCATTACTCCGGCGGATATCTTGTAAGGAAATTTAAAATGTTTGATTGTTTGAAAAATATTTTAAAATATTATATTATATTTATTTTTACAATTATTTATTCGATACTTTGTAGGGATTCGAAAGTTCAAGAGGTCATCAAGGATATTATTACTGGCTATTATTTAGGGCCATGGCCTTGTTTCAAAAAGGTTCCCCAAGAGACTAAGGAGTTTTGGTTTCAAAAATTTAGTGTAAGATTTATATGTTTAACTCTTAGTCTATGTGAATATTAATTATTTTTGGTGTTGTTATCATATTGTTGTATTATATTTTGTAGAAATGTTACACGTGGGATCCAATGCTTCAAACCCAAATCCGCAAGAGTTATAATTTTAGGGTCGGGAAATGGATCAGAGAGGTGATGTCACGATGTAGGAAGACGAAAATGAGAGCTGGTTGGATGTCCGATGAAGTTTGGGCAGGGTTGCAGAAAGAGTGGGGTGATGAAAAATTTAAAGCCATCTCAGAAGTTAATAAGAAGAATCGTCAAACAAACATTGCATCTGCATCTACAATTTATCGAGGTAGTTCTGCTTCTTTTTCAAAACACAAACGAAAGTTGGTAAGATATAAAATAATTTATTTTTTTATTTTCTAAATAATAACTGATTCTTTTACTCAAGATTATTGTTTGTTTTTTTGTTTTTGAAAATTTGTTAGGAGGAATCACTCGGTCGCCCGCCGACACTTATTGAGCAGGTGGAGAAGTGTTGGAAAATAAAAGAAGGCAATTGGGCTGGTCCGAGAGTGACGGATGCAATTGTAAGTTTTTATTATTACATTGAAATCAAAGTAAATAATTTAATTTATTTCCAAATTATAATATTCTTAATTGTATAGGAAAATTTTCAAAAGCTGAGTGATGATCATAATACTGCTTCTCAAAGTCTACCGGAGTCATCTTCGAGCACATCAGTTAACGATCAACAACTATGGTTGGAAGCAATTGGAGGAGTAAAGAAGGGTCGAGTTTGGGGGATAGGTTCGGAGGCGATAATTTATACTTGTTCTAATTCGACTAGAACAAGTAATCTCACTCCAGTACCGGAGCATCATGAATCAGAGTTGGTACAAAAGTTGTTTCGAGAAAACGAGAACATGAAACGACAAATAGAGTGCAACGCTAAAAATATGGAGAAAATAATGAGTTTCATGTCCGATAAATTCGGTACTGCGCTTGAAGATGATATGAATGAATCTGAAGATAGCCCTGGTGATATCCCCCCGACCACCCACCTCCACAAGATTGTGAAAATGAATTTGATCCCCCTCTTTAAATTTGTATGCTTTAAATTGAATACTTTTATTTTGTGGATTTGAATGTTGAACTATCTTTATTTTAAGTATTTTGCCTTAAATATATTGTCATATTTGAATTTTCTTGTTAGAATTAAATTAAATATATTATTATTGAATATAAATTATGGAATTGTCGTTGCAATTATCGTAGTAAAATTTGCAATGGATTGGTCGTTGCAATTGTCGTTGTAAATGAAAATTATTTTGCAACGCATTATAGTAAATTATGTCATTGCAAATTTTGCAACGGAATGTCGTTGCAAAAAATTATTACAATATAGCAACGACTTATAGTAAATTATGTCGTTGCAAATTTTGCAACGGAATGTCGTTGCAAAAAATTATTGCAATATAGCAACAACTTCCATTGCAAAAGTCGTTGCAAATAAAATGGTTTTGCAACGAATTATAGCTAAATATTTCGTTGCAAAATTTGCAATGGAATGATGTTGCAAATATTCCGTTGCAATATTGCAACGACATTTTGTTGCAAATGTAGTTGCAAATAAAACTCGATTTTGCAACGAATTGTCATCAACTTTGCCACGAATATACCATCACAAAGTCGTTGCAAAATATAAAAAGTCAACTTTTTAAATAACGATTTTTGCAACAGAATTTTGCAACGGATAAAAACCGTGGCAATATTTTGCAACGACCAAAAAATCCGTTGCTATATAGCAGTGGTACCTATAGCAACGAAAATTTTTTCCGTTGCAAAAGTCCGTGGCAAATCTATTTTGCAACGAATTTTTCATGAAATTCGTTGCAAAAATCCGTTGCTATAGGTCTGTTTTTTTGTAGTGAACCTCAGCTAGCCTAACACTCTGTCCGAGCTGGTCAAACTTACTAGTGCAATTCGAAATACTCATCAAGACTCGTACTCCGCGTCATCGCCAAGTCACCACCAGGTCATCGCTAGATCACCACAAAATTACTAAGAACCTCGATCTTAATCAAGTAGCGTTGTCTGTGGTAACACTTATAACGATATATATAATAAATTCCCTCGAAAAATTTAAAACTCACGATTATGATTGTTTAACACTTCAATTTTAATTTTTTTTTTTCCCTCGAACGTTCTAATTTCAACCTTTTCTCATTTTTCACTTTTATTTTTCGTTTAAATATTTTAACAACTTCCTTTTTGGACGTTTTGGAATGTGGGGACTAAAATAATGCCTTCCAGCTTAGCCAAATAAGAATTAATTTCTTTAATTAGCAAATTGCACGTTGAAGTACGACCGAAAATATAAAAATATTGCAAATTATGGAACAAGCGATTTGGATGAAATTATAAATTTTTTAAAATATCTTATAAAATATTTAAAAATTTATAAGTTTTATAAAATGTCATTATTACAATATAAAGAACTTATTATTTCAGACACTCTAACATCTTATTTGTCCAAACACTTGAAAAACTTATTTTTAAATTAGGATTTGATATTTTTAAGCTCTTAAAACATCTAATAAGAGCAAATGAGGCATTGTTCGATTGACAAGGTTGAGGGTTCGAGTTCCTCGAATGTGGGTATATGTATCCTTCTGTAGTAGTTTCTTGTTTATTTATTTCAATCGAATGTATTCATTTATTTAAATTCTCGATGTATTTAATCAATTTTTAAAAGTGTTGAATGATGTAATAAATCAAATACTATAAAAAATTAAATAATCTTATAGAATATTTTGATGCGGCTTGCGACTTGATCAGTGCCCCATTGCACAAGGTATTGTCTGCTTTGGCTTTGTATGAGCCTCACGGTTTTGTCCTAAAAAAGCGCTTTGCTAGGGAGAGGAGGCAATGGGGTTTATAAGCCAAAGCTCCTCGTCTGCAACCGATGTGAGACGCTTGATACATCATCAGTCCCCTAAACGAGGGGCTTGGGACGAGCACATGGCCTCGTTTCCACAAACGGCGCCAAATGATGCAACTTGCGACTTGATCGACGCTTCATTGCGCAAGGTATTGTCCGCTTTGGCTCTATATGAGTCTCACGGTTTTGTCCTGAAAAGGCGTCTCGCTAAGGAGAGGAGGTATTGCGGCTTATAAGCCACTCAAGCTCCTCGTCTGCAATCGATGTGGGACGTCTGATACATCATATTTCACATTATCTTAGTCAAACGCCTCTTAAGTGGCAGTATAAAATAAAAAAGCACATGTCATATATTAATTGATACTTCTCTTCATTCAAAGTCAACATTATTTCATATTTATAAATCATAATCTCCAATACTGAATTTATTTATTAGTCGCGTGGGATCTGAAAAATTAAGGTAAGTTTATTAAATAATTATTCTATGTATAAATAATATTCAAGCAAAATGCATGCACGACTTTAATATTATTTCTTTTAAAACGTCAATGCTAATTAATTAATAGTTCATACAAATGTAGAGATGTAGATGCACTAAGATACTGCCCAATAATTCAATAGTTTCGTCATTTTCTTCTGCACTTGGTCAAATGGCAAGTATGTTCACACTGAAAACGTGTTTTACAATGGAAAAGTAAAAATTTGTTTGAATTATTGTCGAGTTTAAAAAATATACTGGAATTTAATTTGGTTATTAATAGAATCGAGTTCGAACGAATTTTAATCGCGTCGAAAATAAGTTATGCTCAAATAATTTGATATTTTGATAAAGTATATTTTATTATTTTTTTGTTTATTATTTCGTGTACAATATACTTCCTATCTTTTTTTTTTCCTCAAAATATTAATTATATAATTAGATATATTAAGCTATTAAAAATAATTAAAGTTCTTAATAAATCCAAAAACAAAGCATAAAAAAAAACACTACTATTAAAATAATACCTCATAAATTTGATAGCCATATAATTAAATCTCTTACAATATTAACATTTGAAATCATGACCTTTTAAGTTTTTAAAGAAACGTTGATTACATGATTATATTAATATTCCAATAAATTAAACAATTCCAATATATCTACTCGATCATACATCAATATAACATAAAATTATGAAATAAATTAAAATAAATTTACAAAAAATATCTACATGTTTAAGTAGGCCTCGGACTCATAACCTCAAATTAGTCTTAACCACTGGCCCAAAACATAATATCAATTATAGAATTATATTAAAAATTGTGCATTTATCAATCGGTCAAGTTCTCACTAGTGAATGCAAAAGTGAGATCCAATCATGTCGACATGTTGGAAACATTAAATTCTTTTATGTCAACATTGTGATGATATAATTAGTGCTTACTTTGGACAATTATGATATATATAAAAGATAATGAAATAATATTATCGAAATAATATATATGTTAAAACACTCAAAGAAAGTATTATGATCAATTTTATTTTATCTTATATAGTCATTGCGATTTATATTTTAACTTTATTAAAAGCAATCTTATATTCGGAAATTTTTGTGATTTGGGTTGGGCAGATTTTATTTCAGAACATCCTAAAAAATAATTGTTTAGTCTTTAATTATGAGAAATACTAATGAGTATTAAATTTTGATATAAATTATATTATTATTTGATCAAATTTTACTTTCATATTTCATAGTTATATAATATGTTTAAATTTGCTGGTAAATAATTTAATATGGTAAAATATTTGTGAACTGATATTTGTTAGTAAGATTAGTTTATAATATATGTTTAATAAAAAAAATTAACTAATAAAATGAGATTAAAATATTTGAAAAAAAAAAACTCTTTATTACATGGTCAATAAAAAAACTCTTTGCGTCTAATCAAAGTATTATTACATATATTCCTACTTTCAAGGACATTGAAAAAATAATATTTCAAGTAGAAATGAAAATGATAATTAATTGATCAAAATTTTCAAAACTTAGTATCAGATAATAACTTATAATATGAACTGAAAGAAATTAAGTAATTAATTTTAGGGTTAAATACAGTTTGCCCCTTTGAACTATTCGTGATGTAACATTTACCCCCCTAAACTAACAAATATAACACTTACCCCTAGTTGGACAAAATTGTCCATCATGCCTTGAGTAATTATATTATTCACAATATAATATAGTATTGCACATTAAATCATCACCAAATTATTTTCTAGCTAAATTTTTTTTTAATAAATGGAGAATTTAAATTAAAAGTGGAGTAATAAGTTAATATATAAATATATATATATATAACAGATATGTAATAAATATAATATCCCAACAACTCATGTGTACTTTTGAAAAGAAATTGAAAAATATATATATATATATATGCTTAACCAAAAGTTAAACACTTTTAGGAAAAAAAATGAATAAATTTATTTTTATCATATTTTTTTTTAAAAATGGATATGTAATTACTCATTTTATCTAACAAATTAAATAATTAATAACTTAATTTTATTACCAAATTAATAATATTTTACATGAAATTTTTTTGTGTATTTACTGTACTCATTCATTACTTAAATTTGAGTCTGTAAAATATAATAAAATTTGAGCCGTTAACTTATTAATTTTATTCTATTTTATTATAATTAAAATATTTTTTCAATATTAAATTTTAAATGCAAAAGTGCTAAAAAAAAGCCTTTTGAATTGAAAATATACATATATAATATAAGGGCAATATTGTCCAAATATTTAATTTTAGGGGAAAAGTGTTACATTTATTAGTTTAGACGGTAAATGTTACATCAAGAATAGTTGAGGGGGGCAAAGTGTATTTAACCCTTAAGTTTATTAATTAATATGCTAAAATCTAATGAAAAATCCTAAATTATGTTGTTTCTATTTTGGAAAGAAGACAAACTCTATAATTTTAATTAAAATACTTTAGTATCTTTATTATAACTTAAAACATATTAATTAAATGCTATATTAGTAACATATTGTCTAGTATTTTTTTTAAAAAAAATTCAAGACCGACCCATCAATTTATGGACCTGCTACTTATGGTGCGGTTTGAGTTGGATCGATTAATTCTGACAATTTTGTAATTTGATTGAAAATATTTTATTTTATTTTTTGTCATTTAAATTCCCTATAACATACTATAAAAGAGAGCTTTCTAATCAGAAAAGAGAAGCAATGACTCACTGACCAGAAAAAGAAAAGAAGGGGAAAAAAAATAAATAACGACAATACCAAAAATGAAAATATATATTTCAAAAATTGCAAAAACATAATATCTTGTTTGTCATTCGTATCAAGTATTTCCATTATATAAATATACTGATATTCTTTAATGTTAGGTCTAATTACATAAATATTTCTTATCATTTCCAAAATTATATATACATTCTCTTAATGATGTCGATATAATTTGACTCAGGATATATATGTATAAGTTTTTATCTCTAACCGAGTGTTGATATCTATCCCAATTACACTCTTAGGCCTCGTTTACTTTAGTGTATTAGCCTGAATTAAAAAATTAGTATAGATTAATACAGTGTTTACTTTGCTGCATGGGGGCCAGGTGTAAAACCAAAGTCTTGTACTATTTACTTTTCCAGTTGCATAAATAATACCACCAAAGGATGTGGTGTAACTTATTCCTGAGAATAATACAATCATTCTTGCTTAAGTAAACACCTTACAATTTATACAGGGCTTTTTAATCATTCATTTAGTTCAACATAATCTTATCACTCATTTAATATGGTCCTCAAAATAAATGGAACCTTAGAGGATTATTTGTAATTTTAAAAGAAACACAAAATACTTGTAATAAGACCTAATCTCAAAAGATATTGATTTCTTTTTCCATCGACCTACTCAAGTAGTGACTTGAATATTGTGAGGAAAAAATGAATCTACTTTTATAAGGTCACCACATAAGCATGTTCACATGGCCCTATAAATTTCACACGTAGTGTGTGTATATAACATAAATATGTGCGAATAATGTCTAATTTAATTGATAAAGTTGACGTCATACGTATATATAAGATTATGGGTACAAATTACATCAATGATTGTTGTTTTATTTTAATAAAACTTATCTGTTTGTTTTAATAATAGTTATTGTATAGTAATAGTTTTTTGATATTGATGATAATTATTAAAATTATCAATAATTGAAATTATAATATAATTATAATTTATTTATTTACAAATTTAAAAAAAAAAAAGGAAAGAAAGGGATGGATATGATAAAATTTGATGGGCAATATAGAGCATGTGGGGTTTACTACTTTTGGAAGTCAACCACATTATTAGTTGAATATACTGAGGTAGATGTCAAGACACGTGTAATTTTCTTACTGTTATTATTGTAGGAGTTACTGTCCCGTTTACTCCACCAAAGTCATCATTTATTTGCCTGTCAGGATATATTGAACGGACACTTTGAAAAATTACTTGATCTAATGTCTGATATGGATACAGCTTGAATACGTCTTGGATACAGTATAGGCGTGTTCGAAAATATTAAAAAAAAAAAGGACACGGGACGTGTTCGACACATTTTGGAGGAGGTCCGACATATTTGGGACACGTTTAGGGTTTTTTTTGATAATTTTAAAAGGTTTTGGATTGTCTTTAAAAAAAAGAATTTTTGGATAATAAAAAAGAAAAAAAATAATTCACTTCTCTCAAACTAAAAGTTTTGAAATGAAATTACTAAAAAATCGAGATGGTTATGATAATTTAACTAATTTGGATGATTAGAAATTCTTTATTTCGTACTTCTAAAATAAACTGATTATATATATTTTTAAGTCATGTATTTTGGTTAAAGTTTTAGATATAAGACATGCTTATTTGATGTTTCATCTTGATATTTTTCATATTGTATATTTTAATTTTATGAGAAATTTAGAATATATATTAAAATATATATATATATATTATATAGTTGCGTCAGTGCTGTGTCGTGTCATAATTTTTTAAAATTTTTCGTGTTGTTGTGTCCTTGTCATATGGTGTTCGTGTCCATGCATCATAGCTATCAGGTATTGTCCGAGTGGTAAAATGGAGGCCTTACAATTAAAAAATTATGATTTTGGGTTCTATGAATGTGGGTATATAGTCTACTTTTAATAGTAGTGTCTTGTTTGGTTGTTTCATTTGAATATATTCGTTAATTTGAAATTATCGATGTATTGAATTAGTATTCAAGTTTGAATGTATAAAATAATTTAGTAATGAACCGAACTTATTTTTAAAAAAAAAAATTTGGCATTTCTTCTCTACCTTTGGTATGTTGTCAAGAAGAGTACTCAAATTAATGCTCTATATTTATCTTTTGTTCATATCAGGTCTGACCCAATTACCTATAGACTTGTTATGTGATTGCTCAATCTCTTTAAATTATATATCAATCATAATTATGTATTACTTAGTTTGCAAATGAGGTTAGCTTAATTGGCGAAGCTAAGACCCCATGACGGTCATGGGTTCGAACCCTACCAATACGTAGGATGTCGTTCTACTTTAATAATATATGTTGATTAGATATAATTATTTTATATTAATTATTAGTACATAATTATTTTATATATGTTGATTAGACATGAATGATTGTAATCAATTTATTTCAAAAAATAATAATTCATCGCTTTCACTTTAAAAAAAAAATTATGTATTTATGGTTATATGACATCAAATTGATATGTCAATGTGAAGAATTTGATTGCCAGAACGGTAGGAGCTCGAATTTAAATGAGTTTTAGGTTTATGATTAACCAAAATTAGTCAAATGCACTAAGATTAATCAATAATTATCAGAAAAATTAGAATGCGTTTGCCGGGAGTCGAACCCGGGTCTATTGCTTGGAAGGCAATTATCCTAACCGTTGGACTACAAACGCTGGTTGTATAGTCTGCCTCCAAATATTCTATATACTCAAAGACTTTGATACATATGTATATCTATACTATTAGGGTAAATTACATCTACCTCCCCATAGGTTTGACATAATTACAAATACTCCCTCATTGTTTGAAAAATTACATATACCCCCTAAGGTTTGTAATTTTTAACCAAAGGCCTAAAATTGACTATTTGCCCTTGAATTTTTTATTAAAATTGTAGAAAAATCATCCAAGGCAAATTTCATTATTGTTCATCTGTGTAAAAAACTTAAGAAACCTTTCCCTGCACATTGTAGTCAAAAAAAAATTTAAAAATTAAATAAAAATAATTGAGTGCATAAGGATATTTTGGTCAATTCACCCATAAAAATTGATGAAATTGTGTTATTTGTTAGACGGTTACAAACCTCAAGGGGGTATTTGTAATTTTTTAAACAACGAGGGGGTATTTATAATTATATCAAATCTCAAGGGAGGTAGATGTAATTTACCCATACTATATAAAAGAACCCTTTTTTTACTCACAAATGGCGGTTAATAACACCACCGCACTACTTTTTTATAATGCTAAAAATAATCCTCAACTAATATGATAACTACTTTATTCAACTTTTCAAAATTTATATTAATTGATAAATTAATTTTTTTCTTTCATTTTTTCTTCTTTTTTTTTAACATGATGTGTTAGTGTATATATTTAACTCTTATTTATAAAGCGTAAAAGATAATTTAATATATGCACGCAGAAACGATTTGCCACGACGGCTAGTATATATAATGAATCGATTATAGTTATGCTCTAAGATTCAATCACTAATAATCCATATACGACCAATCAGTAATATTAAATATTTATAATTAATCAAAAAAATATTATTATTATAATAGACCAACGACCACTATTAAAATTGACTAATGTGGTTTTATCGACCCATTTGCTAGGACTTTTTCAATTTAAATCTTAATCCGTGGAATTTTCATTTGGCTATTGTTTATTAACTATAATTAATTCAAAATTGATCCCAATATTCAATAATGAATAGATATATATACACTATAAGAGAGAGAGAGAGAGAATTTTAGCAAGAAAAATGACGACAGGATGTTGGAATTGTATCTATTATGTGTAAAATGACAAGAATTTTTATTTTGTTATCATAATTTTAATAGCGTCAATATTTGCAACAGAAGTTATCAGTAGAAATAATTCATCGCAAAAAATGATGCATAAGTTGTTCTTATTGACAATTAATAACACATATACAATGACAATGCCGTGACAATAAATATTAGTTGCCGTATTTGTTCTTTCAATATAAATGTGTCTATAATCATAACTTTATACGTTTTGTCTAATAATTATATTGTGGTAAAATTAGAATTCTTGTTATTTAATATATGTATATATATATTACTGTAATTTTAAAATTATCACATAATATTTTATTGTTCATATTATTTTTTTCACCGACATACTAAGATATGATCCCAAATAATCCAATATTTTTGTACTTTCTTGCGATAGTTGGTCATGCGACATAGTGTGCTTACACTGACAACATACTTAACTAACACATAGAAATGTCTCACATATATTGAAATACATGACATGCATAGGGGTGGCAACGGGGCGGGTTTGGGACAGATTTTGATGGATCCAAGACCCGTCTCGCTAACTCCGAGAATGACCTGCGACCCGCCCCGCCCCGCCCCGGTACAAAACTTGTGGGGGGGCGGGTTTAATCCGGTAGACCCGGTTATTTTTAATTATTTTTTTCATTTGTTCTATAAATTAAAAAATTTTAAAAAATTAATATACCAATTACAAATAAAATTATTAATGATCTAACTCAAATTCAAGTCAAAAAAGATTTTTAAGTACAAATGAAATTGTTCATGATAAAACAACCCAAACAATTCATACCAATTATCTATTAGTAACAACTTCTTCGTTATTCTCATCGTTAAATATTGTTGTACAAATTTTTAATTTATCAATTGTTGGACAAGTACCTAACAATAAATAAATTAAATGATATAATATTTTGTTAGTAATTATTCTATCATGATAAAGTCAATCGGGTCCTTAAGGACCCGAGATCCATCCCGGACCCGTAATCCGCCCCGCCTTCAATTTTTTGGATTCGCACTCGCCCCATTAGGAATGGGTCCAAGACAGATTTTATCGGGTTCGAATTGAATTGTCACCCCCTAAACATGAATGGGCTTATTAAATTTTCATGTACCATATTTATTATTTTCACATACACGGACTTTAATATTTTTACTATTATAAGTATTAAATAATAAAATAATTTTTATTTGATTACGATAACGAGTTTTTACTTTTAATAGTTATAATTGTTTTGTAAATATTGTCATAATATATATACATATATAAATTGTATGTAAATAGTTAAAAATAATTAATGATATATATACATAGTGACCACTCAGTGACAATAAATAATTATGGTCAGTATATTAGAGTGGTTGTTGTAGATGTGTATGTCATTAGTTATTTATAGTGACAACTTTTTAGCACAATTTTTGTAAGTGATAATTTATTATGATAATGCCAAGAAAATATCTCCGCTTAATATATATATTTAGTATTAGTTTGAAAATCATCACTTATTTTTTTGTCATTAATATTATTTATTGTTGTAATAATTATTGGATTTGTGCGTCGAGTATCCCATGCTTCACACATTATTTTGAGAAAAGGATGATTATAGATTACACTCATAGTTAAATTATTTTGTTTGAAATACATTGTTCACACAAATTACGAGTCTGTAAAAAATTATTCTGCAGTACTAAGAATATGGACAAATAAAATTTGTAAATTTGAATTAGAAAAGAATTTTTACAATTTCTGAATTGGCCATTGTCCCCCGATTTTTCTCTGCAAGGGCTTGAAATTGGTATCAAGACTTGAAAATTTAATGTCAAGAAAGACGTGAAATATCGCGGTTGCAAAACTTTGCCGTGACATAAAGTTTTTGGACTTTTTATAGGCATGAGCAAGACTTAGGTACTTGAATATAGATCCATCAACTAAGGGGTCGTACTTGAACATGTTGTGATCAAATTAGCCAATCCAAAAATAAAAGAGAAAAAATGTATCTATTTTTGATCGACCCATGAAAATGCATAAGAGCCCAAATTTAGTGTGGGCTTATAGCGAATTTATTATCTTAAATGTGTAAATCCCAAATTTGTTCTTATGAACTTTAATTTAAAATTCAATTATTAGTCAATTTATTTAAGTTTTTAATCGATAATTTATTCCAAAATATTTTACAGCAACAAAGATATTAAATTCATCAAAAGAAAAATAAGTTAATTAGTTTGTTGCACCAATAACATGAGACATTAAATTTTAGAGAAAATGAAACATATCACATCTTATTCGGAAAAAAATACAAGCAATCCTCTTAGGGCTTATTTACTAACAAGTATTAGCCTTGATATCCCAATTAATCAAGGCTAATATCTTGTTTACTAGCAATTTTGCTGGCCCGTGTGTTCTCCTGCCAGCCCGGGATTAAATAGAAAGTTTAGCACAAACTAGTCATGGCCCAAGAGGCCATGACTATCTTGTCCGACAGCCCACCAAGATTAGCACATTTACACATTTCCGATTGTGTCCTTACTTTTGCAAGACTATTGTCTTTATTAACCTTCATGTAGGCGAAATTTACAATCGTATGTGTCAGCATCATTAATTGCACCTGACACAATTTTTCTACTCCACTTTCCCATCTTCTTCTTGGTTGTTTTTATTTCTGCCTATGAGAAGAGCTCATTCCTCAATAGCGAAGAAAAAATCCCAGCAAAACTCCATTGACGCGTTCCCACAGATTGTGAACATTTGAAGAAGACAATAGCATCTCTCCGATTTGAAGAGTCTTCAACGCATCTGCCGTTCAAGGAAGCAAGATAACTGGCTTGGTTTAACACATTTCTCCCATTTTCGCTGTGATTGATTCTGAATTTTTTTTAAGTCTTTTACCTGGTTATTTAAGTAATAAATGTTGTGTTAACATTTCCCTCAAATCATTCTATTGTATGTACCGTGACCGTCTTGTTCAAGCGAGTTTCGAGTACATTCTTACAACAACGCAAGTGAGAAATAAACCCCTTTTCATTCATAGCATTTTTCATCAGCAGATATTGTTTAGTTTCGATTTTAGAATAAAAATTCCCGTTCTTTGGTTGTATTCTTATTTTAAAAACCTGATGTTAGCAATGGAGGTGATGTTGACCTTTTTCTGTGAATTTGTTAGTTCCAATGTGGTGTTTTGTGCTTACAAATTGAAACATTTCTTTAATGTCGGTTGGCAGATGTATAATGTGGCCTTAAATTCTGGTTGTCTTCGTATTATTTTTCTTCATTGCCTGACTATGAGTGTATATTTATTCCTTTCCTCTATCTGCTTAACTTTATTTTGTTATTGTAACCGCTACTTGTTAATTGAATTGCCCCTCACATCTCTAAATTATTTATATTAAATATTAAATATAACCCTATCATAGGATTTATATTGTTATTCAGATACTTTGGTTTTGTTTAATAGGATGGTTTCCCACAGAAGAATACTAGCTCTAATAATGGTACAACAAATAATTAGTGAAATTTTGGTTGCTCTTACTATCTTCGTAGCGGTTTTCCATCAACTTAGACGACTTCGTCGAAACCGTAGAAGGCAAAGGTGTAAACTTTACACCAGAAACAGTAGAATCCCAGATCAGGTTAACCATCTCCGTAGGCTAGTCATTGACAATGACGAGGCATGCCTAAGAAATCTACGAATGAATCGTAACGCATTTCGCCGGTTATGTTATCTTTTGGAAAACTATTCTGGATTGACTGATAGTCAGAGTGTTACCGTGAGTGAACAAGTTGCAATTTTCCTAAGCATAATATCCCATCACAAGAAGAATTGGGTCATCAAACACGATTTCATACATTCTGGACGTACAATTAGTACTTGTTTCCATAGGGTCCTTACAACGGTCCTTAGAACCAACCGAATATTACTGGCTAGACCCGAACCCATTCCCGAAGACTGCACCGACTCAAGGTAGAGGTGGTTTAAGGTAATTAAATTCATTCATCATTGTTAGCATTTCTGAAGGTCGAAAAATGGAAAAATACTGCAATTGATTGTATGTATGTTGTAAAATTAGGGTTGCTTGGGAGCACTAGATGGTACATATGTTGATGTTAGGGTGGCTGATGCGGATAAAGGCCGTTATCGAAACAGGAAAGGGCATGTTTCCTATAATATACTTGGTGTATGTAACAAGAACATGCAATTCATTTACGTCCTAGCTGGTTGGGAGGGAAGCGCAGCCGATAGCCGAGTATTACATGATGCAATACACCGACGTAATGGTCTGAAAGTACCTACAGCTAAATATTTGAACCTCCCATTCCGGTTTCTCCCGTTTGTAAGAGGTATGAATTAAATCATGTCTTACTTCGCCAATTGTTTGTTAGGAAAATATTACTTGTGTGACAATAGGTATACGAACGGCGATGGTTTTTTGACACCATATAGAGGCGTTAGATATCACCTTAAGGAATGGGATCGAGGTGCAGCCGGACCCCAAAATAAAGAAGAGTTTTTCAACCTCAAGCATTCATCCGCTAGGAATGTCATTGAACGTACATTTGGTTTGCTGAAAGTGCGTTGGGCGATATTGAGAAGTCCATCTTTCTACCCTATTAAAGTGCAAAATCGTATTATATTGGCGTGTTGCTTACTACACTTTTATTCGTAATGAGATGCCAGATGATCCCATTGAGCATGAAATAGCGGACTCCATCAATATGTCTAATGAATCTACGGCCGAATATGTATCTACCATTGATACCAGTGCGGCTTGGACGAATTGACGCGATGAATTGGTGGCAACAATGTACAACGAGTGGTTGAACCGTGTAGCATGAACTTTATTTTTGTTAGTTGTTTGAGCAATTGTTCTATTGTATCACTCTATATATTTCCAGTATGACACGTATTTCTTTTCTTCACTTATATTATGCATAACTGATACTATTGACATTAATTGTTTTGGTATAAGTTTATGCAGTTCATAATTTGTTTCATAGTCGAAATCCCTTTTTATACATTGCTTACATCGTTATACCTTAGGCCTAATTAACTGTGTTGCTTATGTTTTTGTGTATTAACCCGTAACATGTTATTTTTGAATAGCATTTAAATTGCCCATACCTAGCCTTGTTCATGTACTATTGTATACTGAAAACTTTATTAAGCGGCCAGAAACATTGCAGGGAAATACTTGTTAATTTTATTTGATGATGAGTCGACCGGATGAAGAAGGTAATAGCAATTTCCGTAGACGTGGGGCACCAAAGGAGAAGGGTGGTTCAAGGCGTACGTGGACTACCCAAGAGGAGGAGGTTCTCATACATGGTCTTCGGTCGTTGGTGACAAGGGGTTGGAAGTGTGAGAATGGGTTCCGTAATGGATATTTGATGTAGCTTGAAGGGCACATGCTTAATGCATTTCCTAACAGTGATATTAAGGCTGAGCCCCACATCAACTCGAAGATTCATGTATGGAAGAAACAGTTTTTCATGCTAAGTACTATGATGTTGCGTAGTGGGTTTGGATGGGACGACAGCAGGCACATGATCACAGTTGACGAAAATAACATTTGGGATGATATGTAAAGTATTTACTACTCCTCCACACTTTTAAATTGTATGTTACGTTCTAATTCCATGTCATTATTATTGGATGACCTACAGGTCGACCCGAGCGCTAAGTCTATGCGGTACAAGACATGGCCATACTTTCTCGAGTGGCGTGAGATATTCGGGAAGGACAGGGCAGGCGGTGATGGAGGAGAGGACATAAATGACGCAAGAGATGCCGCTAGAGAGGAAGCGATACCAGAAACACAGGATTATTACGTCCCGACCGGTGATTGAAATCCAGAAACAGGCTTTGCTACAAATGACAATGCCCAAGGAAATACGTCCAACCTTAACCCCGATCCAACTGCTACATCTTCTACCGTACCAATGGGTAGTGGTGGCAGCGCAAAGAAACGTAAGCGTGTTGGAGTTTCTGCTGAGGAAAGATTGGTTGAAATGGTTAGTACATTTTTTCAAGATGCTAACAACCGAATTGGGACGTTGACCAGAGTACTTGAGTCTGAATTTGGTAACCCGAAAACACACTCGTTAGTTGATGACGCAATATCTGAAATTGAGGGACTAGATGAAAATGAACAGCTTGTGATTGTCCAACGGTTGCACAACAATCCGAAGGACATGGAGTTGTTCTTCTCGCTTCCCCCTCATAAGTGCGGTCGATTGGTGAAATTGATGCTAGAGGGTAGGTTCTGAATATTATTATTAAATTTATGAAAAAATGTTGCTTAATTACTTCTATGAAGAAAGTATCGCTTACTTAGGAACAAAATTGCTTACAAATGGCTGGCAGCGTCGCTTTTGGACAATGTTAATGTTAACTGTATGGAAAATTAACGCTTCGGTAATGCGTTTTGGATATTTGATTTGCATCATATCATCCAATTGTAGCATGCAATTAATTGAGTGACCCTATTTTCCAATTACAATTGCAAAGCGTGTGTCCCGTGCTATGCACGTAACTAATTTAATTATGCCACAAATTTATGTCTTACAATAATTTTTTTGTAAAAGTTAGTTATTTATTTTTAGTTTGAATGAGATCAATAATATAAAATTATTTTTTCCTCCAACTCACAATTAATCAATTTCAATAAAATTATAAAAGTTTACAGTTATCAAAATAAGAATGAAGCGATATACATCCAATATACTTAAATTTTCATTAGTTGTTTAGTTTTCTTGACTCTTCTGATATAATTGTTGGATGAAACATAAATTATTATAATAAAAAAATAATTTTTATACTAATATCTATGTAACAAAATTGCATATCAATATTACATCATCTTATATAACATATTATAATACATGTAATGCTACTATATAACATAATTTTTTTTTATCATAAAACTAATATAAGTGGGGTGGAGGATATATATGTGTATGAATACATATTAGAATCAACAAAATTATTATATAAAACAACAGACAAATATATGAAACGGAAGAATAAGGGTGTCATATTACAATTATGAACCACAGCTCAAAAATTATTTGTAACCATAATATTGTTTTTACAATTTTAAAAAATTCAAAAATCTATAAAACTACAATTTTGGTAAAAAAAAAATAAACGATTGGAGTGAAGGACTTCCTTCAAATAATTGTCATATAATATAACAGATAATTGTCATATAATATTCAATATTATCACGAGATGATTTATTTGCTAACAAAAATTGTGGAAACATAATAAAACTGACATGTATTTAACATTGGGGTCGAAATGGTATTACATCCTTCAGTCAGTTTGCAAAATACACCCTACTGCCAACTAATTTCCTTCTTTCAACATCCGACCAAAATATCAGATACTACAACCTTACGTTCATGCAAACAAAATGCCTACTCCATATATGTTCGACGAAATAACATCCCATTTAGCAAAACATAACTTAAGACCGACCCCAACATAGACTACCAAGCTCAGTCAGATTCTGATGTGGCCAAATCGATGACCGAGTCTGGATCTGGTTGGATTTCCTCCGCAACTGCGTCCTCGTCATCCTCATGTAACTGTCGTCGTCCGATTTCCCACTAGATATTATCACGATTTCATTCTCATTTGCCCGGCCTCCTGTCTGGTTCCACTCGAATATCAGTTTCTGGCTATCCCATTTGGGCTCGCCATGCTTAAGGTAAGCATTGGCGAAGGGATTTCGCTACAAGAAATTATAGTTCGAACGACCCAAAAACAAAATAAATATTAATGTTAATGTGATATATAAATGTGAGGAATCAAAATTGGTTTTCCTTACCCGTATCAACGCAACCCAATCTGCAAACGGAGCGTGTACGATATTATTCTCTCTGTCCCATTCAAAGTCCGGGTTATGAAGTATGGACCTGAAAGTATGATAGCGTTCTCTAAGACGCTCCAGGTGCCAAGCATATGTTTCTTCTTTGAACTGCCAACCCACATGCGTGTTACCGCACGACCGGCAAACAACAAAGCATTCTTGTTAGGGCACCGAGGATTGTCTTGCGTGAAACCTTTCTCAGCCTTCCAGCACAGCGCGTTGATGAATGCTACATCGTGCGACTTCGTCCACCTTCCGGAGTAGAACCACCATTTCTGCGGGCGGAATTGGGGTGGAGTGGCCATGGTTGTGGGAGCACAAAAGTCTTCTTCTTTTGGAGAAGAGGGTAGTGTACATGAAGAGGCAAAAAAAATATTTGCAGCCTTTTTAATGGGGTGCAATGATGACAATGTAGACATTAATGTGTGGTGGGAGTCGAGAGGTTTGCAGAAAGGGATCTCTTCATCTGCCGCATTTGAGATACGCTGTTTTGAGGAACCAGTTAGCCGTAGACACGTCATCATGCAACTACCACCAAAATTGAGTGACCCCATTTTTCAATTATAAAATGATATTAAGTAAAATATAGTAACATAATCAGTAATTAATTGTGACGGTCCATATTCATTTAATTTACACATGTTAAAAAATAGTTTCTGAAGTAAAATATGGTTAATTTTTTGGAATTTAGGAACTTACGAAATTGACGGAAACTAATATTCAAAACTATCTATAATTAGGCACTTTTGAATAAACTTGACGAATTTGGGAGTGATTTTATAAATCTTAGTTAGCTGATTAATATATTAATATAGATAATCATCAACTTACCAAATAGATTGATTTCAATAAACTTAGAAATATGATTAATTGATCAATAAAATAGCTATTTAATAAGAATTATACCGAAATTTGATAAATAAGTTAAATAATATATATCACATTTTTCTAAAAACATACTTTATACAATCTTTATTAAGCATTTTATTTACCAGAAATTTTTGTAGCCAGAGCATAAATTTGGTCAACTAATTAAAGAAGGTAATAAATCATTATTATTCACTATAAAGACTTACCTACCAAATAGATTTATTTCAGTAAAGTTAGAAATATGATTAATCCATCAATAAAATAGCTAATTAATAAGAATTAATTACAATATATAATAGATAATAGATAATAGATTAGATATATTTTCGGACATTGAATATTAACAACAATGGATGTATATGGGGACCGTATTAGCTTCCTCGATTTTAATTAAATAAAAAAGAAAATTACGTTATAAGTAAGAAGAACAAGTGCAGGACGACACTTTAATTTATAATGCATGGAATATAAATACATTATGATAACCACAAATACATCCGCAAAATATAACCCACATGGGACATTGACCATATTGTGCAAAAAAAAATAAAAAATAAAACCACATTGCATGCTTCATCCAGTATGCCATTCATAGTCCAAACAAAAAGGCATGCATCATGTCCATTGGACATTATATGGTCGATACATAATACCTACTATACTTGAACAACAAAATACTGCAGTATTACCAACGTGATGGCCTAGCTCCAGATGTCATGGCTTCACTCCATAAAAATATATATTTAATAGAGTGCCTTAACCTTAATGGGACTTGCTGATTTCGTTCGACGCAGATGAGCTAGTGTGCTCGACAGAGACATAGCTTGGATCGGGAGAGGGTGGTGGAGCAGCAGGAAGTGCAAGGATTGAGTTCACTTCGTCCTCATCGTCGGATGCATAGTATTCTTCTAAGAAACGCAACAGCGAGGTAGAGTCAACTGATGTAGTATCTAGCTGATAAATGTTAGCCAACATAACGTTTGGGTAAAAATCGCGTAGGCTCTCATCAACCCAACCAAGAGGTGGACAAAATGATGCCATCGAATCCACTTCCTCTTCCTCGTGGAATACGGTTTGCTCATCGTTAGCGCTATCGAGACCATACAACATACATAGACCCTCGTAGAAATCCTCATAAGCATTCATGTAACATTTGGCCAAAACCCTTTTCTATATGTAAAAAAAAAAAAAATTACCGCCACATATTAGATATCCGCAAAACGAGGTACTCCCACAATAAAATAAATATAGTACGAAATTTAAATTAAACATTGACCAAAAACACATTTTAATTTTTCCGTGATACCTTAGTCAACTTTTCCCATATAGCATCATCTGTGGTTACATATCGGCCGACCTTGTTCACAACAACACCAGGCACAGTTATTATAGATGAGAAAACCAAATAGCGCTCTTTCAGTTTTTGCAGTTTGTTTTCTCCCGTTGCGTACGAGTGCCTACTACAATGTTCCTTGTTCACATCGTATATTGCACTCATGACCGCATGAAAGTTTATACCATTGCGCTTAAAATTCCCGTGTTCCTTATGCTCGACCAGAGCTCCAACAAAGGTTGCCTCCATTTCGTGCGTTCATTTCGCGCTATAGAACAAACGTCGTTGGTAGAAGTAACCATCTTGGAAAACCATCTTGTTATAGTGAATCTTGTTTTATGTATGCAAATGTTCTTGAATTGAGGAAAACCGCCTTTGGTGTGCTATTTATAGGCAAATGTGAAGCTCCATAGCCATGCAAACAAAATGGACGTCCACTGCCATGCAAATCTTCCTCACAAGATTTCCTTATGTCACACGTATTTTTTAGATGGGACTAGTTAGTCTTGGAACAAGTAGAATACTATCCCTAGCAACATCATTGCAAAGCTTTTTAAATAGTAAACCCTAATATCAAAATGAAGAAGTAAATTTACTCCTTCCATTGAATACCGTAAAAAAGGTTAGTAAGATGTAATGATAGTTACATGGAATAGTGTGATAGCATATATTTACCAATACAATTAAAAATATAAAATTATGTCACAATTGTATATATCGCATTTATTTTTTTATTACGAGTAATTATTAATGAGCACAGTCATTTAATCACTTTCCTGATTATATAAGTTATGCGGATTAAAGAAAACATGGTATGACAAAAGATAAATTGCACGGATTAGATTAACATTTATTTTTTAATTATTGGACATAAGACAACGCATTTCAAAATCACATATCTCATCTTCATACTCAAAAAAGAGATCCTAAAAATGCCGTGTAAAAACTTTCAGTCCATCATCATAAGTTACAATGAAATAATATGTTAATTATGTGTTAGTGTAAGGAATTGGATGTAATCAACGTATGAGTTGTAAAGTAGTTGTGAGCCTTCATTTATTCCACCTGTTTCATTAAAATTTACGCAAAGAAACCAAGGCTGCATCTTATTTATTACTTGTGCATTCCCAACGCGAAAATGAATACCAATTCAATTTATTTCTACCAAAAGCTTTCAGCCGCATTTATATGTGTAATTGACTAAAATAGTGTGTATCATTAATGCGTGCTTAAATGACGCACTGAACGTAGTAGTTGAGGGAGAATAAATGTATTCCATCATGAGGATAAATTATTGCCATAGTTAGTCTTGCAAATTAGTGTAGCGCGCGCAATTTTTTGGGCAGAAAAATTTTTAGGATTCTTTGGCCAAATATGCGATGGCAACAATACGCATAGGTTTTTTAGGGAATATCATTTTCACTATAAAAATGTAAGTATATTTTTTAAGGTCATACAACTCGACCATCTAAAGTTAACGGCAAATTACGGCACACACAGAATAATGACTTCAACAATATTCTTCAACATTTGTGTCGCTTATATATGTAATGGAAATGTATAGGTTCGACAAATATATAAATGAACGTTCCAGCCTTTGCATTAATGGGAAAACATCATCAATATTGAGTTGACGGAAAGACGAAACAATACACTAGAAATGGTTAGGAAAACCTAATTAAACACAGAGTCATAATAATATCGGTAACATGCTGCGGTACAATTAAAAGTAAATACGTTGAGCTTAAAATAAAAACGATAGTGAGACGACAATTGCATTATGTTTATGTTGAAGAGATAATCTACGATCATGCATTGTGATCACTCGGAACGCGAACAACAATCTCTTCGGGATTATTTTGCGTGTCAGGGTAAACCTCGTCATCACTTTTATGTATCGGCTCGTCAACCGGTTTGCCGAATATAATCTTCAGTTCTTCCCAAGCAGGCTCTGTATCCCATCGGTAAGCTCTAGCAAAAGGTTTTTCCTGTGGAAGGGCAAAGCCAACAATGTTGAAATGCAGTATAATATTGTCATATGAAGTCTAATTTTGGTGTGTAAATTACATTACCCGTTCTATAGCATCCCATAACTGTTCATTGACGAGTACCAGTTTTGGTCTGGGGATCCATCGCACTCCAGGCCGATTTATTAGCCAGTTGAAGGTGTCATATCATTCCCTGAGGTGATTAAGTCGTGAACGGCCAACATTGACGCAAAGACGGGTTCCAAAGATCACGTTCACAGCACTTACAGCTCCTTCAATGGCAATGACAGTTGGTTCCCCATTTTCAATGCACCCGAATTCTACCTTGCGCACTAGCTCGCGAATGAAACACCGGTCCATTGGCTTAGTGAAATGCTTACAATAGAAAAAAACCTTCTGCAGAAGGCATGTGTTGAATTCCCTTCTAGAATTTAAACAATTAACATTACAAGACAGCATTTTGACGGGATTGGAAGCGACGAGGTTATTGTTGGACAATGGGGACTGTCCAAATTGCAACAAATTTATAGGCAAGAATGTGATATAGAATATTAAATACGGATTGGTTTATGCCTCGAGTATAGGTGGTCAGATTTATTTTATACCGCATAACAATTGAAAGGTCAGTTGCTATACATCAGGTAAAGTAAGCAACTTGAGCAAAACTCCTTTGGTTTGGTTCATCATGCCCATAATTGGTGAATATTTAATTTCTTTTTTCCCACCTACCATAAAAGGGCGTACATTTAGTAATTAGCAACTTACAAGTGATAAAATCAAAAGTTAATAAGTACATAAAGTCATCGTTACATTTATAGACCGACCATAATGTACATTAAAAAAGTCATAAAAATAGATAAAAACAACTTATGTTCAAACTGTTAATTATCGTGAATTCATCAAGGCATACAGCGCGAAGCAAACCATCCCACATACGTAACTACAATGGCTATCAGTACAACATACAACCTCGCCCGTAGAGAACGTACATGAGCTTCTAATTTTCGTATACGGTCTTCGTAAGCCTTCTCATTGGCCGTGGATCTAGATAAGCGCCATATCAATCCAAGTATAACTTCCACACAACGTTGACATCCGGGTTGGTCAACCCACTCAAACGTACTGCAGTAAGACCCCTGCGTTACGAGCACATTTAAACGATAATCAGTGAATTTTCCAACAAATGCAACGGACATTTTCTCAGGGAAAATATACGGAAGGAAGATGAAACATCTGGTGCTAGCTTGATGAATTGTGAAGGTAGGTATGCTAACTAACATTTTTGCCCGAACAGCCTCGGAAACGTCTACCAGGATTCAATCTAGTCCAAAAAGTCCTCGTAACAATGGGATTCCCACATTCACATAAACGATGTTCAGTACCTGCATGGCAGGATTCATTTGATGTGGTATAAGATTGCCCCGAATTATTGGAATTGTTGCGGGGTGGAGTATAACGAGACCCACCAACATTAGACATTGTCCTGTTATGAGACGTAAAACAAGAGCAGCATAATTACACATACAACCAGGAATACGTGAGCAACAACATGGCCAATAAAATGTAATCGTGATTACTTGACAAAATTCTAGACTTTGTGAAGCAAAACATATTAATTGAGCACCATCTCCAACACTTTTTCAAACGTTTTCGTTAAACCAATCTAAACAGGTGAACTATGCATTCACTCAAAAAAGCTGAAAACTTATGAGATTAATATTAGATTAAACAAAACGCAACGAGTAACAAAAGACAAGTGGACAACACAAAAACACCCACAAAATTAAGATTAAACAAATCACATCTTTTTTTTGAGCTTAACAAATTACATGCCTGTATCCCCAATTTAGAAAACCCTAAAATTTTAAAACACCTACAAATACCCTGTTGTGAACGACGACTACTTACCCTGCTTACAAATACATCATACAATGCGACTACAAGTTAATTAAATACTAGCAGCAACTACAACGACAATCCAAAAGAAGTCGGAAGCAATTTCGCATACAGTACCACAATGAAAATAGAAATATGCTTTAATGGACGGCGAGTAGAAATACCTGGAAGTTGATTATAAAACCAGCCTCGGAGATGCAGCCGGAGGTGGAAGATGGTCTTCAGATAAATTGATGGATGATGCTCGGCTTGGAAGTGAGAGTAATTTTGCTACCAATGTTCATCTTTTGGGAAGAACAGTTTTGGGGAAGAAAAGTAAAGTGTTTTTTTTTTTTTTACTTTATTTAATTATGCAGTTGAAACAGCATAAGAAGTGAAGTTTTTTGTCTTATTATTGGGCAATTTAGTAAATGACAAAAGTAATACATGAAATTGTCAAGTAAAGTAAACATAATATAAATCTAATCTGTCAACTATCACCCTAACAAATACAACTAGTAAACATTGAACAAAATAATCCACACAGCAATAATCCTGAAGACAATCCCAACTTAATATTTTGACCTTTAATCCTATCACACTTAGTAAACATGCCCTTATGATATTGCAAATGAGCAAACTATCCCCGTATATAATTTACATCCATGTGTTCTTTAAAATGAATCAATTTAGCTCCCCATATTTTTTAAAATAGAGCAATTTACCTCTCTAGACAGGGAGGTAAATTGATTCATTTTAAAGAACACGGGAAGGTAAATTGCTTTTTTTTAATAGGGTAATTTGCTCATTTACAATATCACAGGGAGGTAAATTGCATTAAACCCCATCTTATTCTATCACTGTCTTATTTCAACCTTTAATATGTGAGGCCAAAAATGAATCAACATTTATATATTAGGCCATCACATAAGCATGTGGCCCTCAAAATTTCACACAAATTCATACATATATACAGGGTAGACAACATCCAGATCTCTTAGAAATTTGACCTAATTATAAATATATTTATTTTAAATTGAAAATTACAGTTTTGCTACTTGAAATTTGTTCCATTTTACATATAACTCATTTCGATAGGATTTTGACGAATTTTACATATGATATTTCAAAAATAATCATTCTGATAGCATTTGTAATTAGATCAAATTTGAGGAGATGGAAATAAAATTTTATTTATCTCCTCAAGAAAGAATATTAATAGTCGTGTTTTACTTACTCTAGCGAGTTAGCAATCAATGTAGCATAATAAATGAATGTTCTCTATTTAATCGTACGTCTTGACTTTGAAAGAAATGTGATATATATATATATATATATATATATTAATTTAGAATAGAAATATCTTTTTCACTCACAAATGGTGATTTTGTGACACCGTGACACTAATTTTTTTTGTTGTGTCAAGAGTACCCTAAGTTGTTTATTTATTTATTGTAAAATATGATGTTGGTTTATGTATTTTATTCTTATTTATGATATATTTTGAAGAATAAATTATTTATTATATGCACACAAAAACAACAAACAAAATATTATTGATTTATTTATATATTTTAGTTTATATTAAATATATGTGTTCTGAAAAATAAACTATATTGCAGCCAAAATAATAGTGTATTGGATATTATTAATAATAAACTTAAATACGTCTAATAATTATATAAATTAAATAAAGAAAAAAATAACCTATTCTTGAGGGTTAGACCAATAGGGTCTAAAGACAGGGCCGATTTGGCAAAACCCGTATGAACCAACCTCGTTGCCATCCCTATAAATTATCATAAGAAAATTGATTGTTACATTGGTTATTTTGTTAAACAAGTCTTCAAACAACTTATTTCCTCAAAAATGTTAAACGGTCGTCTTATCTAAAAATTTATAAGTTGTTAGCAAGATGAATCCGTTAATATTTACTATTTGTACACGTTCTTCTTTACGTGTAAATTTTGGATCTGACATACAATATTAAACGATCTAAAAGGTTGAGCTATTACAAGGATGATGAATAATACCTTAACAAAGATCCTCGATTTATTTCACACAAGTGCATCTCCAACCCTCCAAAACTCAAGATGAAAATTAAACTTGTGAAAGTGTAAATTGGAAGTTTATACTTGATGCATTCATTTTTTGGAATTTCAATTAATATGTTTGATTAGGAAAAATGAAATCATAAACTATCTACAAAAGCCAAAATATATATATATATATATATATATATATATATATATAAGAATGAGATTTATGATTTCGTGATGAAATTCAAGTTAGTGTTTGTGAATTAACATCATCGTAGTGATTTGATCGGAGGAAAAAATTAAAACAAGACATATACCAGCTCACAAATAAAAAAAAAATCTCTCTTTAAAAAAACTTAGGGCACATCAATCATGTCGAAGACAATTTTTTCTTTTTTCTGTTTAAATAGCTACCACATCACGCACTGATACGACTAAGAAAATGGATTTGGATTCTTGGAAGTATAAATTAAGGTTGTAGTGGCGAGTAAAAATCATATAGTGAAAAATATATGTAATTTAAAGGTTTTTTTATATTAAATTATGGTGAGGTATTTCATTGGCAAATTTAAAGCCAAAAAAAAGCATAAAGTAAGCAAAAAGGAAATAAGTGTATGCGTTTGCCGGGAGTCGAACCCGGGTCTATTGCTTGGAAGGCAATTATCCTAACCGTTGGACTACAAACGCTGATTGGGTGGTCTTATACATATACATTGTCATATCTGAGTGAATTTTTATACGGACCCTATTATATTTTTGGAATAAGTACACCACCCTACCCTAAATTATACATAAAACTCATGTGGTTTAAAAAATTACATCTGGTATCCTGACGTTCGTCCAACAAAGATCTATTAGTGAAAATTTACAGAATTCATTGATATTAACAAAAAAATTAAATAAAAATTTATATTTACTCTGATTGATTTACTACTGATTTATGGACAATCCTTGATATATATATAGTGACAATGCAGTGTCGAAAAATATAGTTGCAACTATGTTTAGGTTTTTAGTATAAATGTGTCACTAATTGTTTATAACGGGTTCCGGGGCGGGTTTGGGTCATATTGATTTAGACCCAGATCCTGCCCTATTATTATTTTTGTATATATTATATATACTTCTATAAATGTATTTATATATACGGTTAAAAGCAGACACCCCCCAACTTTGGATAGTTTTGCACATTGCCCTCTAATTGTTTTTTTTTTTTTTACATTCGACCACTCAACCTTTATTTTTTGTAGCACTTTACCTTTTTCTATAATTTCCAGCGAATCAAGGGAGAATATTTCTTTTGCGTAAACACACGCGCCCAAAATCGATTTTGTACTGGATATAATTATAATTTACACTCAATTTCGAAAAATAAATAAATAATGAATAAAAAAAACCCAAATGAAGAAGGTCTTCTTCTTCGTCAGCCATTGCCTTCACTCACACACTCATCCTCTTTCTCCGTTGTGGGCTGCCTCTCAGACACTCTACCTTTTGCCATCTCCGCTGCTTCAATTCCCCCCAATTGCTTTACTTTATCCTCAAACAGATTTATACATCTAGTTCAGCCAGTTTTCGTGCAGGCTCCAGAAGCTTTTCAGTGGCTAATGAAGAAGCAGTAGCCTCCCATAAGTGAAAGACTGTAGGAAAATGAAAGCAATTCATTTATGCATCTAATAAATATTTTATGGCTTAGTTTTCTGAAAATTTTGTTGAAGTGTGATTGAGAGTCAATTTGTTGGGGAGAACGGAGAAATTTCTTTATTAGTGGAGAAATTCAAATAAGGTTCTTGAAGTGCGATTGAATAAATTTTCTTTTTGACAATATTGGGGTTAATTTGTTGGGAGGAGAAATTGGAGAAAGATTTACAGTGGTGAGGACAAATGAAGATGGGCGGCAGAGGCGGTGGCAAGCGAAGAAGAAGACCTTCTTCATTTTTTATTTTTTTGTTTTTATTTATTTATTTTTAAAAGTTAGGGTGTGAATTACAATTTTACCCAGCACTAAATTTAACTTTTAGTGTGTGTATTCACTCGGAAAGTGTAAAAAAGAGGCACAGTGCTACAAAAAATAAAGATTGGATGGTCGAATATAAAAAAAAAAAAAAAAATGATTGGGAGACAAAGTACAAAACGATCCAAAGATTGGGGGGTGCTTTTAACCCTTATATATATAAGTATAATTTGTTTATACTTATATATCATACATAAACTTCATAGTTTCATAAATTAAAGTAACGATATAAATAGTGTATAAATGTTTTGATGTTTATATAAGTGACACATATTTTAAAAATTTTAATATTTCAATTCTAAAAGATGCACCTTAAATTTACAAAAAATATATTAACTTGTTAAAAATATTATTGTTTCATATTTATAAAGTTAAGGTAGTATTATTTTTAATATATATATATATATATAATTTTTTAATATTTTAAAAGTACTAATCAAGTCTTCCGAGTCCACCAGGTCTAACTCGGTGGGTCCCGATTTTGGGGTAGGCCTGAATCCGGGTTCGGCATTTTATTGGTGGGTTGGTTTCGAATTTTGACAAATTCGCCCGTTGCTATACCTATCTATAATTATACATGCTTCTCGACTCTGAAAATTTTTACATAGATCAGATCTGATTGAATCGAATCAATTGCATTGTATCTCTAGTAAACTTATCATATGACTGTTCACTATTTTAAAATTATATACCAAACACATGTTGCATAATTACTTTAAATCTAACCAAAGTCGATTTGAATTAAAAATTTTCATGAAATAAGCACGTCGTCTAACCAAAAATTGATACATAATTATGTATTGCTTAACAAATTTATGGTCATATAACATCAAATTCATATGTTAATGTGAAGTATTTATTGCATTTGAGCTCGAATGTAATAAACTGTAAATGAAGAAGTTAAATGAGTTTTAGGTTTATGATTGACCAAAATTAGTCAAATGCTCTAAGATTAACCAATAATTATCAGAAAAAATAAGAATGCGTTTGCCGGGAGTCGAACCCGGGTCTATTGCTTGGAAGGCAATTATCCTAACCGTTGGACTACAAACGCTAGATGCTCATATCTTTCCAGGAGATTAATATTTATAGTGATAGATGGATCAGGATGACAGGATCCAAGTGAACTCACATAAGATAGAATAAATTTTCTCAAAATAAAAATATATAATTTGCATTGAAACTCGGGCCACGAATGAAGCTGGCAAGCGGTTCACACACATTGAGGAGTGTTTACGAGAGTTTTGAAAGCGTCTTTCAACTTCTGATTTTAGAAAGATTAATTATCGCTTCACCCGGTGTTCGCAAGTATATAAAAAGAAATCGTGGTATGAAATAAAAAGAAAATTAAAATTTATAAAAAAAAACAAACATGGTGTAATCTTAGACTATTTTATCCTAATTATCATAATCTTAAAATTGCGCATCTAAATTGATGTTCCAATTTTAGAATAATTTAAGTAATTTATCACTAACAAAATGTATAATTTCACATATTTAATATTTTAGAATTTTTATATTTTATTTTATATACTATCGTATTTTATTCCTATATCATACAAAAATATAAATTAAATTATTATGATTAATTAAAAATATATGTATTTTTAAAAATTATATAAATTTATTCATCGTATATGAATGAACTATTATATTACATAATAAAAAGTATTATTAAATTAAACATTCATTTTCTCTCCTTCGGCTTTTTTACGGGTCGAAATGGGATGCCTTTGGGAAGGGAAGGCGTCTCAGAGCAAGGCAAAGAAAGCAAGTGATCTGTGTTAAGTTGGACGCTTCCCGAAGGACTTAACACTGAAGAAACTAGCTCCCACTCACGACCCATGTAACAAGCTAGACCAAGTCAGAAGTGTAGAATAATTAATTAGTTCATAAGGACCACCTTCGTATAAGGAGGATCGAGCTTCCCAGCTTGGAAGAAAGTGCAAACCTATACTATAGCAAAAGACATACAACCCTATGATCTCCCAAATAATATTTGAAGTTTCACATATTGCGCCAAAATGATTATCTTGTCAGGGCTATAAATGATTCGAGCCAAGTCGAATACATTATCATTTCAGTTTGTTTGAATTATACCCAACATTCAAAATTTGTATTTGAATTTAGTTTGATTATTAATCCAATAGAGCTCAAATAAGCTTTAATTAGATCAAATACGAGTATTTTGATATTTTTAGTATATTTTAGGGATAATTACACTCCCCTCCCTCGAGGTTTGGTGTAATTACACGTAGATCCCTTGTGGTTTAGAAAATTATACATAGTACCCTTACTTTTATTTTCATCTAACAAATAGATCCTTCAATTGATAAAATTGACAAAATATGCTGACATCAGCAAAAAAGTTGAATAAAAATCCATTTTTGCCCTTGGTTGACTTATTGTAGGTCAAATAAATGTTTTTTGAACAAACTATCTTTATACAGTTCACACACTTATGCATGTGAGTTTGTACTTATATATAATTAAATTAAAATATAAGAGTAAATAGTGTAATATATTAAATAAATTGCTACTTTTTACCATTAAGTATTATTATATCATAATTATTAATTAATAAATAAATTAGATCTGTAAAAATAAATTTAGCTCTTAAAATATATATACACTATAAAATTATATATATTATATTATATAATTTAATTAAATATTTTAGAAGACATATTATGATAACTCAATATCACTGTGATAAAATAAATATAGTATTTACATCCCTCGTAATATTTTAATAATAACAAAAAATATTCCCTATAGTTTTGTCTTTTTAGTCTAAGACATCTATTCATTTCAATTCATTTCTATACATATTGGGTAATTTTGTATTTTTAGTTTTTTATTCATGTTTCTTTTTAGTTTTTTTTAGCCACTTATTATGGGCACAAAGGTAAATTTATTACTTTTGTTAGGGGGTCTTAACATCTTTAATTATCAGGGGTACTAGGTGTAATTTTCGAAACCACAGGGATCTACGTGTAAATACACTAAACCTCAGGAGAGGGAAGTGTAATTATTCCTATATTTTATTATTTTTTCTATTAACCAAATCGAGCTCGAGTCAAGCTCAAAAGTTTACTGAGCAAAATTTTTTCCGCAAGTTTGATTTGTTAATTTGACAAATCAAGTTTCAATTGAGTACCAAATATTCAAATAGTTCGATTTATTTTCAGCCCATGAGGTTAAGGACTAGAGGCGGCGATGTGGTTATAGGTGCATGGGTCAAAGCCCAACTCAATTAGTCTTGAGTTGGATTCTTGGATCCAAGTGAGTCACTTCTGAGCCCAACCCAAAAATCAAACTAAAATTTTCAGAATTTTGTTTAAGGGTTAATTACACTGACCTCCCCTGCTATTATGAGAATATACAAATTCCCTCCTTTTATTATGAAAATTACAGATTGTCCTCTCTGACTAACATGTGTTAGTCAAATTTAACGGTATATGCTTAAATGATCATTTTGCCCTCCATTTATAAAACTAAAAATAATTCAATAAACTTGAAAATAGAAGTGGACTAAAATATTTTTATGTATTTTTTTCCCAAAATATAAGATTTATTTTCTATAAAATAATATAATTTCAATAAAATTTACAAGCTTTAATGATTGTTAGGAATAGAAATTAATGTCACAACCTACACATACACAATATGTGATTAAAAATATCTTATAAAATAATATACTAAAAGTTACAAGTATACACCCTTTTTAAATTTAAAAATAACAAATTAGTCCTAAGGGGTATTTAAGTCATAAAAAATAGAGTTATTCAAGTTGAGGGTATTATAGGAAGTTTAGATCAATTTTTTTCATGGTATCAGCAAAATCCATTAAGTTGACTAACAGAAGGGGCAATTTGTAAGGAGAATATCTTTGAAAGGATAGTTTATGTAATTTTGATAGTAAGAGGGGGAAATTTGTATATTCCCATAGTAGTAGGGGAGGTTAGTGTAATTAACCCTTTTGTTTAATTTATTACTTCATGCAAAAATTATGTTAATTTTAAGGGTTAAATACACTTAAACTCCTTCTGAAAATGTAAAATTATATTTTTCGCCAAAAAAGTTTTGAAATTATACTTACACCCCTTCCCAAAATTCTTTGTTTACACATGAACCTCATCCGTTAGAGTTTGGCCAGAAAATATTCACGTCAACAACAACAATTATATAAATTTTTAATTTTGCCTCTCATTTAACATTCCCATGTATATTTTTGTACTTATAAAGGGATAAATGTAATGTATATATATGGGGTGACGCCAATATTATTATATTTTTCCCTTGTAATTACAAAGTTATTACACGATAGTGTTAAATGAGAGGTAAAATTAAAAATTTATGTAACTATTTTTACGATGTGAACATTTTCCGTCCAAACTCTAACGAATAGAGGTTAGGTGTTAATGGAGAATTTTCAGAGGGAGTGTAAGTGTAATTTTGAAACTTTTTTGAAGGAAAGTATAATTTTGCATTTTTAGAAGAGGTCTAAGTGAAATTAATTTTAATTTCAATTTTTGATTTATCTTTAATCACAAGTGGATAAGCATAAAACGTGCTCGGAAGACAAAAATATGATAGAATGATAATATGATTAAAAAATTATAATTTTGGATTTCAATATAATCAGCTCATATTATTTTTTTCCTCTTAATTTTGCTGACATGAAATTTGTCCGCATATATAATTTGGTAGGGGTGTGCATGTAATTTTACCAAACCAAATCATACCAAAATTTTGATGCGCCAAAATAACGTATCAAATACCGAATCGAATTTCTCTCGATTAGGTAAAAAATCGAAAAGTTTTGATTTAGTTTGGTATATTATCAATTTTTTATTAAAAAAATCCTACATCTCATATATTTAATTTATATATATATTTGATTATTTTATTTAATATTTATATATAATAAAATCCTACATCTCATATATTTAGTTACCCTAAATCGATATTTAACATTTAATATATTCACTTATTTATTTATTATATTTATATAATATATATATATATCTATACTAATATAAAAAGAAAATGCCTCTCACTTATAAATAACGGCTTATGACACCGCAATACCAGTTTTTTTTTATTATGCCGATAAGTTAGTTTTTTTTTTTTTTTTTTTTTTGGAAGCACAATGTATTGATTTATATACATTTTTTATTATTTATAATAACTTTAAAGTGTATAATATTTTTTATATGCACGCAGGGACGGCGTGCCAATCGATTCAGAGATAGAAGCGGCAATGTGATTATGGGCCCATGGGATTAAGCCCAACTTAGACTTGTCAATGGGCGGGTATTACCCGGACCCGGATCCATTACTTTTATAATAGATCCGGACCCAGACCCATTATTTTTATATTAGTCCTGGACCCGGACCCATACCCATTGTAATAAGTATTTTGGGTATGGGTAGGGTTTAGACCAAAAAATACCCGCGGGTATGAGTCTTGAATGGGTAAAATCTAATATTATAAAATTCATAAATATCCGTTAATTTATAATCATTGAATTTGTAAATTTTTAATAGATTAATCGAGTCGATTTTACTTGTCATCTAAAATTCCTAATTTTTGTACATAGTTTTTCTTTTTTTACTTTTATGTATTGATATTTTAAAAAAGAAAAATTACAGGAGTTTTTTACCTTTATTTTCATAGTGACAATTGCGAATTAAATTTTTTTATAAAATTAATTTTAATGTAAAGTGATAAGTCAAGCTAAACTAATATATGGTACTAATAAAATTTGTTCAAATTTGAATTGTAAAAAACTCATGAAATGAAAGTTGAACGAATTTTCAAATCAATAAAAAAATCATTCTAAAGTTACAATATATTTTTCATATATTTTTCATGTTGGTTATTTATTTTACGTTCTTATATCGAATCTTTGTTGATGTGTAATTGGTTAATATGATTCATTATTTGAACAAAGTCAATGTCATTAAATATATTTCAACGATATTCAATCTGCACATGTTAAAAATTCAATTAACTTTTAATTTGATTTATTGACAGTAAGCTCATGAAATATATTTAATAAACTAATTTATTAATATGTTTATGTGATATCATTTACAAAGAAACCTGTATAATTAGTTTATTCGTTTTAATGTGTAAGGCCCAATGGGTAAGACCCATAATGGATTCAATTAGTATGGGTATAGAATGGATAAGACTCAATGGGTATTCTATGGGTAGGCTCCGAGTAAAATACATAAGTTACAACTATGGGTATTTATCGAATTTAGGTCCGAATAGGATAATACCCGCCCATCGACAGGCTTAACCCAACTCAACTAGGATTCTGGGATCCAAGTGTTGAAGTGGGCTTTATATTATTTTATGGTCCAAAATTGGGTTAAGTGAGCCCACTTTGGGCCCAACCAAAAAACCAAATTAAAATTCAGTAGTTCAAAAGCAAAAGTCATTTTATATTTTTCTTTAATTTATTACATCATGCAAAATCCTATTGGTTTCCATGTATTTTTTATCACATATGGATGAGCATAAAACGTAGAAGGAAGGTTAAAAAGTATGATAAATTTTGAATGATAATATAATTTGAAAAATTATAATTTTGCATTTCAATATAATTAGTTCATATTTTTTTTTAAAATTTTGCAGACACTAAATTTCTATAATTAGTGTTCAGCACATATAATTTGGTGACAAAAAATGTAGTCGTTAGTGACAACAATTCAAGTAACAATAAGAAAATTATCGCAAAGTATATACATTAAGTGATAATAATTTTTATTTTATCATAGTGATGATTTTTATTATTTTTTGATGGGAATAATTGTGAAAAAATTGTTACTGATTATAGTTAGTATTAATGACACATGTACAGTGACGATTAAATGATCCTAAATATAGTTGGGGTTAGTTACACTTACACCGCCTTTGGTAATGCAAAATTACACTTGCATCTCCTTCAAAAGTTATCTATTACAACCGTACCCTTTTATTACGATTTGGACGAAAAATACTGACATCAATAAAGCATAAACTTCTAATTGTGCCTCAATTGACATTCCGTATAAATGATTAATGATGGGTTTGTTCTTTATTTATCAACGACTACTTTCACTCCCGTGACAATAATTTGAGAACAATTTTATTAAAATAATAAACTTTTGATTTTTTTTAATATTAATATTTAGCCCTTTACAAGTATACAAAAATTATTAGGGTATCGTTATCAATAAATTATAGGGAAGGCTGAATGAGTGGTAAAACTGAAAGTTTATGAATTTTTTTTGCTGATGTCAGCATTATGTGTCCAAATCTTAACGAGAGGGGTAGGGGAAGTAATACTTTTGGTCCCACACGATAGAGGGTGTTGCACTTTCGGTTGAAGAACAAGCAGATCCACCCGGGAGCGCGAGTGGAAGCGAGAAAGGGAGAAATGGTGCGTAAATTTTTAAATTATATTTAAATAAACGTATCCCAAGGGGTGTACCCTTGGATGCTCAACCAGACATTCGATGTAGGATGTATCAATGTTAAAAGCATACATGTAACACATAGGGCATAGATAAAAAGGTTAAAATCTACTAAAGCGTACCTTGTAGATTTCAAGTGTGCTCGGGTACTTGCGTTGTTCCTTCACCGGAATACTCACAAATCCAAACGTATGGATTCTCCAAAGGTGATCCACACCACACCGGAAGAAACTCACGTTCTCCTTGCTAGAGGGAAACGGGTTTATGAAGGAATCGGTTTAAGAGAAGAACACTATGAATTAGTGCTCTTTTAAACCTACTTTGTTCTTCCTTTTGATTCAAAATCAAGTGAAGAACACAAGTAGAAAGGGAGAGAGATGGCCGAAAGTTAGAGAGGAGAGAAGGGCCGAAAATTCTTCTTCCTTTTCCTTGAAAAAGATGAATAATGATTCTAATACACAAGGTGTTGTATATACTCCTATATATATATAATTAATGTGATTGTTGGAATGTGTCTAGGTTCATCCAAGGATGTCTAAATACATTCCAATCAATCACCATTAATTCTTCAATCAAGCCTACCAACTTTTAAGGTATGATCAAATCATACCAAAAGGGAAGGGCTTGATTGGAGTTGATTTGTCTCTCTTTCCAAAAGAGATAAGTCAACATATCACCTTGCATGAAACATGACTGATTTTAGCTTCCTCCAAGGGAGCATTTCGGCCATGCTTAATATGGGAAGAAGTCCAACTTCTTCCTATTCCAAAATAGGAATTATTTCTCTTCTCGGGTCAAAATTTAACGGATCGGGTTTTATCGTAATCCAATTACAATGAACCCAACATTAAATCTAATTTAATGTCCACTTAAATTATTCTCGTTGATCTTTTAATCCAATTAAAAGATCCAATATCTCAACTTTCCATATTTAATCGAAAATTTAATTTACCGATTAAATGAGGGCCCGATACAACATCGGCCCGACCATCCAATGGACTATCCCTTAAGTAATCCAATTACTTATTTATCCTTCGAGATTGACTCCAAGTCGATCTCTCAACCTCCTCGGTGATTTATGTGTGACCCTTTAGGTTCACTCTCAACTAGACTTGGGCCCGTGTCCCACAAGGACCCGTTACCATGGGTGGTTGTCTAGCAACGATCCATGGCACTAGAGACTAGGTGAATGTTGGCGTGAACATTTAGGCGCCGATTCCATACGGGTACGGTCCTTCCGTCTACCGTCTCCCGGCCTTAGTCTAGGGTATGGAATTGGGCGTCAGTTCCCATCCTTGACTAGGCATCTATGCTTAATACTCGAGACTGCGTATGTTTCATTGCGTCGACACAGGAAACCATTCCCTGTTCGACCAACCACGGTGGCCACTGCTTTAAACAACATGAACGTGTCTCCGAGTGCATAGGAGATACCTCTGTCACATACTGACAGGGGACGAATTCCTCTTCTTGGAATCCACCGTCCTCGCTACACATTCCGACTGCACTGGACAAGTCTTATAATGATCATCTTACAAAATGATCACTTTTCGCCAGATCCAAGATACAACCGTTCTGTGCACGCGACTGCCATGATTCCTCAAGTCTGAGGACTACTCCCGTACTATCGGAACCGGGGAAATCCAATCATACCGACCAAGCCTCCAAGGCTTCCATATAATGATCCCCGCGAGTCAATCCAGTCGGCTCGACCCCAGTCAACCAACCCATCAAGATCGTGTAGGCGTCCCACGCCTGTCGCCAATGAAACACGACACTCATCCAATGAACACGACTCTTGATGCAAGTCTCAATAGGACTCTTGATGCCCTGTCTCGAGGTCCTCGACTTGGAACGTTTCAGACCCAACTCTCAATCAGTTGGTTTCAAGACCACCATCCAATGCGTGACCCAACTGCATGAGTTGTTAACCGTGGTCTGTGGGCTTTGTTGCGATATTAGTAAAACACCGTTTTAACAAATGTGAAATGAGCGCAACAAAGTAAGCACCAAAAGTGACGAATACTCATTTTATTCATCATATAATAATATTACATTTACATCGAGTTGTATAATAGGTTACAAATCGCCAAACCTATTGGCTTTCTGGTCACCTATTCTAACATTGGTCTCATAGTTTACGGGCTTAACATATTTGGTTCCACAAGTTAAAACATATAACATATGGGACCAAAAATGCTATAAGGGACTAAATGTACTAAGTGCGTAAAATGTGAGATCAAAACTGCAACACCCTCTACCATGTGGGATCAAAAGTGAAATTTTTTTAAAGGGGTACAATTGTAAGCAGAGAATTCTGGGAGGAATGCAAGTATAATTATAATATTTTTTTAAGGGAAAATATAAATTTATATTTTAGAGAAAATCTAAGTTTAATTAACCCATAGTTGTTACTGAATTTGGGTTGTCATCAAGTTATCACCATGTCATTGATCAACAATATAGAAATAAAATATAAGTTTTATTTGGTTGGAGGAAGAATAAGTAAATCAATTTTTCAAGAAGGTGTGATCCGATGTCAAAAGTCGCAGATCGCCTTCGGATTCTTCAGATAGATGCTTGGTACCTGAGAAAAGAGGAAATCATTAGGCTTGTTGGGAGGTCCCCAACAAACACCCTTCGATACTTAAGTTAGAGACTAGATCGAGATAGAAGGATGCAATCTACTAAGTATTTCGAGCCGAGTGCAAAAATGTCGTATTTTAAATGTTGTCTAAACGGAGTATTTATAGGGCTTGGGATGCCTACTTATTCCGACTCACTTGTCACTATCAATCTGACAATTGCAGATAATCAATGGCCCTTGTTTGTCGAATCCTCCAGATTGGGTCGCCCTGGATTTTGGGCCGGATTGCCCAGTCCAGCAGGATATCAGATATGAGCTTTATAGCCCATCAGATATTTAGGCCTCTCTAGATGAGTATTTTTGTCTTTTTAATAATATTCCATATTACATCCTCGTCAAGGTGGTTTTTAATGGGTGTGGTAGAGGAAAATCTTGTATTATTGCTACTTTTTACCAATTCTATTTATTACTTCAAATTCTTTCCCCTTGTCTCTTGAAGTGAGGGATCAAAAGGTAGAATTCTATTACACATATAAGTACATTTTTATGAAAATTAAAACCAAAACCTCAAAATTATGATTAATCTTACAACATAAGCCAAAACATCATTTCTTACAACATTCTACAAATTTTATCCAAATCTAGTTTGTCGGAATCAAATCAATAATCATATAATAAATTTAATTTTACTTTTCTTTTTTATGATTTATGTTTGTATTTAGATGGCAGTCGGGCATGAACCCCACAGTAATTGTAATTATGCTTGTCAAGCGATTGAAACTCTCTTAAAAATTAGGATAAATTACAACAAGTTCGCTTGAAATTTGTCATAATTATGAATATCCTATCATTTTTTGAAAAGTTACCAATAACCCCTGATTTTAACGGTCATCTAACAACTAGCCCATTCCTTTAGTCTTCCTTAGATGTTCATCCATCTTTTGTGATTAATTGATTAAAATGTCCTTATGGATTATAAATTGTAATTTTATGTATTTTTGAAAAGTTTATGAAATTTTTGATCGATTAAGTGGACAATTTTTTTGTACACTTTTCAAGTTTTTTCGACCTATCTCACCTGATTTGTTCATAATCTTTTAATTTTCTGATTTTTTTTAAAAAAATACAACAACGATAAAGTTGACAATTTCAAGCCTTCATCCAAGGATTATATAATTTCATCAAACATTAAGGAGGGGGTCGTAATTTTAGGAATAATAAGAAATATGTGTAATTATGCCAAACTTTTAAAAATTTCATTATTATTTACCCTAAAAATTATATATAAATTATACGATAAGTATATTACATTTATGGTACGTTTGATTTAAATGCGGCTTGATCTAAGCTGAAATTTCTCATTAAAAAAGAACAAAACATGACATGTGCATAGACACAACTTGTAGCCTTGTTTTGAGGTATTTTTCTATTCTGAATTCACTTTCACATGTGAAAATTATTGAATAAACACCGTTAAAATGCAACGCGGATCTACTACTCTCATATCTGTAAATCTATTTCATTTCCATCTTATTAGAAAGGATAATTACATTTAAGCCATTAATTTATGATTTGATTACACAAACCAATCTTGCCTGTTGCATAATTATAAGGATAAATTACAGCCACTTCCCCTGAAGTTTGACATAATTATAAATATCTCATCGTTATTTGAATAATTACAAATATCCCTTGAGTTTTGTAATTTTTAACCAAAGGCTTGAAATTGACCGTTTTGCCCTTAAATTTTTTTATTAAAATTGTAGAAAAAATCAGCTGAGGCAAATTGCATTATTGCTCCTCCGTGTCTAAAACTTAAGAAACCTCTCATTACGCATTATAGTCCAAAAAAATTTTAAAAATTAAATAACAAATAATTTATTTGGTTAGTTCACCCGTAAAAATGGATAGAAATGGGTTATTTGTTAGACGGTTACCACCCTCAGGGGGGTATTTGTAATTTCTCAAACAACGAGAGGATATTTGTAATTATCCCAAACCTTAGGGGAGGTAGCTATAATTTACCCTAATTATAAAAAGTGTGAATTAAAGTGACATCCGTTGGGCTTAGGCCCAAATACACAAACACCCCCTGTCTTTTAAGAAATTACAACTACACCCCCTGAAGTTGTAATTATATACAACTACACCCCCTATTCAAAGGCAAAGTTTACACTAATACCCCCTGAAAAATATTACATTAACACCCCTCAGAGGGTGTAGCTGTAATTTCACAAAAAACATGGAGTGTTTGTATAATTGAATCTAACCTCAAGGGATGACAATGTAATTTACATTTATAAAAATTACCCCTAACAACCAAAAAACAAGAATAATTTGTGTACTAGTGTTGACATGTTTTACGAGTATATGTTTAATTTCTCAAAAAGCAGAGTTGGTTTATCTAAATAATGTTGTCGTTTCTAGTATGTGAATGTATAATTGTTTAAAAAACACGAGTGATTCGTATAAACGGACGTCAGGTTAGGAATGTAAATGTAAATTATCTGACAAATACAGAAGGAAAACTATATTTGAACAACATCAAGTCTGATTGTCAGTTTCTACAGTATTCAGGCATTCCTGTTTCAGATTGTACATGTGATGTAAGAGGCAAAACTCCATCCTAAGTACATAAAAAATGGCATCCAATGTCTACTAAACCTTTGATACTTGTAATCAATGTAAGATTTTAAATAACAAATCAATGTATCGCCTAAATAATCGACTTCACAACTTAGACTAACGGCTGTTTCTCTTCACCGTCTACACTCTCTCCGTCTTCCATCCGCTTCCTAGCTTCTTTCAGACGGGACATTTCCTGCCGGCTGGTGGAGTCGGGAGCAGCCACCCGGTTTGGAGGTTTGTTGTCCGGGACGAGCTTTAGTATGATTCCCATGGCTATGAGGAGCAGCCCTGAACCGTGTTGTTCTGTGAGGGGCTTGGTGAAGATCAAGTACGACAACAACAATGTGACGGCCTTTCTTGCAGTTGTGATCTGCACGACAAAGTTTAGCAGAAACGCATGTAAGTTAGAGACTGTCTATGCCTAGACCATGTTCGGTCAGACCCAACCAGTTATGGTAAATGTGGTTAAACCTGGTCTGAGTTAGAATTTCTCGTGTCGTCTGAAGTTAATGTGATCAAAGACTTGCATTAAATCTTTTCGAAGAATACTTACCATAGCGGTGGTGGCAGCCCCGAAAATGGCAATGAGTGATAGAACGGAGACTTGACCGATAAACGTTGCCATTGCTTCAAAGACTAGCACACCATAAACATAAGGATGCTGCAAAGCAAAAGCAAAGATGTGATTCAAGACCAACTGGAAAATTAGAATAGTACAACAGCTGGATCATAAACATTTTCTAATTCAGTCAAAGGTTTACTAAATAATAAGTTGACAGAGTCCATCGTAAAATAAACGACAGCCGGACAATAAATTTATGTTAATCCACTTGTATGAATAAAATTTTCTAGATCCATTTTTCGTCTCCTTGTAATAAAAGAAATCGGCAAGAGGATCAAGATCAATCGGTCACCGTGAAAAAAAAATAGTGGCGGTTTACCTCATAACAAGAATTCCATGCCTTGAACAACTCTCCGGTCAGTATCATGGGTGGCAAGAGGAAAGGCAAACCGACCACTGTCGAGCAAAACAGCATCTCCATCTGTCAGGATTGAAGTCGAGTAAATCGACAGAAAAACGATGTTGTATTGCAGTTCGTAGTTTTCTATCACGGCCGAGCATCGACCATAAGCAATAGCAGGAAAATTACTTGTACCTGAGTAGTTTCAGGGTTCATGGTAAAGATTGCTTCCTGCAAGTTACCGAGAAACGAGTCCATAACCAGAGCACCAATGATCATCACTATACCGATGACACTAAAGTTTGGGGAAGTGTTTGCATCGGCTAAGGTGAAAAGAATCAGGCCAATAACGAGAAGGATTGCAGAGATGTATTCGTGAATCGGGTATTTCCTTCTCAAGCCAGGGATAAACGCACCCATCACCATCACCGGCAGTACCTGCACTCCACCGATGAAATCAAGAACGAATGTTGGGGGAAAATATTCGTTTAGAATTAGATTTCAAAAATTACACCATTATAAGAAATCAACATCACATCAAAATTTTAAAGTATCCCTTTAAAAGATTACGAAAGTCGACATCTTATATACAAAAGACCGGATCTTATTGCAACTTTGCAAAGAATCAATCAAGACAGCACTAATTAAATTCTATCATATCCTACAAAAATCGAGCATGTCAACAAACGAACAGAGGATCGCAGTGTACAATGAGGGTATACCTTTGTCGACTTAAACATGATCTGCGCGGGATAATTGAGATAAGCTAAGGAGCCCTTTGTCAATCCATGAGAGCCCATAAGCACGGCGGAGAGCTTGACGTAGGTTTTCCACGGGTTCACCATATGCTTGGTGGTGAATCCCTGCAAGTATATCAACACCAAGTATACAAATCCTTGTACAAATGTAAGTTACCATCCGTAGCTGCAAAAACATCACATATTTTAAACATAAAAAGGTTGTCCTAAAGCTGAATTTTCAGATCAAAACATACAAATAGAATGAGTTAAAGCAAAACAATTTCAAATTAGGAGGAGATGAACAGACCTGAATTGTAGGCGATTGTACACATACTCCTGCATTCAGACATATTTGAAATTCATTGTTAGTGTTAGTCAACTTCTGCAGTTTCCTAAGTTATTACAAGCAAAACTTAAATCAGATCTAATCCTCATGCCAAAACGTCAAGAAATCATCATGGTTCTTGCAATCAAAGCCAAGTGGAGAATTATTGCAAAATCAAGACCTTTATCATCTAATACTCAGAAACAAAACAGCCCATCACAGAAAAGAAACAATCAAGATTCAAATCTCCCAAAAATTAAAAGAAAATCCGACAAACAAGAACAGGGGCTGATGATATACCTCGCAAATTCCATTGACAAGATAGCCGAAAAAGAAACCAGAAGAACAGATGAGAAACTGCTGCCAAGTGGGCCTATCACTCAAAGATATCCCAAACAGAGACCTCGATTGATCTTCCTTCTTCATCTCTCTCCCTCTCTCTCTCTCTCCAACAAAGAATCAAGAACTGAAAAAAAAAAAGAATCCTTTTTCCCTCTTTATCTGTGCATGGCTTGGCTATAAAGAAAGGATTTTTATAAGTGAAATGAAAAGGGGGGCGCTTTTGAATGCTCAAGAAAAGTATCAGAAGTTGAGCAGACTCCTCTCTCTCCCTCTCTTTCTCTCTCCCGCCGTCGTTTTCTCTGTTATGTGTATATATAACACACACAAACACACATATATGTGTGTATATATAGGTGTGTACACACACACACACGCACACAGGTGGGTGTGTGAGAATTCAGAGAAGCAGGAAAGCGGGAGGAATTGGCGGAGAGGTGAGTTGGTGACAGAACACAAGCGAGGAAATTTGAGAAGTGGTGTACTGCTAGTAAAGTCAATTATCAGAAGTAAATTTAATGAGAATCATTCCACCCGTTATAAGGCCCAAAGTTTTGTCTATTCTTACATAATTCCATCACCTCGTACTTCACTTGATTTGACTGCTTACTTTCATGGGACTACTTTTTACTTTTTTATTTTTTACTTTTTTTTAAAGTCGGTTATAATTATATCATCAATATATGTATACGTTAATTATCAAAGTTAAATATATACTTATAATTATTAAAAATAATTATATCATTCTTTTTTTAGATTTGGTATAATTATACGTAAATAGCATATAGTTTAGAAAATTACATCTAGTAACCTTGGGCTTTGCTTCGATCTAACAAGTAAGTCCATTCTTTAGGCAAAATTTACAAAATTTGTTGATGTTAACAAAAAAAAACTAAATAAAAATTGATATTTATGTTCGATTGATTTATTGGATGTCAAACATATCTTTTCTGACTAAACAACTATTATAAAGGTGAAAATATACATCCTCACATGCATTACTGTATAAAGATGTATAAGGGTAGTTTGGTTCTAAAAAGATTTATTGACTTGTAATAAGTCAGTTATAAGTCAATCGGAAATAAACATGGGTTTTCATCCATTTTTTTTGTTAATATAAACAAATTTGGTGAATTTTGACGAACGAGGGGATTTATTTGTTAGACAGAAGCAAATCTCAAGGGTACTAGATGTAATTTTTAAATTCACAAGGGGTCTGAGGCTAATTATACTAAACCTCGGGGGAGGGCCATGTAATTATCCCTAACTACTATTGGAGTAGACCAGTATCTACTATTAAAGTAGACCTAACCACATGGTGGAACTCAAACTCATGACCAGGATGTCACAGGACCTCAATTTCGTCGCCTCATTGACTCATCTATTGCCCAATTTATATAATTTTGTCAGTTTACTGCTATTTTATAGCGTATCTGTAATAATTTTGATATATGCTAAAATGGTCAGCTCAAAAACAAGGCCCAAAAGCTCAAAGAGACATCTAAAAGCCCAAGAAGAGGTGTTAGAGCCCCATATAGAGGCCCACCTATTTTAAGGAGGAGACGCACTCGGGGCACCAGCCCAGCCTAAAGAGGGATTGACCAGGCCTACTCCTAACAAGGAATAACTCCGCCCCAGGCCTAGGAGGAAGCCCCATCAATGAGGCTCAAGGCGAAGCTCAGACCTAGAAGGAAACCCATCAAAGAGGCTCAAGGCGGAGGCCCAGGCTTACCAAGAAACAGATAAAGGTTGACTGGGTCTAACCATGATCTTTATCCGCGAAAGACCACTTTAACTGACTCCCTACTTTCAAGGAGTTCGAAGGCTGCAGAAGTCTAGGAAGGCCAGTATTCGGTCCTTCCAGAGTCCAGTTTAATGAGGAGTCCTTCCCAACTGTGACTCTTCCTCTATAAATACCGACCTATTTGGCTGGTTCAAGTAACGTTTTCTTAGTATTCTAACACACGATTTTATACTCTCACACTCGCATTAAGTTCATTTTATGCTCTTTGCTCACAAGATCTCACTGTTTTTTTACTTTTTTTTACACTTATTCTTTTACAACTGTTTATTGACTTGAGCGTCGGAGTGCTAACGTTTTTTTTTTTTGCAGGTCCCTTTTCATAGCTTGCAAAAATCCAAGGTCAACTCCGCTCAAGCCCAAAAACGAGCTTTGTCAGCTCACATCAAATTTAATATACATTTGTTGTACCATATAAATGTAGGTAGGTATCTTAAGGTTTTATAGTAAAAGTAAAGGCATTATGCCCGCTCCCAATGCTCAAGTAGGTGTTCAATAAACTGTATAAGGCCTAAAAAATAAGCCCGCGTTAGGACCAAGCCGGAGGGATCTCCGACGCACTTCGATGCTCAATTCAGTATATGAAGGTATCTGAAGAGATAAGAGCAATAGTTAGGAGACAAAAGTTGTACTTGATGGTGGAGTGCTTATATTAAAATATGATGATGGATTGTATGATTATATGCGCACCCTAGATCAAATATTAGAGCAATGGAGTATAATGGGTCGCACATATTCGCAGTGACAGTGACAGACGGTGGTCTAGGCAGACAAAAACTGTGCCATTGCAAAAAGTAGCTGATACAGTAATAGTGAAGGACGGTTGTCTTGTTCACCAAGTATGAAGGTCTCTGCGATACCTCTGGACTTAGATAAATTATCGACAATATTCCTGGGTTGACCTTAAGCTGAGGAGCCCCTACTGGGGTTTGTCTGGAGACTTTCTCATGGAGGTTTTCCGAATTGAGTGCCTTAGCATGCGCTTGAAGGTATTTGGGTATTCCTTAAATATCCCTATATCAATGTTCTATTTAGCTTTTTCGTTGAAAAAAAGTTTTTTAAAAGTATTTTTTATTTAGAACTTATATTTTTGAATGGCTTAAATTAAGTTTACTTAGGGTATGTTTCGTTGGGGGGAAAAGTGGAAGTAAAAGAGGATGTCTAAGAAAAAGTTTTAGCATTTGGTTCGGGGGAAGAGATGGAGGGGACGTAAAATTGGATGTATATGAACACCCCCCCCCCCGAATCCAATTTTGTTTTCGTCCGAAATTGGGCAAAATAGTGGAAGTATAAGGAAAAAAGACAAAAAAAATTTAATATTTTATTTTTGGGTAAAATGCAATTTGCCCCCCTGTGTTTTCAGAAATGTTTAAAAAACCCCCCTATGAAAAATAAAATACCAAAAAAAAAAAACACCCTGTGATTCTCAAAATATAGCAAAATACCCCCTTAACTCGGGAGGTGTACTGCACTCGCCCTTCATGCAACTGGGTCTTAATTTTTGATAATAAAATCATTTTTCATCTTAATTTATGGACCGTCAGATCTTATTTTTTATAGATCTAATGGTTGAAATATCATAGAGAATAGATCAACGGTTAGATTTTATTAGATTTGAATCAAGGGTCCAAATTCAACACAAAATTCAATGGTCCAGATTTTACTCGGTTTAAATTGATGGTCTAGATTCAACTACTAATATTTATCATATTACTATATATTAATATAGATAAAATATTAATATTAATATTAATTTAAAAATATATTTAGAAATTAGGGTTTTCACCTTCCCCACCCACCCACCCATCGCCGCTTCCTAACTGCCGCCTTCTCGCCACCGCTGTCGTCCTCCTCGCCGCCGCCTCCTCCATGCCCCTCCTTCCCTCGCCCGCGCACCCTTCTCCCTTCCCTCCGCCCGCCGCCCGTTTGCGTCCGCCTCCACCGCCCCACCGCCCATTCGCGTCTGCCTTCTTCGTCTTCGTCTTCATCTCCGCCTCCGCCCGTTCGTCTTCCGCCTCCACTGCCCCACCGCCTGTTCGCATTCGCCTTCTTCGTCTTCGTCTTCGTCTCCGTCTCCGTCTCCGCCCGTCCGTCTTCCTCTCCACCTCCGCGTCCGGCCCGGCCCCTCTGTCTTCCGCCTCCGTCCCTCCATCTTCATCGTCGGCCGTTTCTCTCTCTCTCTCTCTCTCTCTATATATATATATATATAATATACATATATTACATATAATATATAGTTTTATATAAAATGTTTATAATAAAGATATATAAATTATATTTAAATATATAAAATATATAGTTCTAAAATATATCCAAAAATTTAAATAGTGTTGACAAAATCTGGACCATTCATTCAATTGGGATGAGATCTAAGGATATATAAATAAAGGTAGAATTATAATTCTATAATTATAAAAATAAAAAAAATTTAAAAAACAGCGCGTCTGTGCACTTATGGTATGGAGGGGGTGTTTTGCTATAATTTGAGAATCACAAAGGGTTTTTTTGGTATTTTATTTTTCATAGGGGGGATTTTTTAAATATTTTTGAAAATACAGGGGGGCAAATTGCGTTTTATCCTAAGGCCAACATATGCTCTGATTTGAATTTGGATTCTTATTTGAGGGCATGGTAGTAGTTTTTATTTTATTTGATCTGAATAGTTTAAAATAAATGAACAATATTCGTTTTAATTAATATTTTTATTAATAAAAAATATTATTGTTCTTATTTGGTATATATTTTTTAGTAATAAGGTTTTTAAATTTTTGATATACCAAAATTATATTAGTATAATATTAACTTATTTATTTTCTAATACAAAATGAAGAGAAATGGTTAAACAGTAAAATTATAAAAGTTAGTCTTTTGTTCTCAATCTATTTTTCTTGTACCAAACATGAAGAAGTATTTGAAATTTAATCCACTTCCAATCATACCACACAACTTGAAGAAAAACTATTATTCTTTTCCTCCCCCTCTCCCTCCCCTTTCCCTTCTGACACTACAAAAAAATATGATATTAGTGATAAAATATTAAACGACAATTTTAAAGTTGTCACTAAAAATATGTATTAAGTGACAACATTTTTTATCTTGTTACTATATAATTATTAGTGACAAAAATTGTGTATAAAGTTGTCACTAAATACAATTAGTGACTCATCTATAGTGACAACTTAATGACAATACAATATAGTGACAACAAGACAACAATTATTTGTTGTCACTAGGTTGTCACTATACATGAGTCACTAATCGTCTTTAGTGACAATTTTGTGCACTTTTTTTTGTTACTAATCACAATTTTTACAAAATAATAGTAATTATTAAAATCATAAAATTTATTATTGTGACAAAATAAACATTCTTGTCACTAAATATATAATTAGTGATAATATTAAAATTATCACTTGATTTTTTTGTCGCTAATCTTCTATTTTATTATAGTGTCATTTCCTCTCATTTGAACCAAACAAACCCTTAATCCAAAAAATATAAATTTCTCCCAATCATTTTCTTAAACTTATTGGAAAATTTGTATGTTCTGAGCCTTTTTTCCTCAAATACAAATACTAAAACTTCAGTGGGTTTTTTTTTTTTTTAAATTTTTAAACACTCTTAATTTTGCTCTGCAATTAAACATATAATCTTGGTTTACATTTATTCAAATTACGAAAGTAGAAGTTACTGTGCATACGCCATCTGAATAAATTATGGAGATTGACTTGCTTTATGAAGAACAATTATAGCTACATCTATTCAAAAAATAAAATTGCTATGCTGGTTTAATTTATTTAATTTTAGTTTATTAAAAAATAGAAATAGTAATGTTGTGTGTACAAAAATCTTGACTTTTTCCTTGGGTAATAAATCTACTTCTATTTACATTTAATGGAATAATTGGGACAAATACCTAATTACTTGCATTAGTCAATAGGTGATTAACTACATCATATAATCCCATGACTAATATCTTTTCAAGATTAAGGAAATTAATGTGATTCTACTTATATCTTCACGTTGCGATCGAAAGTGTCACTATTGTAAAATTTAACCTTTTGGATTCATATTGTGTGAAATATTATTTGATCTAATTTTGTACGAGCCTCATGATTTTATTTAAGAAAAAAACCTCGCTAAGTAGAGGAGGCTGTACAGTTATAAACCACTCAAATTTTTTATCTGTAACTGATGTGGGACACGTGTTTACATTATATGGTGTCGTCTCTTTTGATTTTTATTTTTACTGTAGATGTTTTCGTTCTACATTAAAGATGAGACTGACAGGGGTGGGGGTGTAAGGACTTTTTCTTTTGACTTCTTTTTGACGTTAAGTGTTTTCATCCCACGTGAGATTAGTAAGGGGCTAAGAGTCTAGCTTTTAATATATGACTATTATTCTATTAAAAAAATCTTTTCGGAATTTTTATTACAAATATCTCGAGCCCTCGTTGAAAATGAGACTAGTCTTGTTCAGAGTGTGAGCAACCAAGGCTAAATCCATTCCGAGGTTTCGAACCCCAAACATTGGCAGAAATGACTCCAAATCTAGTTTGCTTACTACTAAATTAATAATTTTTTGGCGACGCATGTGTTATTACGACATAGAACCGATATTATAATAACAAATAATACATATTGATGGTGTAAAATTTGGGAGATTGTAGATCTAAGCAATGTGAATCGAAACGACATTGCGAGGCAAAACAACTCTTAAAACTCTTCCAAAATTAGGAAAGTAAACTTGTATAAAAATGAATGAGATCGCTTTACAAAAGATTTCACCCCTATTTATAGTAAATTACATGGGGTGAATGTATAATATCGTCCTTCAACCGCTGTCAATCCAACGGCCTAGATTTAACTGCTAGGGGCGCCTTGGTAATTTGGCATCACCCCACTACTTCTTTAACTACCTATGGCATAATGGTAAATAATTGTACACTTGAGGGTATTTAGTAATTCCAACTTCTAGTACTATCAGTAGCCCCCCAACTTCCAAATGCTTCTGGAAAATTTGGAAGTTCTAACAGATAATTTGATTCTGATTCATCTTCCTCTTCTTGATAATGCTCTTTTTTTATGTAGAGTCTTTCTCTTCTAGGATTCCTCTTGACACAAATCCCTCTTCTACTGGAGCTCTTTTTTCTTCTTGTTCCTTTTTCTACTAGGGTTTTGTTTCCTTGACCCTCTACATCTGCCACGGGTTTCTCCCTTCTTGGGACCCTTCTTCATACAGGCTCTTTCTCTTTTAAGACTACTCTTAGTTCAACTCCTTCCCTTGCTGGGACTCCTTGTCTTCCATGTGTAAACTTGGTGGGATATTCTGACTTTCTTCCTCTTGCTTTGTTCGGTCTGTCTTCTTGGTCTTAGCCACATTTCAGAAAAAATGTCGAAACGATTTGGCTCGAGTATTTGGCTCTTCATCTCTTTCCTTGCAGTAGTTTTCGTTTTTAGACTTCCAAAAGTCCTCATTCGTTAATCTGGAAAAAACAAAAACAATTCGCCAGTCTGAAAGAATTTTAGGATGTCACGCACTTTAAGAAAATGTCCAACGAGAAGTGGTCGGGGGTCCGTCGATGGTGGATCGTGGCATGGCCGAGGCACGCCTCGGCCGAAGTCTGGCCAAGGCGCATGCCTCGGCCTGGACCTGGCCGAGGCACACCTCGGCCGAAATTAGGCCGAGGCGCATGCCTCGGCCAGAATTTGGTCGAGGCGCGTGCCTCGGCTAGGCTTTGGTCGAGGCGGGACGCCTCGGCCAGAGTCTGGCCGTGGCCCCCCGCCTCAGTCGAATTTCGTCCGAGGGTGTCTTGTTGCCCCTTTTCTTCCTCTCTTGCTTGCTGAAGTGGTCAATTTTGATCACGAAGTGATTTTGGTTTAGGGCACCAGGAACGTTCATCTGATTTGCTAGATTTTTCCAAAAATTAAAGCTAGGAAAAAGTTGGAAACTCCTCGATTTCCTTCGATGTCGCGCGTCAGCCACTTCGCTCCTAATTCTTTCGCGTACTTGGAAGAGTCTCTTCCGGCATTGCAGGATCTTGGTTCCACTTCCTCTGTTGAGGCTTTTCGATATTTTGTTTATCCTTGGGGGAGTTGTTAAGGAATCATTCTTCTAAGTCTTCCTCTCCCCAGTTGTAAAATTTTTCTAGAGGCTTAGTGTGTTTGCAAGCGCGATTCGCGAGTCCGTTCTCGCCTTTCGTCAAGGAAGGGAGATGAGGTTGCTCGTTCCCTCATCCTCTGCAACCTCGTATGCTGCCATGGGGGTGCGGGGGACGTTGTCCCTTTGATGACTATTTGTGATTGTGTTGCGTTGCGTCACATTTGTATCACCTCGCGCCGCGACGCGTCATGTTGACTGTGTATTGCACCATATATCGCGTTGCGTCAAGTTGCGCCGCGGCGCGTCCCTTTGGACTTTTTGGAAGCTCTGTAGAAGTTCTCTTGGTTGGAACACTCTTGGACCTTTGTGGGAGGTCTTTGTCATTTTTGGGGAACTTCTTAAGGGTTCATTTTTATATGTTATCAAACTTGATTCCTCCATTGTTCATTATATTAAGTTGTTTGTTTCTTCTCAAACTAAATTTCAAACGTAAGGGGCAATCTCCTCTCTTATAAGCAAAATATTAAACTAAATATTTTATAAGCAAAGTGTTGAACTAAATATCAAGGTGAAGGGCAACCCCCCTCTTTTTGGATAAAATGTCAAAGTGAGGGGCATTCCCCCTCTCTCAAACAAGATATTAAGGTGAGGGGTCATCCCCCTCTTTTAGGTAAAATATTAACGTGAGGGGCCATCCTCCTCTTTTAGATAAAATATTACTGTGAGGGGCAGTCCCCCTCTTATAAACAAGATGTTAAGGTGAGGGGCCATCCCTCTCTTTTAAATAAAGTGTCAATGTGAGGGGCAATCCCACTCTTTTCAATGTGAGGGCCCATCCCCCTCCAACTTTTCTATGTGAGGGCAATCCCCTATGTGAGGGACAATTCCCCTCTTCTAGATAGAATATTAATGTGAGGGGTCATCCCCCTCTTTTAGATAGAATATTAATGTGAGGGGTCATCCCCCTCTTTTAGATAGAATATTAATGTGAGAGGTCATCCCCCTCTTTTGCTAAATAAAGTGTTAAATCTGAGGGGTCATTCCCCTCTCTTACTAAATAAAGTGTTAAACGTGAGGGGTCATTCCTCTCTCTTCCTAAAAAAAAATGCAAGTAATGAATCTACAACAAGTAGACAAGAAAAGGTATACATTTCATTATTCTGGGTTACAAAGTGTTTGAAAAAAGGGATATACAACATTAAATAAAACGTTTCTTGAGGTTTAGCAATATTCCTCATGTGTGGACATTTTCCTCTCGTACATTTTTCCCGACTTGGTACAGTCATACTTATTTGGCGTCCACTTTGGCCATGTTTTCTGTCTCATTGACTAGATTGAATGGGTGCTCTCTCGTGCCTCGTCGCGGGGGTGCTCGATACTCCCTCAGGACTATCGGGTGTCCTTCCACCCAACTTCCTTTAGCTTCCTCCAGCCTCGTCCTCAAATTTTGGAAGACTACCATGCTAGTTACTTCCGTCTGCCCGTCCAAACGGGGTGTTGCGAAGGTCCATACTTCCCGCTGGGGCGTGAATGACGTCGGCATGCTCCTGGCATCCTCGGAGTTCTTCACTGAACTCCATGCATCCTTATGCTCTGTATGAAGGACAAGCGGATCCGCCCGGGAGCGCGAGCGGAAGCGAGAAAGCGAGAAAAAGTGCGTAAATTTAAATAAACGAATCCCAAGGGGTGTACCCTTGGGTGCTCAACCGGGCGTTCGATGTAGGATGTGTAAATATTAGAAACATATATTTAAACACATAGGGCATAGATGTATATTAAATCAATCAAAGCGTAGTAAAACCGTTACCTTTGATTGTTTAGCGTATGCTCCCGGCTACTAGCGTTGTTCCTTCTCTGGAATGCTCACGAAATCCAAACATATGGATTCTCCAAAGGTGATCCACACCACACCGGAAGAAACACACGTTCTTCTTGCTAGAAAAAGAACGGGTTTAAGAAGGAATCGGTTTAAAGAGAAGAACACTATGAATTAGTGCTCTCTTAAACTTACTTTGTTCTTCTTCTTGATTCAAAATCAAGTGAAGAATATAAGTGTGAGAGAGGGAGAGAGGCCGAGAGTTGAGAGAGAGGAGAGGGGATTCGAAAATTGTCTTCTCTTTTTCCTAGAAAAAGATGAATAATGAATCACTTATGCTTGGTGTTGTATATTCTAATATATATACATAATTAATGTGATTATTGGAATGTGTCTAGGTTCATCCAAGGATGTCTAAATTCATTCCAATCAATCACCATCAATTCTTCAATCAAGCCTACCAAAATTTATGGTATGATCAAATCATACCAAAAGGGAAGAGCTTGATTGCAGTTGATTTGTCTCTTTCCAAAAGAGATAAGTCAACATACCACCTAGCATGAAACATGGCTGATTTTGCTTCCTCCAAGGGAACATCTCGACCATGTCTAATTAAGGGAAGAAGTCCAACTTCTTCCTATTCTAAAATAGGAATTATTTCTCCTCTCGGGTAAAATTTAACTGATCGGGTTTTATCGTAATCCAATTATGACGAACCCAACATTAAATCCAATTTAATGTCCATTTAAATTATTCTCGTTGATCTTTTAATCCAATTAAAAGATCCAACGTCTCAACTTTTCATATTTAATCGAAAATCCAATTTATCGATTAAATGAAAGCCCGTTACAATATCGACCCGTCCATCCAATGGACTTTCCCTTAAGTAATCCAATTACTTATTTATCCTTCGAGATTGACTCCAAGTCGATCTCTCAACCTCCTCGGTGATTTGTGTATGACCCTTTAGGTTCACCCTCAGCTAGACTTGGGCCCGTGTCCCACAAGGGCCTGTTACCATGGGTGGCCGTCTAGCAACGGTCCATGGCACTAGAGACTAGGTGAATTGGTGTGAATATTTAGGCGCCGATTCCGTACGGGTACGATCCTTCCGTCTACCGTCTCCCGGCCTTAGTCTAGGGTATGGAATTGGGCGTCGGTTCCCATCCTTGACTAGGCATCTATGCTTAATACTCGAGACCACGTATGCTTCATTGCGTCGACACAGGAAACCATTCCCTGTTCGACCAACTACTGTGGCCACAGCTTCAAACAGCATGAACGTGTCTCCGAGCGCATAGGAGATACCTCTGTCACATACTGACAGGGGATGGATCCTCTTCTTGGAATCCACCGTCCTCGCTACACATTCCGACTGCACTGGACAAGGCTTATGATGATCATCTTACAGAATAATCACCTCTCGCCAGATCCAAGATACAGCCGTCATGTGCACGCGACTGCTATGATCCCTCAAGTCTGAGGATTACTCCCGTACTATCGGAACCGGGAAAAACCAATCATACCGACCAAGCCTTTAAGGCTTCATATGATGATCCCCGCGAGTCAGTCCAGTCGGCTCGACCCAAGTCGACCAAACCATCAAGATCGTGTAGGCGTCCCACGCCTGTCGCCGATGAAACACGGCACTTATCCAATGAACACGACTCTTGACGCAAGTCTCAATAGGACTCTCAATGCCCTGTCTCGAGGTCCTCGAATTGGAACGTTTCAGACCCAACTCTTAATTAGTTGGTTTCATGACCACCATCCAATGCGTGGCCCAACTGCACGAGTTGTTAACCATGGTCTGTGGGCTTTGTTGCGATATAAGTTAAACACGGTTTTAACAAATGTGAAATGAGCACAACAAAGTAAGCACTAGAAGTGATAAATACTCATTTTATTCATCACATAATACTATTACATCTACATCAAGTTGTCGAATAGGTTACAAATTGCCAAACCTATTGGCTTTCTGGTCACCTATTCTAACACTATAGGCCAGAGGTGTCCTCGCTGCGGGGCCTGGCATGCTAACTCTACCTCCGGAGTGATCATGCAGCCTCCCTCATCACGCTCTGCTTAGTTCCTACCAAAGTATCCAAGATGTGGTTTGTAAGAAAAAAAAAAAAAAAAAAAAAAAAAAAAACCTCTCCTATGCAGCTTACTTCCAATTATAGTGAGTTCTGCTGCCCTAGCTTGAATTACCCTTCCTTTCTTGGGGTTCTTTGGGGCTCCTTGGATTTTTGAGGCAAAATCCCAAATTTTCAATCTTCTTTCAAACCTTCTTTCTAGTTTGGTGGAACGCTCTTCACCGTCAAGGCTTCTTCCCACACCACGTCCACTTCGTGTCGCTCTTGACTTGGTAGGGTTATTCTCTCGCTCTCCGAAAGAGCCGCTGAGCTGGCTGACTTAACGAGTCAGTTCGTCTCTTCCTTATACAACCGCGGGATTTGTTCTAGGGTGAACTCATCAAGCTTCCTTTTTAATGCTTGGATGTTTGCTAAGTACTTGGTCATCTGCTCCCCCAGTTTTGTGGCCTCCATTCCATTGCTTGACCACAAGTTGGAAGTCGCTATCCACCCTCGCATATGTCACTCCTGCGGCGTAAGCCAGCTTTCTCCCCTTGCATATGTCGCTCCTACGATGCAAGTCAGCTTTCTCCCCTGCTCAGCGCATCACACTCCGACTCGTTCTTGGATCCGCTGGCGACACTGCTGCACTCTCGCCAAAGATGATACGGTTGGCATTGCGTCCTATTGCTCTCACCGCAACTCCTTCGGCTTGCCTTGCTCTCTAAGCGACTCTCTCAACTTGCTTCGTATCTCTTCCTACTAGGTCTCCCAAGGTAATCCTCATAACTCAAGCAGTTGGGAGGTTGTCCTTGCTAGCTCGTTCTGCTTCCTGCTTTACTCCTACGTGTCGTCACCGAAAGCGGTTTCCTAGAGTTCTTGTTTCCTTTGTCTCACGAATTCTTGCAAGTAATATCTTTGGATCAACTCCTCGACCTCATTCTTCAAGTTGTGGCATTCCTCTGAGCTATGGTCTCAATCCAATTCAGCGTCACAAACCCTTTTGTTTTCATCCTTGTCGCTTGGCTGCACCGAGCGTTTGAGTTCGCGAGGTCCAGGGGGTGTATTGAGCCAAATCCCCGGGGCACATGTCTACGTTCACGCTTACTTCCTTCTGCCCTAAGGGGACCCTTTCTCTTCCTCTGTGGCCCTCACGGCGGCTTGGGCGGATACATCCTCCACCAACTGGCAAAGAGTCTCGGGAGTTATATGAATAACTGGGGTCGGAGGTGGAGCCTCGACCTCTTCCTGCCTCTCCTCCTCCTGGGTGCGCTGGTGGATTCCCCAAGGCGCGGCCTTGCTCCTGCTGAGGTGGAGCCTCGACCTCTTCTTATCTCTCCTCCTCCTGGGTGCGTTGGTGGATTCTTCAAGGAGCGGCCTTGCTCTTGCTGGGGGGAGCCTCGACCTCTTCCTGCCTCTCCTCCTCCTGGGTGCGTTGGTGGACTCTCCAAGGCGTGGCCTTGCTCCTGCTGAGGTGGAGCCTCGACTTCTTCCTGCCTCTCATCTTCCTGGGTACGCTGGTGGATTCTTCAAGGTGCGGCCTTGCTCTTGCTGGGGGGGAGCATCGACCTCTTCCTGCCTCTCCTCCCGCTGGCCGTGCGCTTCCTTTCTTTTCTCGAGTTCCTCTTACCCCACGTTCGCGCTCCTCGCCCTCGAACAAGTATTCATCTTCAATGCCTAGACCAGGTTTCCCACAGACTGCGCCAAGTTGATGGTGTAAAATTCAGGAGACTGTAGATCTAAGCACGGTGACTCGAAACGACGTCGCGAGGCAAAACAACTCTTAAAACTCTTCCAAAAGTAGGAAATGTAAACTTGTATAAAAATGAATGAGACCACTTTACAAAGGATTTCACCTCCTATTTATAGTAAATTAAATAGGGTGAAAGTACAATATCGTCCTTCAACCGCTGTCAATCCAACGGCCTAGATTTAACTGCTAGGGGCGCCTTAGTAATTTGGCATCACCCCACTACTTCTAAAACTACCATGGCATAATGGTAAATAATTCTACACTTGAGGGTATTTTAGTAATTCCAACTTCTAGTACTATCACATATATATATATATATATTTAGATAGAAAATTATAATCATGGCAACAGAAATAATCGTCACTATATTTTGTGTTGTTATTAAATGTATGTGTCATTAATTAAAGGGTAAATTACATCTACCTCCTCTGAGGTTTGGTATAATCATAAATAACCCCTTGTTGTTTGAAAGATTACAAATACCTCCTGAGGTTTGTAATTTTCAACCAAAGGCCTGAAATTGACCATGTTGCCCTTGATTTTTTTTTGTTAAATTATAGAAAAATCAGTCGAGGCAAATTGCATTATTAAATTTTCTGCGTAAAAAACTTAAAAGCCTCTCCCTACGCATTGTAGATTTAAAAAAATTCAAAGAATTTTAAAAATTAAATAAAATGCATAAGGGCATTTTAGTCAGTTCACCCATAAAAAATGAAGAAAATTGGTTATTTGTCATACGATTACAAACCTCAGGGGGTATTTATAATTTTTCAAACAACGAGAAGGTATTTGTAATTATGTCAAACCTCATGAGAGGTAGTTGTAATTTACCCTTAATTAAATAACTTTATGTGATTAATAAATTCGTTTAATTACTAATTTTGATTACGTGCAGTGAACTTTCCTTTCAATTGGCTTTTTAAACTAATTCTGCTTAAAGTGATTGTTTTTTTTTTTCCTTTTTAGAAATGATAATTATATAAATATATTAATATTTTAATAAATTGAGAAACTAAAAAAATACATCAGCTTGACTGATACATCAATATAACATAAAATCATAAAATAAATTATAAGTCCATCATTATAACAAAGAACTATGAAATAAATTAGAGCTAATTACACTTGGACCCCCTCTGAAAATATAAAATTACACTTTCTCCCAAAGAACTTTCAAAATTATATTTACACACCTTTTGAATTGTTTATACCTGACCTTCTTTCGTTAAGGTTTCGATGAAAAAGGTTGACGTCAACAAAAATAATTACATAAACTTCCAATTTTGCCTCCCATTTAGCATTTTCATGTATAAGTTTGTACTTATAAGGGGAAAAATCCAATAATGTTAACCTCACTTCAATATGTATATATTGCATTTATACTCTTATAAGTACAAAAATATACATGAAAATGTTAAATGAGAGGCAAAATTAAAAATTTATGTAATTGTTCATCGAAACCTCAACGAAAGAAGGTCAAGTGTAAACGATGAATTTTGGAGGGGTGTAAGTGTAATTTCAAAATTTTCTTGGGGGAAAGTATAATTCACATTTTCACAGGGGGTTTAAGTGTAATTAATCTAATAAATTATAAGAAACTTGCATACTAGGTCTTTATCCTCTTTTTCTCTTCTATTATTGGTCTTTTAGGAGCTTCATAGAGAATATAAAGTGAATCTAATACCCACACATCCGATGCGACTCGAAACCATGAGCTTGAATTTGTTCGTGATATCTCGGTCTCAACAACTAATCCATCATTGGTAAACTTTAGTGCACCTTTTTTTTTTTTTTTTTTGGATAAGTTAAAAATTATGCAGCAGAAGAAGGAGAAAAATTATAATTTTGGTCCAAAAGTATATGATAATTTGCAATATTAGTCCTATACTTCCTGAAATAACCAATATTAGTCCCACACTTAATTAGAAAAATTTTGCAAAGTTAGTCCTGCCGTAAAAAATTACAACTTTTGGGACTGACTTTGCAACATTTGGGACAAACTTTGGGACTAATTTTGAGATATTTTTCTGAAGTACGGAACTAACTTTGCAACATTTTCATAAAGTGTGGGGCTAATATGGCAATGATGGGACTAACTTTGCAATATTTTTCTAAAGTACGGGAATAGTGTTGGCTATTTCAACAAGTATAGGACTAATATTGCAAACCATCCTATATTTTGGCACTAAAATTGCAATTTTCTCAGAAGAAGGAAGTGAGTTTATACATTGAGTGATAGATGTACCTGTAGACGAATTATTTTCGCACCCAATCAAATGACAACAAGTGGAAAATATATATTATTTATCAATTATATTCTATTTTTCTATTTATATTTTGGAATTTACTAAATTAATTCTAAATCTAAATGGTTAAATTAATTGATATTTTAATATATATTTCGTCATCAAATCAACGGCCGACACGTGTCAAATTGAGGTGTTCCGGCCAATCAAATCAAGACAAATATTTTTCATATTATCTCTTTAAAAAATACAAAAATCAAATAGATAATATTGAAATTGACCAATCATATCTTCCCAAATATTTAATGTATTTATTTCTTTAAATTAAAATAAAGAGATAATACAAAATAAGTGTTCAAGTTCACCACCACTCTACCTCTTTGACATCTATATAAAGGGGTCCTGGGAACTCATTCAACACACACACACAATTGAAGACAAGTGAAGACACAAGCAAGAGCCCCCAAATCCTCTCAAGTGCAAATCAAGGAAGATCAACGGCATTCAAGGAAAGAATCAAAGCGTTCGTCGTAGAAATCGTCCAAAGTCAGCATTTAATTCGACAAGAAGTCTGAAGACCGGCGAATTAACGTTATCAAGACGGAAATCCACCTTGGCGGAAGATCAAAGTCTCAAATCCACCAACAAATATCCCAAATTCAAGTCAAATATCTTCAAGTTCATAGTGTTTAATCCGGGAACAAGTCAACGACCTCCAAATTAACGTTATTCAAAGTCAAAGTCAACGTCAAAGGAGATCAAGCATCGAGTTTCACCTTCGAAGTTGCCAAAGTCAAAGATCATGTTTTTGAAGAGAAGAATCAGAGGTTTTCAAGTAGAGATTTCGCACCCACAAATATTCAATCAATTCAAGAAATCTATTTGTAATATTTTCTTGTTTCAATAAATTCAAAGGAATACGAAAATCTGTTTACAAATTTTGGCACGCCTAGTGGGACCGCTCTACCTTTCATCTCTTCCCTTCAGCAAAGCCTAAAGTATTTCAACGGACACTCAAGGAAAAGTCATGAAGGCGGTGAATTCCAAACTCGCCACATCAAAGTCTTCAAGTTCAAGTACCAAGAGTCTCGGTGTTACTACGAGGAGCATGTCAAAGAAACTCAAGGAATCTTCCCAGATAACTCCTCCAATTGAGTCTGCTCAGAAAGACATATTCGTGCCTAACCACGCAAGCGAAGATGACGAAGATAAATCTCCTCCGTCCTCTCCTCACTTCGAGTCTAGCTACTCCTTCACAACGAATGTGGCCCCAGTCATGAAGACGAATGCCACAACCTTAGAAGAGCAAATCGCAAGCCTGACAAGAGCTATCAAAGGACTTACCAAGCATGTGCAAGAGCAAGACGCCTAAATCACTAGGTTGATCAACAAGCCAGACAATGTTGAGGCAAGCCATATTCGAGGAAAACAAGTCAAGGCTCATGAAGAAGTAGAAATATCCACTAAAGAAAACTACACCGAGAAAGATGAACCTGCAAAAGGGCTTAAAGTCTCGTCCAATGGATTGATCCCTGTGGACCAATTGAAAGAATTCATCGAAGGGACCATCAAGAGCAAGATTGAGGGAGGCTCAAGGTCATCCTTTACCTACTCCAAGCCTTACACTCCAAGAATTTACAGCTTGAAGATGTCGATGGGCTACCAACCAGCGAAGTTCCAATAATTTGACGGCAAAGGCAATCCTAAGCAGCACGTCGCCCACTTCATCGAAACATGCAACAATGCTGGAACATATGGGGATCACCTAGTCAAACAGTTTGTCCGATCACTGAAAGGCAACGCATTTTATTAGTATACTGATTTGGAGGCCGGTTCGATTTATGGATAGGAACAGCTAGAGCAAGAGTTCCTCAATTGATTCTATAGCACTAGGCATACCGTCAGCATGATTGAGCTTACAAAGTCTCGCCAGTAGAATGACGAGCTAGTTATCGATTATATCAATAGGTGGAGGAATCTGAGCCTCAACTGCATAGATCGATTATCTGAAGCTTCCGCCATTGAGATGTGCATTTAAGGGATGCATTGGGGTCTTCGGTATATTCTTCAAGGAATTCTACCTAGATCATTTGAAGATTTAGCCACTCGGGCAAATGATATGGAGTTGAGTATGGCAGCGAACTCGCGAACAGCCGCCTCATGATTCAAGGATTCAATCAAGGAGGACAAAGGGTTGTCGACATTATAAGGATGGAATTGTTAATGGACGATATGGCGTCAACTGCACTATTCCATGTTATAGACGCCAAGACTTCTTACAACATGCTTCTTGACCGCCCTTGGGTGCATGAAAATTCTGTGGTCCCCTCAACATGGCATCAATGCTTCAAATACTGTCGTAATGGCGTAGTGAAAAGGGTACTCGGTGATACCAAGCCTTTCACCGAAGCTGAGTCACACTTCACCGACGCCAAGTACTACGTTGAAACTGCCAAAAGAGGAAAAGAGACTTCGCCCTCAGAGAAACCAAAGTCACATGACGATCGAAGTATGAGGAGAAGTGAGCAGCCCGCTGTTGAGACTGGATTTTCAAAGAGTCTGACTTTATCATTGACTCAAATCAACGCGAAGCAACCATCGAAACAACCACTCGAAGGATTTGTGTCCTCAACCCAAAAGGAAGAAAAGGGACATGAAGCATTGGCCATAGATGGAGAAGGGTATGATCCTAAGGCCTTCAAACTGCTAGTTAAAGCCGGGTATAATCCACAAGAAAGATTAGCCCTTGGAAAGCTTCCTCCCGAAGCCACCAACAAGAAGCTCCATGGACTCAATGCCACCCAAGTAATGTTAAAGAAAAAAGGGCACATAGTCCAAGATTCACGTGTAGGTCTTGGCTTTATCCCTCCTAAGCCTATCCCCATCGTCATAAAAAGGGCCAGTAGCAACCATGTCAGCGAAAGTCTCTCTTCAACAGAAGATGACCAAGGGAAAGAAAATCCACGAGAATCTATCTTCAACAGACTTGGCATACGTAAAAAAATGGTGCATAGAAAAACCAACAATCAATCTGTCTTTGATAGACTTGGTCCACGGAAAAGAATGATGTATCAAAAGAAAACCATGTACAAGGTGGCTGCACAATGTAAGGAAAACATCACATCCTCACAGAAACTTAGTAGTTCAATTCCTTCCAGAATGAGACGCCACATAACTCTAGACATATCATGTGGCCGAGTCTTGAAGGTTAAAATAAGAACAATGGTCTTCACACAAGTTCAACTTAATGACGAGGATGACAAAGAAAACATTGCATCATCCAATTATGTTAATGGCAGTGTTGAAGAAGACATTACCCAAGTTCATCACATCCCCTTAGTTGAAAATGATGAAGTTGAAAGAGAGGATACCGAAGATGGCTTGAAGATATGCCCGATAACTGAAAAGTTCTTGAAGTGGTATTACGCCTGAAAAAAAAAAAGAAGAAAAAAAAAGAAACAAAAAAACCAGAAAACAAGAAAGAAAAAAAAACTCCTGGCCCGCATGAGTATAAACTGTGAACGGCCCTCCCCTCTATTCTCCAAACAAATATTTTATACCCTGAACTACGAATTGACTTGATCCTCTTGATGAGGTACGTAGGCAGCTTAGATATTCTAAGTTCAGTCATAACACTTAAATGAGTTTTATTCCCCTTATGAAGTCGTCGATAGTGGAAGTACTCAAACATGCTCAAAAATTGCAAGATAGAAAGAAAAGGAAAAGCTTCTATTACGTAATCTCAAGAAAACATTGGAGTTCATGACATGGAATAAAGAAAAGAGAAATCAAATGCGATAAAATAAAAGGTCCTAAGCTAATCTTAAGCAAAGGGACGCAAATCCTTCAACCCTTCCTTGAGGGCTTCCAAGTGTGTCCTTGAAGCCTTCAAACTCACAACTACTTCATCGTTGAGGGGGGTAGTATTCTCAAGCGCTGCAATTTCCTCCACAATTTCACGAACTCCAACTTGCGCACTATGAAAAAGTTGATTTTCTTCCTTCAGAGTAGCACATAAGTTCTTCCTACGCTCTTTCAAATCCGCAAGCTCCTTATCAACACGCTTCAACTCGTCCTTAGTAGATTGGACCTTGGAAGCTCCTCCACTTTCTTTAGCACGGGCCTCTTGAAGACGACCGTTGGCTTTCTTTAACTTCCGGTTGAAAAGATCCTTGGATAACCTTTCAGAAGACGACGACCTCGCCTCATCATAAGCAACAGCCTTGGCAAACAACGTGTTCATCGATTCTTCCACGTTTGAGATATCAAAATTCTGAAACTCTTCATAGACTCAAGAACGAAGTAAACATCGTCTTCGACTGATGAGATGAAATCAATTGGGGTGTTTGAAATCTTCACGAGAATATCACTCCACAGCTTCTGAAGGAACTCCTTTTGATGATTAAAAAAGAACATCTCGCCTTCAAATACCGACACAACGGCTTGGCAGGAGGGTTGTTTTCTCTTAAGCCCCATCCCAAGAGGACGGGTCGTAGCCAACAAGCTAGACCTAGAAGTCGATCCTTGGCTGTCTTGGGAAGTTTCATCATCTTCCACAGCTAAGACTTCAGTTTCAAGCTACGATAATGCATCAACTAGAGTTTGAAACAAAAGAAGATCTTATCATAAAAAAAAAGGCAAAAGAGTAAGAAAAAAATAACCTCCTTCACAAAATTCAACATCAATGGTGCATGACTTGAGCCTTCATCATCAACGTCGATGTTTGTTGGTTTCGAGTCCCTCTTCGGCCTCTTCCAATGACGATCAGGATTGCTACTCCCACTTACTTCCAAGGAACGAGGAGCACTTTGCTTCTTATCTACTTCAAAGGGTTCAACCACTTGAGAATTTCACTTGGGAGGGAAAGTAGCCGGCTCACGAAGTTGATTTTGGGCGACTCTTTCACCACACTTCTTGCCTTTTGGAGAAGCTTGACTTAGGCCTAAGGCGAGTAACTTCGTCACGTTTTCTTCAAAGTAGCCACCATGAACTCCAAGCCACCACTTTCTGTATGCCTCGGATGAGAACTTCTTCATATTGGGGGTATGGGAGGGAACAACACTTTTTCCATGGTCTTGGACAGAATGCACATACGCCAATAACGGATTCCACCCTCTAAAGAAGCTTCGTGAACGTCTTGCGAAAGAATCCCTGGCACGTCTTGGAAAAAACCAAATTGATGACTAAATCGATGAGGGCTATAGGGCTCAACAACGAAATGATCGCCTTGCCGCAGAGGAAGGTAGTTCGAACGGATGGCCATGAAATAGATTTCTTCAGATTCTGTGGCGTGCCCGTCATCTGCGAATGAAAAATCCTTGTCCCTCATAATCATGTCGCAAGTCCAAGAGATAAAGTCGCCTCTGTGTAGCCGCTTTCTCGCTTATTGCGGATCGTCGTATTTTGCGCCTCATTCGCCTGAAAAGAGCGTCATCTTGGGCCTACGAACGCTTTGCACAAGTTGATAGTGAGTCTTGAAATAATAAGCTATCCAACTATAAACAAAGTGAATCAGAAATGGAGAGTGTACGCGAGTTGGCCTTGGGGAGTCGGAGATCTTATTCAAACCTCTGTAAATACTAACCAAGACAGGAACTACAAGACCAATCCTTCGACCGGCTGCCATAGCACTCGCCACCTTGAAAACACTTGGGCGTATTGAACCAACATCTTGAGTGGGAAGGACAAAAGTACAAAACCAACACGCCAAATACGCCGCCAAGAATGTCCCTTCCTTTGAACTCCTTTCGATACCAAGCCTTGAGAATAATGCCTCGTCCACCATGGACCACTTGCCATGTACCCCAAAGGTCCCGGAGGAATTATGGGTTGACTTAGGACGAACAGCCTTCTTCTCTTTACGCGGAGGGGGCTCGCGGTATTTCGTCGCCCTTCTCAGCCAAAACTTGACCCATTTATCGACAGGAACTTGAGAGGATTGACCATCGTTATTACTCTTTCGAAGCAAATGGTAGGCGTGAAGTAGGAACTTGCAAGAACGAGGCACAAGTATCCATCCTGTCTCGTCAATCCCGTTAAGCTCCTTGGCACTTGGAACAACCTTGTCATAAAGGAGTCCCGCCGTAGGAAGTCCGGAAAGGGTATGCACGTCCCACAACGAAATAGACAATTCTTCAAAGGACGTCAAAAAAGTGTTGGTAGATAGGCACCACGCTTCGCAAAATGCCTTTATGATATCGGAATTGCGGTCATAGGTAAATAGTGAGGCATATACGGCATCATATACTTGGGCCGCGACTAGCTTGTCATTGCACCGGCTAAGTATGTCTTCCGTCCACTCCCAAAACCCTTTGATGAAGCGGAACTCACCGGCAAAGTGAACGTTGTCGCCCCACTTGGCTTTCCCTTCAATGATGCGGCGGCCCAACGTCGGTAGAAAGCTTGGTTCGTCAGAACAACGGTGATGAGTCGCTTGTGGAGACCACACCTTGGAAGTCTTACTCGATGAAACTTCTCGAGACCATTGTTCCGTGTGAAGTGGAGTTGTCAACCTCGGCCATTGCTTCGCATATCGACCAATGAGAGGAGTATGAGTCGCCAAAGTGTTCCTTTCTCCAAGGGTTGAGTTTCATCATCAAGGATGACCAAGTTTTGTTGACTAGAGAAGATAGACTCGTCCTTGAAGTAAACCATGTTGAAAGCTATAGGACGAAAGAATTTACTTGAGTTAGCGAACCAAAGAAACAAGGAAAGAAGCTATGGAATCCCAAATAAATTAACACGCTTGAATGAGTAAGATGATCATGCGTATCTAGTTAAACCATTCTTTACGAAAAAAAAGGGGAAGCCCTTGGTTCTTGAAATAATCTCTATTCAAACAAATGGTGAAATTCATGAATTAAAGTGTTGATTTGTAAGCTACTTCTTCATATTAGTGTCACATTACATACCCACGAAAGCAAAACAAAATTCTCAAGTCATGGTAGCCGCAACAAAATAGAGCAAAAATAAAGAGAGTCTCAAGCATTGGAATTCAAGACACATGAATTTAGTGTGCATCCTCAAAATTCATATTAAGTTGAAAATATCTCCATGCATGGACCGGAGATTTCACCAAGAAGTTTGGTCCATTCTATTGGTAGATTGAATCAGAACCATATGTCCACCTCGAACCAAGATCATTCCAAATCGCATTGACAAGTAAAGATTGAATTTATAAACTCACGGGTCATGGCAATACAGAATGTTGCGTCCGAATTTCGTCACAAGAAGCTTCAATGCAGATTATGAGTTTTCCAAGGGACGTGCCACGATTTCATGCTTTAATCTCAAAGAAGGTATGTGACATGCAAGCAAAGCTTCATGCATTCGGACTTCTCAAATACACTACAATGCATGTATAAATTCGGATATTGAAAGTGAAAGAAAAAAAAAACAAAAGGAAGACAAGCAAGACAAATTTAAGAAAATATTGTCGTCAAATAAAGGCCGAAAGTCGGAACGAACTACAAAAAAATCGGTAGCGAGTTAAGAAGCATTACCGTAATGAGCTTAAATCTGGAGAAGAAAGTTCGAACCGAAAACTTCTCGTCAAGATGGAAAATCTGCAAAAAGAAAAGGAATTCAAAGAAATTTCGGTATCAGCTCGTTGAGGATTATAACAAACACTTGGTGTGCATGCCAAAAAAAAAAAAAAAAAATAGGGGTTGAGAAAAGAACTGATTTTTAATTAGAAGCCCAACCTTCAGAATACAAGAATTACGATTTGCAATGGTAGAATCCCTTTATATAACAATGCTTTCAGAAGTTTAAATTCAATCGAATTTGGTGGCATGTAGAAGCTTGATTAAATTAAGAGACTACCGAGACATGCATTCCTTTTTGATTCGAAGTCCCAAGAATTTTATTTGCGGTCGAATTAATAATGAAGAAACAATTTAATCAAACTCTGTAGTTGAAGCCAAAGCTTGCTGGGTCTTCGTCCACGACGGTGAAACAAAATGGGTCTCTGAAGTTGAAGACACCAAGTTAAGGAAGGAAATGTTTGCTGTGATCTAGTGCTCCTTGGTCCACAAACACCATAGTAGGAATGAGACCCACTTTACACTTGGGCCTATACTCAATGCATAGGGAAATTTGTGACCTTGGAAGCCTAACTTGATTTTCAGCCCGCTACATAAAAAAATGAAGGTGGCCCCAAAACTCCTAAGTCCACAAGAAATTCAAGATGGCATGGCCCTTTCAAATTTAATCCATATTTTCGCGACTCATTCACTTCAAAAAAATTACATTTTCAAGCATATGTTCGTGAACGAGTCTCGAGGGGGCATTTGTAGACGAATTATTTTCACACCCAATCAAATGATGACAAGTGGAAAATATATATTATTTATCAATTATATTCTATTTTTCTATTTATATTTTGGAATTTGCTAAATTAATTCTAAATATAAATGATTAAATTAATTGATATTTTAATATATATTTCGTCATCAAATCAACGGCCAACACGTGTCAAATTGAGGTGTTCTGGCCAATCAAATCAAGACAAATATTTTTCATATTATCTCTTTAAAAAAATACAAAAATCAAATAGATAATATTGAAATTGACCAATCATATCTTCCCAAATATTTAATGTATTTATCTCTTTAAATTAAAAAAAAAAAGATAATACAAAATAAGTGTTCAAGTTCACCACAAAACTCTACCTCTTTGATAGCCATATAAAGGAGTCCTAGGAACTCATTCAATACATACACACAATTGAAGACAAGTGAAGACACAAGCAAGAGCCCCCAAATCCTCTCAAGTGCAAATCAAGGAAGATCAACGGCATTCAAGGCAAGAATCAAAGCATTCGTCGCATAAATCGTTCAAAGTCAGCGTTTAATTCGAGAAGAAGTCTGAAGACCGGCGAATTAACGTTATCAAGACGGAAATCCACCTTGGTGGAAGATCAAAGTCTCAAATCCATCAACAAATATCCCAAATTCAAGTCAAATATCTTCAAGTTCATAGCGTTTAATCCAGGAACAAGTCAACGACCTCCGAATTAACGTTATTCAAAGTCAAAGTCAACGTTAAATAGATCAAGCGTCGAGTTTCACCTCCGAAGTTGCCGAAGTCAAAGATCACATTTTTGAAGAGAAGAATCAGAGGTTTTCAATTAGAGATTTCGCATCCACAAATATTCAATCAATTCAAGAAATCTATTTGTAATATTTTCTTGTTTCAATAAATTCAAAGGAACACGAAACTCTGTTTACAGTACTCTCATCACAAAATAGAAGCAGGAACTTAGCGAGATTGTGTGCTGCAAAATTAATGTTCCTAAATATTTTACAGAATTTTCATCAGTTGTTCAGTAATAAGATCTTGTATTTTTCTTTTTTAGTAAATTACACTCACCCCTCTTAAGTTTTATTATAATTATAAATACCATATTTTGAAAATTATAAATTTGCCCCTGTTTTTTTACGTTCGTCTAACAACAAGCCAATTCCATTGACATTTATTAGGTTTCATTCAATTTTTGTGGTAAATTGACAAAAATGCCATTTTAAATTAGACAAAATTTCAATTCACCCTCCTGTATTTTCCCGAAAAACTTGAAACCCCCCTTTTATTTTCAAAATAAGCAAAAAACCTCCCATGTTTGTAAAATTCAGCGTGAAACTCCATTCCGTTATAAAATAATGGAAGGTGTAGGATACGTGCGAGTGATGCGGTTGGGGGAGTGTTTTGGCATCTAAGCACGGTTTTTTGGGGCCATTATGACTAAAATGCCCCTAATATGGCTATATAATAGTCTTGGGCATTTTTGACTTATTTTTAACTTGTTTAGAGTGCCTTTTTTTTTTTTTGTATTTTCATCTCTCTTAAATTAAATATTTTTGAATATATTTATTTAAAAATAGAAAAAAGTATAAATTTTTTAAAATTTTATAATTTAAATTAAAATCACAATACAAAGTTTAATATACTAAATTCATTTTTCAAATTTAAATATCTTAATAAATATGAATATTAAATAATTATAAAAAGTACACATTATTAACTAAATTAAATTATTATTTAATTAAAAATATTAAAAATATTATATTTAAAATTATTTTTATATTATAAGTATTGAAAATATAAATTTGATACTTCCCTTTAATTATTTTAAACTTTTGAAAATATTTAAATGCATTATTTCAAATTTAATTAATTTTAATTTTTAGTCATTTTTAAATTAAAAAACTAAAAAAATAAAAAATAATAAAAAAATGGGCGACGACGGTCGAGAGCCGCCCTACTGTATTGTTCTGGACGACGGTGGTTGCTCAGATCTGCGTTGGGCGACGTCACCGTCACCTCTAATCTGGAGCCGACTTGGGGTGGGGAGCACGGCGGTGGGGATGGGGAGTTGGGGCTGTGGGGAAGTAATTTTATTTAATTTATTTAAAATAATAATTTTATTTTTTATAATATATATTTAAATCAATTTAATTTAAACTTTTGATTTTTTTATAAATTTACGATCTGACATTCAAGATTAATTGGTTAGAACTAACAGCTCTCGTGTAATCAATAAAGATCCAATGGTTGCTAAAAATAAAAATAATATATAATATGTAAGGCATAACAATAACTTTTATAAAAAAGGTTAACACCGATTAGCTACATTTAACGGAGATGGCCGATTCAACTAAGTTTAAGAGAACATATGAGAATTTTTAGTCTATTTTTAAAATTGAGGGGCTTTTAAGCTAAGTTTTCAAAATACAGGAAGATTTTATGATATTTGTGAATTATAATTATATATATATTTATATACTTTAAATACAGGGTTTTTTTTTTTTTTTATGATATTTGACCTTTGAATTATAATTATATATATTTTATATTTTTTTTGTTATTATAGACTAATATGGTCAATGAATTATTTATTTTACGTAGCCTCAATTTTTTTTTATACATTTTTTTCATAGGAAAAACAACAACATTGCATCGAGGGCAAAGTAGTAATGTCAACGTCACCGTGTAGAGGCTACGTAATTATATTTCATTCGAATGAGGTATTTGTAATTTTTTAAACAGTAAGAGATTTTCATAATTATACCAAATTTATGGAAAGTAGATGTAATTTATGCTTTATTATAATGAAAATAACTTACATGATATATTTCGAATATTTCTCTGATTCATAGGCTTGATTGAAATTTAACTATATATTTATATAATTAAGTATAAGATTTTAAATCAAAATAACATAAATTTAATTTTGAAATTTAATTAACGATTTTTTATTTCAATTTTATAATATTAAAAATAAATTCGTGTTTAGAAACCCCTACCACTACCAGTTACCAGCTGAGTCCCTTCGCCTTTCCGCTCTTCTTCCACCACACCACTTCAAATCCCCACGCGCCGCCAACCGGAGACTCTATCCTTAGCGGCGGGAATGGAACTGGGAGCTGGCGTCGGCGGTCTGAATTTGAAAATCACGACGCCGTTTCTCACCCCATCGAACCAGATAAAAGCTCGGAATCTTTACAGTAGCCGCGCCTACTCATATGCTTCCTTCCGCGCTCATCGGAGTCCCATTTGCAAAGCATCTATTAAGGAGAATAGCATCAGTGCGGAGTCCGTATCGAAGGTAACTATTTTAACTTATATGAAGTATGCAACTGGTTTAATGATTGTTTGTTGTTAAATTTCATGTTTTGTAATTTTGTCTTGGATATTGGAAATTTTTATGAATTTTCAGAAAAAATTGATGTTTGTTCTTTTCTCTTGATAACATGATTGTATGAGGTTTATTCTTGTGTGGGAGAAAGGTTGGTTGGCGTAGCAGAGAGCAAAGGATGGTTTGAAGGTGTATATAATGATGTTATAAAGTGAAATTATTATGTTATAAATTGTAATTGAACAGTTCAAGAAAGGGGAATCGTCTCATAGCCAGCTCTTGTCCTCACTGAATCTTTATAATCAATGTGGATGTCATATTGTTTCCTTGATTGAAATTAAATCCTGTTTCCCAGGTAAGCAGGACGTCTGCTGCTGATTACTCAATGGATGTTGAGCTTTCCAGTTTGACAGCTTTGTGCCCGTTGGATGGTCGGTATTGGGGTAAAGTGAAAGACTTGGCACCTTTTATGAGCGAATTTGGGCTCATTAAATTTCGAGTTTTAGTAGAGGTATTTCTCAGACTAAACATCTCTTGTGATTGGTACTGAAGAGGCTTTACTGATTTTGTTTTCATTGTTGTACAGAGTTTCTAATTTTGTCCTGCTCTTTGCTATTGTATTAGCTAGGCAAAATGATTAAGTATGCATACTCTTCTGAAAACAAGTTATGCCATTTGGTCTTAAAACGTGGAAGAAATCATCTTACTGCTTTGTTTTCCCCTGCCTGCACTTTTACTACTCATGAGTCAAGTCTCATTATGTTCCCAAAAAAATCTTACTAGGTGTTATCTATGTTGGATTGTCAATTATGATAAAACACAACAGAGAATATATATTTTGGATCAGTGCGTTTCCACTCAACACTGACTGCCATTAATTTGTCAGTCATATGTACGAGTTGCATAAAAATTTCACCGAAGAAAAAATACAAGTGGGCGTGTGTCAGCAGTATCAAGCTTTTCTGGATCATTGTTTAGCTGATTAACTTAACTATATTACTAATTCTTGTAACCTGCTGTTTATATACGGTCCTGCTTTAGAGTGCTTGGCTATTTTCATCCACTTCAATCTTCTTTCGCGTTCTCATGATTATATATGTATTTCTTTTATCAGATTAAGTGGTTGTTGAAGCTTTCCCAAATTCCTGAAATCCCTGAGGTCCCAAGGTTCTCTGCAGAAGCTGAGACTTATCTCCAAAATGTAAGTGATCAATTCAACATGGACGACGCCTTGGAAGTGAAGAAAATTGAACGGGTGACTAACCATGACGTGAAGGCTGTTGAATATTTCCTGAAACAAAGATGCCAGTCACATCCAGAGATATCTAAGGTACATATGTCTGTACTTGGAGTTCTTGATGAATTGGATATTTGGGATAAGACTACAATACGACTTAAAACTAATAGCCAGAAATTTTGTTGGTGATTAGAGTATTCTTTGGAGCAGATATTTTTTTTGCCAGGCTGTCTTCTTTTTCCTACACTTTTATATGCTTTACCCTTCATTATTATTAATGGACATTCATTATCTCAAGAATCCATTTCATTGTAGGTGCTTGAGTTTTTCCACTTCGCATGCACATCTGAGGATATTAACAATCTGGCTCATGCTTTGATGCTGAAAGAAGCTCTCAACAAAGTCATACTACCTGCCATGGACAAATTGATCTCAGCAATATGTAACATGGCCACTGCAAATGCTTCCATTCCCATGCTTTCTCGGACTCATGGGCAGGTAAATAGCTTTGGGTGCAAAAATATGATTTTACTTTTGTACTTGAGATCATCTCTCTCTGCTCTCTCACTTAAGGATAAGCACACACACCCAGACACAGCAGTCCGTCATGTGCCATTGCTTCCATATTCATGTCTCTTTATTTACTCTTGTCCTACTCATCCAGTAGACATAACTGACAAAACTGCCACACTAAACTAGCTTATGTTGCAACATTGCACCATAAGGTGTTCAATTTTTAAGATCATTTTGCTTACTCCAATAAGCTTATGTTGAAGAGTGGTTAAATATTTTGTGATTGTACTGATAGAATATTGACTATTAAAAGTTCTCAATCCACTTCTTGAATGTTTTTATATTTTGTAGCCAGCTTCACCAACAACCTTAGGGAAGGAAATGGCAATATTTGCTTACCGGTTAAGTAGAGAACGAAAGGAATTATCTCAAACTGAAATTTTGGGGAAGTTTGCTGGAGCTGTTGGAAACTATAATGCTCATCTCGTTGCGTATCCTGATGTTAATTGGCCACAAATTGCAGAGGAGTTTGTGACATCTCTTGGAATAAGTTTCAATCCTTATGTGACTCAGGTATGTCAATTAGAAGTAAATTTTTCTTGTGATGTTACATGAATGGCCTATTTTCGTATGATAGGACTTCAGAGTCATATTTTGTATTTCTACTAGGCATTCTTAGATCATCTCATGGAGTAATTATGCTTTTGACCCAGGAACTGCTGAAGTGCACTTTTGCTTTTCTATTTCAGTCTGGAACTAAGTTATTTTTTCTAATCAATATTAATTCATCTGTCAGCCTATTAGATAACCATAAATTTTTTCTATAAAGCATGTAGTTCGTGTTCTTGACCCAAATGTGTTCTTAGCATTATTGTAACCCTGAAATCTAGATGAGATGGATGTTTGATATGTTTAATCAGGTAGGCAGTTTTGCCAGAATACAGTACTCCTTTAATATCTCTATTAATTAGTTTAGTTATTGGCATTCTAAAACAGATCGAGCCTCATGACTATATGGCCAGGCTTTTTAATTCCATCATCCAGTTCAACAACATTTTAGTTGACTTTGACAGAGATGTTTGGGGATACATTTCTTTGGGTCACTTCAAGCAGGTGAGAGGAACATATATTGCTGGATTATTAATATGCTTCTTTTAATATGGAAGACCTGATGCATTCTCAAATATAAGCAGATAACTAAGGCTGGTGAGATTGGGTCGTCAACCATGCCCCACAAAGTTAATCCAATTGACTTTGAAAATAGTGAAGGCAACTGTGGAATTGCAAACGGAGGCTTATCCCATTTGAGCACAAAGTTGCCTATTTCCCGCTGGCAGGTTTGCATACACTTCTCGTAGAATTTGAAGCTGCTGAGTCTCCTATCAGCATAAACAAGCTTATATTCTTCTAATTTGAAGTTCATCTTATGAAAGACATGAGCATACTTCTCTTCGATAGTTTTTCTGCTGTCAACTCTAAGCATCTAAGCTCTATCTCATCCCTATGCATTTCAAATCTTAATAATCTTTGTTGTGGTTTGTTATTGCAGCGAGACTTGACTGACTCAACTGTTCTAAGGAACATGGGTGTAGGATTAGGACATTCTCTTCTTGCGTACAAAAGCGCATTGCAGGGAATTTCAAAGCTTCAGGTAAGAAATATAACTTGGACGACTTGTATAAACGTTTCCTGCAGTTTTGCTCTAAAATGCATTAGTACTTAATGTTACATTTGTGTCGAAGGTATTTTGGAATGATCCTACCTAGAAAAACCTCAAATGGATATCAAAAGACAAGTAGTTTTGCTTAGTATGATCAGCTATGCTTTCTTACGAGATATTTTTTTGGGGATAAATTAAAAAGGTTGGATAAAGCCAGAGCCCAAATAAATTAGTCATTAAATTCTGATTGGTCGAGCAGGCTAATTGTGTTGTTAGCTAATTATTCTGGAAATGTAATGTTAGCATTTTAGGAAGGTGAAATTGTTGGGGCGAAATTGTGACCAATAGTATATCCAAGGACTAATTCTAACAAATGTATTTTTGATATAACCTGAGCGTTCCCTTAGAAAGAACTTCTACATCCTTTCTGTTTCTGTTCCTTGAGGATAGGACATTGGATCACATATTTTTGCACTTCGATCACTTTGTCGTTGCCTTTTCTGATGTGAGGAAAAATTTCAAAGTGGATGGAGCATTGTGTGTTGCGTTACATTAATTACCATGTAGTTCAGGTATCCATCTTCATTTGTTATTATATCATACAGGTCAATGAAGCTTCCTTGATTGGCGACTTGGACCAGTCATGGGAGGTGCTTGCCGAGCCAATACAAACTGTACGTAACTTCTGTCTGATATATTTTGATCTCGTGTTACCTCAGTGATGTGGAATTTTTCGGGGTGCCTTTCAGCAATGCTGCACTTTGTTTTTGGTTGTTTTGCAATGATAGAATTTGAAATACCATATAGATTTATATTAATGACACCTCACGATTCATGGAAAATGACCTCGCTACTTTTGCCTGTGGCTTTCTCCAATCCGTTTTCCTTCTCATGTGAAAATTAACTTTACACAAAAAATATTACAGATTTTGTATTCATGAATAGTTCCATAATGATAAGTTCTTTGTTTGAGAGTTTATTTACCATTTCTATTCTCTTTACAGGTAATGCGAAGATATGGCGTTCCAGAGCCGTATGAGAAACTGAAGGAGCTGACTAGAGGAAGAGCAGTGACTAGAGAAAGCATAAGAGAGTTCATTGAAGGCCTCGATATCCCAGTTGATGCCAAGTCTCATCTCTTAAATTTGACGCCCCATTCTTATGTTGGGGCGGCTGTCGAATTGGCCAAGAATGTGGACACAATTACGAGCTTGGTGAACGGAGCTAACGTCTTATGAGTGCTGTTACTGAGTGACTACACGCTGTTTCGACTTGTAGTAATACTGCATTTTGAACCCAAAGAGGTCTTTTACTACGGAAAATGCTACTTCGATTTGAGAAGAGCAGAAAACGCGTCTGTCGTAGCCGTTGTATTCGATGCAGTGCCTGGAACAGAGCTCCCGGTGTTTCAACCTGGGTTCAGACGAACTATAGCTTCTTTTTCTTTTGAAAAAAGAAGAGGAGAATGTATGGGGTTTGAACTATTCTGGCATTTCTCATGTATTTATGTTTATCCTGAACTAAAACATGAACTTCATGGTAAGTTTATGCTTTCTGGACTACACAGGTTGTCAGAAATGAATATAAAAACAAAATTCATTCATGTATAAACGCATCATCATTATTAGGTAAGTTGCATAAAATAATCTGTATCCAATCCAGGTCAAATTACTTATAAATCAGTTCTATTTTTTTTAATTTTCTTTTTTTCATTTTGTAGAGAATAAAATCAGATTATGAGATCAAGCAAAATATAGTTAGATTGATTTAGCACATGATCCTGTATTGCCTTCACATTATTAAGACCCCTTTAAGAATTATAAATTGTTAATATTTATTTACGTCTATGCATCTCATAAAATGCTGGAATAGATCTATTTATAGGACGGAAATGTGATTGATTTTGTTGATTTAATTAACTGATGCTTGATTGTAACATTGCCAAGTGCCAACTGTGTTCAATTTTGACAAAGAGAAAGAAAAAGAACAAATGTCCATCGGACTAATCACTTTTGAAATTATGGCTATGCGGGCGTTTGGCGACCAACATCGAGAATTACTTTTGGTCAATTATGATTTTGAAACGAGGAGTATTCGTAATTATGTCAAATTTCATGAAAAGTCATTATATTTTACCTTAAAATAAACCTAGTTTGCGAGACTAAAGATACCATTTTTTTCCCTGATTTCAAGAACTCATATGCTCAAAATGTTTGGTCTATATGTTGAAATCTCAACTAATGAGCACTATTTACAAACAATTTGAAAATATTGAAGAATTTTATATATATATATATATATATATATATATAAAACTTTCAAATTCCACATCACTCGTATTTTAATGTCGCGTTTACTTGGGCTTATAAAATTGAATAAGATTTTTAGCACAACCTAGTAGGCCATTTACATCACATCATGGGGTTCAGGTTTAGAGTGACGGCCGCTACTAATTAACTGTAAAATTAAAGTGGGTTGAGTTATCAACCCACTTGCAGAATCAATCCGATAAAGTAAACACTCTATAATTAATTCTGAGCTTTTTTTTTTTTTCTTTCCCATCATACATTGAATCAGATCTATCTCATCACCCATTTAACAGAATACTCAAAATAAACATGACCTTAAAATTGAATGTTAAATTGAGATTAAAAAACAACTAATCCAAGAAATTAGTCACTAGTAAATAGTAAGTCAAAGTTGAAAACAAGTTACAATGCCAAAACCTTGAGAAAATAAATGGAGAAGAAAGCTACTAAGTCCCCCTCCCCCCCCCCCCCTAAAACCCTCACAACTGCACCATTTTTTCTCCTACAACCATAGAACATAAAACCAGAAGCTCAAGGTGGCCTTAGTCATTCCGGCCATCTTCCACCGGCGGCGACAGAATGACGTTATCCCCATGTTACCACATCTCCATCATCACAAACTCTAATCAAACCCCTCTAAGTTACAGTGATATTGCAGCCTTAGATGAGATATCTAGCAACAATTCACTCAAAAGGGCAGCAAAAACTTCAGCTTCCATCTCCAACGCCACCTCCCGGTTTTCTTGATCCAACGATCGCCATTCCCCTCCTTTTTCCATGTCCTTAACGTAAACTCCCCTGTTTCTTGGCACTTCCCATGCAAGAAACAGCTCGCTCGTTTTCCTCCCGTTGATCCAATTTTCCGCCTCTTCTAACAGCTCCTCTTCGAACGAGTCTCCACCCCATTGCCTTTGAGAAGGCACGTTTTGATCGATGATTCTTTCTCTAAAGAAGTCCAAGAGTAACTTGTCTGCCTTTATCTTGAGGCCATATGAGGGCAAAGTGTCCTTCATTTGTTGAAGTAAATTCAATGCTTTTCCTTCTGCTTGGCTTTCCTTATCCTCTTCCGGTTCTTGCTTGATATCTGATGTGGATTTCTCATCAACCGGATCAGGACAGGACTGCGGGGGAGGAGATGCAGTCGAATCAGTGTCTGAGCAGCCTGGCAAAAGCACGAACCGTTCTGCTAGGTTCACTGGCTCGAGCTGAGCAAGGCACTCGAACTTTTGAATCTTCTTCATGAGCTTCTTCTTAGTTCCTACACATGAAATTCCCATGTTTGCTGTCAAGAAAAACACATAAAGTAGTTCACAACAAAGTGTGTGTGCTATGAGAGATTCGAGTAGTTCACCTTCCACAACCGCAACGTTGTGTTGGAAAGGAGAGTAAACTTCATCATCATCGTCATCATCATCATCATCATCAAAGGGACAATCAAGCACCGACACCGGACTCAACTGTTCCTTCTCTTCACTAACTGACCACTGCTTCTCCTGTTCATTAGTCCACCAAACATATTACACATTTATATATCCTAGAAAATACTAACTTGCAGTAACAACCATCTGCCCGATACACGAATAGAGATCGTACAACGAATTAATAATTAATCATCCAAAAGAAACAATTAAGGTAGTTTTTGTTTGTAAGAAGTTCATCAATCAAGAACTCATTTGTTAATCCCACATATATATTTATATGTATCCATGATGTAGGAAATCTGTAAGGACAGATGAAAATTTTTCAGGGTTGGAGGGATCATCTTACAGTAATTGGAGTATAATTCAAATTTGCAATAAATGATCACACTTAAATAATAAAAGACATGCACAATGGCATCAACTCATGAATAATTTTGTGGGTCAAAGTATAATATTGATAAAGTATGGTGCCTTAAATGAAAAAAACAAGTGTGTTAGGAATTAGGATGTTTGAAATGGAAGCAAATGGAGAGAGATCAGACCACAAAGTCCCATGAGAAGTAAATCCCAAGAATAGTATCGAATGTGTCAAAAATGTCAACCCCACTACTTATATATATATATATATAAATCATATTTTTCATAATTAATATCAATATTAATTTATAACTTTTAGCAGATCGAAAATTCTTTTTCTAATTTAACTGGATTAGTTGCACTTTAATCCCTATAACAATACTGAAAAACACAAATATATCGAAATAGAACAGTGCAACGCGACCCCCTGAACTTTCATAAAAGAAGTTCACTGTCTCCAACATCAAGGGATTCGTTGCCCGTTTCTTGAAAAAAGTTCAAGTCACCCTTTTTTTTTTCTAAAGAATTTTTCGTCTATTAATATTTTCACGAGAGGGTCTGTTGCGTTTAACCCAAATTTAATTATTTATCAAAAAATTATTTGAACTAGAATTATAATTATGAGATGTATAATGACACTGATCTGACTTAATTCTTACTACTTGATGATATGTTCGCACCTAATGTTCATAGTAAATTCTCTATAATGACCCTAACTAACTGGGTATTCTTACAAATGAGCAGCAGTAGACAAAAGGGTAGTTTAGGAAATCTATAAAGAGGCGAAATCTAAGCGTGCAATGTAAAGGAATGCAGAAGCGAGTTTCCGCGCCGTAGATTCCGCTCAAAGACAAGAGATAGCGGGATCCTCGCCGTTGGTAAATAGTATTTATTTAATTAAATCATAAAATCCAGCGTGTATATAACCCGCACGTGTAGCTCCAGCTATTTTCTCTCCATCTTCACCGCTGTTAATTTTTCACCAATATCGAAATTCCTATTATTATTATTTTTTTAGTTACCCTATTTTTTTACTATTTTTCAAATTTTTGAAATTAATTTTTAAATATTTCTCACATCCCCAAAACATTCTTTTAATCTCTTGTGTGATTCAAATTCAAATGTTATGATATATGATCACACTCCAAATTTACCATTGGATAGTACAAATTATTCTTTTTTTTTTTTTACCACTAATAATTTTACCGTAATATCTTAGTTAGTTTATTACAATATTTAGTACATCAAATTAAAAAATTAATACAATACATCAATAATTCAGACTAACGAATAGTTCAAACGAGATAACGAAACATATTATTACAGAAATAGACATATACCAAAGTTCGTGAGACTCGAGCTCGTAACATTCTGATTATGAGGTCTCAACCTTAATAATCAAACAGTGTCTCATTGACCCTTACCAATTTTTTCTTAAGACAAATTAGGGAGAAAATGTCGTAACTTCTGCATAATTGATTATGGCAGAATTGATTTTTATCTGAATATTTTAGAATATTTAATTTCGTAACAAAATTTTAATATGTTGATTCTACTAAATTGTAAAATCTTGTAATTTTAATTTGTACAAAACATAAATTGTATATTTGAACAGCCCAAAAGTGATTGTATTTTTTATTATTTAACGATACTAAAATTTCAACCCATCGAAAATAAGTACAAATTTAAATTATAAAATACCCTTACAATTATATAATTGAATTTTATAAAATCTTGAAGAGTGAAGACAAAGGCAAGGTCAATTAATTGAAAATAAAATCAAGTATGACTACAAGATTCAAATTTTAATACACAAGCAAGACAAGTTAGCTCAACAACTTACATTAATAAAATAAAAATTAATTAATAAATAAAACAGACATGAATATTTAAAATTAATAATTAAAAAATAAATAAAGGAACTCACATTTGAAGAAGAGTTGTTACTGGTGCTACTACTGGAGGTTGAGTCCGTTGAAACGTCGCCGTCTTTTGGAGCCTCTACGGCGTCGTTTTCCTCTTTAGGTAAATTTGAATTTACCTCAGACGAAGAATTACCGCTCGAGCACTCCTCCGACGCAGTTAAATCATGGCTCTTGCTGTCGGTGGCGTTCATGGAGCAGTTGGAAGTATCCAACGGCCCGGAGTCCTCCTTCAGGAACTCATCGAACGATTTCCAGCGTTGGATCTCTTTGTGGTTTGGTTTCCTCTTCCAGAAGCTAGTTTTCTTGAGGATTTTCTTAGAGAGGTTGCGCGGTAGAATCGATCTCTTGGGCTTTTTATTCTCCGGCGAAGTGCCGGCGGCGAAGGGGAGGCGTTTGACGGCCGTGATGACTGTTCGGAAAGCGGCGAGGGCCGATCTCGACGGGCTTTTGAGTAGGGATGGTGTGTTTTTTTTGAAATTGAGATATTTTTTCTTCTGCTGGTGCTGGTGTTGCTTGCTTTTGAGGTCGATCTCGATGAGGAATCGGACGGTACTGCCGCAGCATTGTCTTCTGGGGAAGGATTTGAAGCCATTGGATGAGCATGAGCTCATATCATCCAACAGGTAATCTTTCAACAACGAGGGTTTCGGCAATGCCTTGGGTTTAATCAATCTGGAGTCCATGATACAAACAACAACAGAAACAGATACAAAATTCCAAAACAAAAAAACTAGGGTTTAATTTCCCTTTTTGTAGTTAATTTCTGGCTCAGTAAAGAGAGAGTAAATTTCCACTTAGAACCAAACAAAAGGAAAGAAAAGATAGTGGGGGCTGCAATGATCAGAATGCTGAGCAGAAATCAGAGTCGAAATTGATGTTTCAGCTCTGAAATGGTGAGATGATCATGAGGGTTTCACATCTGTAGTACGGAAGGAGATTTGCAGGAAGTGGGGTTTAGTAGCTGCAGCAGAGTGAAGAAGAGAGTGTAAAAATCAGTGAAGAACTCAATTCCATTTAAAGGGTTAAAGAATAGTGAAAGTGAGAGGCAGCTTCTTGCTCTGGTGAAGATCTCTAGGTTTTTTTAATTCAGAAATAAGAATTCATCTGAAGCATTTGCTGTATTTGGTCTGTGTGTATGTGAGAGAGAGAGAGAGAGAGAGAGAAAGAGGAGAGAGAGAGAGAGACAGATGATGATGAAGAAGAAGAAGAAGAAGAACTACTGTAGAAGAAGATGGGATGCTTCTTTGAGAGGTTTTTTGAATCTTAAGTTTGATTAAAAAAAGGGGTTTGAAAATTTGTGTTGGACTGAGAAATGACCAGAAGTTGACCTTTCTTGATTAAACTAATCACTCTCTAATGTGCTCTTAATTACCATGCGCTTTAAATGCTGCAAACCCTCCTGACACTGCAATTAAGTTTACTGTTTTGATTTCATGTACTTGTTTGTTAATTCACCTCTCTTGTTTCTCCTCAACTAATTTCCCTTTTTCCATATTTTTTTCTAGGGAAAATTGTAATTTACATCCCTTAATTTTGTTTCTATTGTTTTACGACTCAATGAATTTAATCCCATAAGTTCAAAAAAGTTGGAATTTACATCCCATCAACACTTTTCGTTAAATTATTAACGGATGGACCGTGAACTTCAGAAACAAAATTAACATAGCATGTGCTAGGCACGTGCACTTTCCATTAACAATTTAACGGAAAGTGTTAATGGGATGTAAATTGTAACTTTTTTGGACTTGTGGGACTAAATTTGCTGAGTGATAAAATAATGGGACCAAAATTGCAAATGATGTAAGTTATGAGACGTAAATTGCAATTTTGTCCTTTTTTCTATGGAGAAAGTATTTAGGGATGAATTTAATTTGTACTCTTGAACTATGCATTGTATATCAAATGTATCCCTAAATTATAAGACGTACCAAATAAGTAGAATGAATTTTCTGTTGTAAATCACATTCTATCTTTTACACCATTCAGCATATATACACTACGTATATAAGGATGACACTGTATATTCTGTTTTGAAAAAGATTTTATATATTCGTTTATTGAATGAAGTTGAAGATAGAATATACTTTAAAACAAAAAATTCGATTCGAAAAATAAGTTAGTGTGTCGACGACTAAAATATTAACTTTGTGAGTGACAAGTACATGTCAGCTAAAATTTTTGACACCTCAAATTTGGGGGTTGGATACAAAAATTGCTGTAAAACGTGAAACCAAAATGCGACTTCAAGCCAGACTTGAAAAGAAAAGGGCCTGATAGAGCTGCATAGTAAATATCAAACGAGAAGAACACGATCACCTTCTCCCCAGAATCCTGAAAAATACTGTCGGAATTCACATACAAAAATTCTATTAGACGTGGAAATACAATTATCTTGAAGTATATTGAAGATTTTGGATAAAATATTATCGAGATTTTGCTCCAGAAAAATTAACCTTATAATGCTTAGATCGATAAAAAGAAATACAAGAATTTTGTGAATTTGAACTAGTGCTATAAGACATTTTTCACCAAAAAAATTTATCCTACTATTTTGTATATGAATTCTGGTGAGCAGTTGCAAAAATATAGTAGAATGGTGAAGGAATTCATCACTAATATTGTATATATATGTAAGAAAAGAGTAAAATTATTTAGGTAATATAACGGTTACTTTCAACGATTACAAATTCAGATTTCAAGAACAGTTCAACACAATTAAAAGTTGTGACTAACGACGAGGAAGTTTTTTTGATATGTTTTGTAATTCAAGAGGGGTGTTTGCCACACAATACATAGTTCACGGGTGCAAATTGAATTTATCCCAAGTATTTATTTATTGATTCTCATGTGTTGTTTATGAGTTGATGGATTTGGAGTAAGGTTTTAAAATCTTTAATAATGAATCTCTTGTACTTTGTTGGATAATCTCATATTGTAGAAAAATTCACTTCAGGTCCTTAAGTTCTTCTTTACATTACTATTTTTGTGATATTATGATGAGTTTAAATTAATTTAATATGGAGTTATTTGAATTTATTTTTCTTTTTAAATTTTTAGTTACTATACATTTTGCCAAATTAGGAGAGATAGGTCAAGAACTATCAAGGGGGGTTTTTTGCAAAAACTTGTGATTTTTAAAAGTGATAAATTTAAGTGATTCTGAAAAAAAGTTGCTAATAATAAAAGTTGAGAGTATTTACAAATTGATTAAAAAAACAATTGAGAAGTTGAAGTAGATGGGAGAAGCTGGGGTTTGAGGGTAAATTACATTTACCTCCCTTGGGGTTTAACATAATTACAAATATCTTTCGTTGTTTGAAAAATTATAAATACCCTCCTGAGGTTTGTAATTTTCAACCAAAGATTTGAAATTGACCGTTTTGTCCTTGATTTTTTTGTTAAAATGTAGAAAAATCAGCGGGGCAAATTGCATTATTAACTCATCTGTGGAAAAAGATAAGAATATCTCCCTGCGTATTATAGTCCAAAAAAATTCAAAGAATTTTTAAAATTAAATAAAATGCATAAGGGCATTTTGGTCCATTCACCTATAAAAATGGATGAAAATGAATTATTTATTAAACGGTTACAAACCTCAGAGGGGGAGGTGAGACATTTATAAATTTTCAAACAATGGAGAATATTTATAATTATGTCAAACTTACCCTGGGGGTTTGACGCTTTTAGCTTCTAGCTTTTTTCGTCTTAGGTTTAGAGATTGAAAAACAAAAATTGTGTTGCGACACTCTTTGTTAACAAAAATTAAGCTATAAGTTAAGAATCATTTTTTTTTTTTTTAAGTTTTTTCAAACACCCACTAAATTTAGTATCTCTCACTTTTACCAATTCTTTCGTTTCTTTTTTTGTTTTGTGGTTTATAAAATTATATCTAAATTACCCTTGATATTTATTTTCGTCCTACAAATAGATCCATCCATTATTAAAATTCATGGAATTTGTTATATCAACAAAAAATTGAATGAAAATCCATATTTACTTTAATTGACTTATTATAGTTCAAACAAATTACCCTTTATAAAATAATACGTATGCGGAGGTACATTTTCATCTTTGTAAGGATAGTTTGGTAACAAAAGATTTATTTAATATACAATAAGTTTGTAAGTTAATCGTGGGTAAATATGAATTTTCGTTAAACATTTTTGTTGATTTCAATAAATACTTAACAACGGATTTGTTGGACGAAACAAACGTTAGAGAACTAGATGTAATTTCCCAAATCACAGGAGAGTTACGTATAATTACACTAAACTTTAGAAAAGAACAATGTAATTATCTTTATTTTTAAGTTTAATTACAACTGAACTTACAATTTTTTTTATAATTCATATCCAAAATAAAATAAAAAATAAAAATTATTGCAAACACCCAAGCACAAGAAGTTCATAACTGGTGCAGTTTGGTTAGTCTCTAATGTATTAATTGCAGGCATGTGTTGTGGCCCAATGAATTGATGAATTGTACCACTGCCACAAATCCTAAGGCTATTTATAGGTCCAGTTGTAAATCTACAAACAACCCATCATGCAATTTGTACTTAAAATGCATAAATGTGCACGAGGGCCATTTTATTAGGCCAACATTGCACTAATTTTCATTTCAATTTGTATGTCATTATTACGTTTGTGGTGCATAGGCAAACCTATTTTCACTAATAAAAAAAAATCTAAATTACATTCACACTCTTTAAAATTAAATTTAATTGTATAAATATTTTTTATTGTTTGTAAAATTATAAGTACATTTGTTGAAGTTGTAATTCTAATTACAAGTACACTCTCTATTTAATGCACTAACATCCCCGCAATGGGTATACCTGTAGTTTTATAAGGTAAGGGATATTTATATAATTAGGCATACCTAAGGAGGTATTGATGGAATTTATCCTAAAAATAATTCATGGATGAGAATCAAACACATGAATTTTTTGTTTCTATTTTAAAGATATATATAGATGTTATTTGGCCCCAAACATCATAGGGGTCCTCATTCAGCTCCTCCAAGAAGGCTGCAAGGGCTAGCGGCCTATCCTTCCCAGACGCAGGATCAGCGGGAGGAAGATCAGATACCTACTCGCAAGGGAAGGACCAAGAAAGGGGAGGGCGCACAAAAAAAGAAATTGCCCCTCCAAGACTTAGGCGTGCTTGGGACATGAAGGAAACGAATGTCCCGCCGGGGGAAGAAGTGGAATGTGCCAGGAACTGACTTTCTCAACTGGAAACAAAAGGAGAAATTTGCCTGGTAATAGGCCAACTATGGTATGTAAAGATCGGGGTGAAACTTGCTAGGAGGCGGAAGGAGTTGGGGGCTAGCTAGTTCAAAGGAACCCTAAACAACCTAGACACATCTTGGTAGAAGGAGGGAATGAGAAACCTAAGACCAACCTCAATTAAGCCCAATAGAAGCATAAACAATTGGGTGAAGGAAGCTCCAGCGAACTTTCTGGGAAGGGGACATAAATAGTGTAACTTAAGGGAATTCGATACTCCTCCCGCAGATGGGCGGCATTAGAAGCCCCGAAGAAGGAGGCACTCTCTAGTGGGGTGGGACTCGTTTCCCTCTCCTCATCCTCCTCCATCTCTCCCGCCTCCGATGGCTCACCTCTCTCCTATTCGGGGAAGACCCTTCCTCATTGTCTCCCCCAGCCCCATACTCTCTACCTCCTCCTCTACTTTCTCCTGCTCGTTAACCAATCGTCGAGGAGCACAAGAAAGGTTCCGCAGGCTCCACCACCTGCCACCTCGAAAGGCCGAGGGACCAGAGGCCACCCACATGGAAGAAGCGGCGGAGGGATCATCGCCTCCAACCCATTCCCCTATGAACTGGATGGACTCATCAGAAGGAGTGGAAGAAGAAATTTTTGCAGAAAAATGCTAAAGAAAATGCGAGAGAAAGAAAGATTGTACTTACAGAGCTGGTAGAAAATGTATAAAGTTGCAGTTCCCTCTTGTAAAGACATGGGAAGGCAGAAGAATGGAAGGAGATAGAGTAATAACGCAATCGAGTGAAGAAGGTGTGGGAAGGATGGGGTACCCATAGAACGTGCAAATAACCGCCTCCCATTGGGCGGTTACCAAGTAGAAAACTAACTGACGTGGGCAGCTAGTGGTAACTGTCCCCTATGTAGGGGGTGTGGCCAACACGCGCGTAGCCTCTGCAGAGGCCTACACCCTAGCCTGCCATAAAAGCAGCCCCCAGTCATCATGACAGGCGTGACCCAAGGTGACCGTAACCCTAGACGACTGTCACGCTTCCCTTAGCAAGGATGGAAGCTCGCCTGGGACCGACTGAGAAGGAAAGGAGATCAAACCTCCTTCGCGACCACAAAGGACCTCTACTTAGAGTGGGAACGGTAATGAACCCTCCCTCTTAGAGTGGGGGCGATTGATTGATATATGCCAAAATGGTTAGCCCAAGAGCAAGGCTCAAAAGCCCAAAGAGGCGTCTAGGAGCCCAATGAGAGTTATTAGAACCCCATGCAGAAGCCCGTATATTTTCAGAAGAGGCCCAAAAGGGGCACCGGTCCAGGCCAAAGAAGGACCAGTCAGGCCTCCCCCAACGAAGGAGAGGCCCAGACCAAGCCAAGGACGAAGCCCCATCAAGGAGGCCTAGGGCAAAAGCCGAAGCTCATCACGTTCGGATAGGGGTAAAGTCGGCCTTATCCTTATCCAGAGAAAACCCCTTCAACTGACCTCCTACCTCCAAGGAGTCCGAGGCTACAGACATGGATTAAAGTTTCGTTTCCAACACATGTTTTGAGTTTATAAATATTAGAAACATTTCGGAAATATTTCGGAAACGCTATAGAAAAATCGTAAAATTAAAGAAATATACATAATAGTTATAGAAAAAATTAAAAATATTACCTTTCTCTTTTTTATTCAAATATATCTAGTTTAATTTTGTATCATATAGCCAATTAACAATATTTTTATGTGGTATAATTATGTATTTGGAGTTATTAATTGATGTAGTTGCTATTGACAACAAATGATATAATAATATTTATTTTTAACTATGTGTTATAAAATATCTATATTATGTTTATATTTGGACATATAACATTACTAATATAGCGTAATATTAAATTTATTATCATTAAATGAAATACTTATATATATGACACAAGAATTTATATACTTGTAGCTAAAAGTACGATACAAAAGTTTTGCGGAAAAATTAGGAAAAATAAAATGTTTCTTAGGAAACTCAAAGATTTCGAAGGAAAATTAAGAAAAATGAAGTGTTTCGAAGGAAACTATATAATTTCGAAACTATCATGTATTTTTATTTTCATGACATCGAAAATGGAAACGTTTCCATAGTTTTGATGGAAACGCATGGAAATTTTAAACCATGGCTGCAGAAGTCTAGGAAGGCCAGTACTCGGTCCTCCTAGTCCAGGCCGATGAAGAGTCCCTCCCAGCTATGGCTTTCCTCTATAAATACTAGCTTACTGGGTTGGCTCAAGATATATTTTCTTAGCACTGTAGCACACGAATTTATGCTCTCAAGCTCGCACTAAGTTCATTTTTATGCTCTTTTGCTCACGAAATCTCACCCTTTTTTTACTTTATTCAAATTTAATCTTCTACAACTAGTGCTAACGGTTTTTTTTGCAGGTCCCCTTTTCATGGCTTGCAGAACCTAAGAATCACTCCACTCAAATTCAAGAACGAGCTCTTTTAGCTCACATCAATTTTATTATATTTTTTAACTAATTCATTCCCTTTTCTTTTAGTTATTTCAAATTATATTGTTTGTGGTTAATTAATTTTTTTCCCAAGAAAAGAAATATATAAATAAATTTTCTAGTATGTAATCAGGCTAGGTTAATAGAGGAGGCTAGGTTAATAGTGGATTCGAGTTTAATAAAACGTGTGAATATTTATCTCAATTTATATAAGTTTATAATAATTTATCTTATTGTTCATAAATGTAGCGTGATATATTAATCAAAAATTAAGAAATTACTGTAATCAAATATTAAGATATTACTGATAAATCGAGTCTGAACTGTAACTCTTTTCCTTTATCTTTTTCCAACATAGATTTATTTATTAAATATAAATCACAAAAGAGTTGACCATTTGAGGGGCATAAGAATTGTAAGCCGTCGGATCCTGATGGGCCTGCCCAGTTCACCATCTCACGAAAGATGGCCCATCCCAGTCCTTTAATATCTTTAGCCCTGTATGCTTGTGTTGATCTGACGGCCCAGCAGATTTCTCTAGAACTGATAAGATCCGACGGCACATAATTAGTAAACTTTCAAAATTTTCTGTTTGTTCTTTCCCTAGAAAGAGCGTACATGTCGGATTTTCTGTTTTAAAATTTATTTTATCTTCTACTTTATTCAATATACACAGATCAGATATATAAATTTTTCTCAAAATAAAATATATCATGGCATCCTTATACACATAGCCCCATTTATTTTGAGGACGGAATTAAATGAGTGATAGGATTATTTTGAACTAAATGAATGATAAAAAAACCTTGTATAAATTGTAAGGTTTTTACTTATATGTATCATTAAATTCTGATAAAATCTGTGAAGTGTTTACTTTGTTGTATTTACTTGTATTGGATGACAAAATTACCTATTAGCCCATCAATGGCACCTACTCCATTATCATTTGAGGGTAAGATGGACTTTTGCCCATTGCATTTATAGTTGTACAAATTACATGATAACTTATACCACCACCTTTGGTGGTATAAGTTATACAAGTGTAACAGTAATTAATACAAGGCCCTATAATTGTACAGGGCGCCCATACATGAAAGTAAACAATATATTATCCTATACTAATTTTCTTATTCAGGCTAATATATCAAAATAAACGGGGCCATAGCGTATATATGCTGAATGAAGTAGACGATGGAATAAAGTTTGCAACAGAAAATCTTATTCAAAGTCATCATTGCTTTGAGAAGAAAATAGTGGTGGTTTCTTTTGTTTTTTTTTTAAAAGTGAAAACGATGAAATATTATTTTTTAAAAATAAATCAATTACAATCATTCATGTCAAATATCTATATTTAACAACGATGACTATAACAATTATATATTAATCACCAATATCAGATAATTATATCGAATCAACATCTATTATTATAATAGAACGATACCTACTAATAAAGTAGAACAACATTCACGTATTGACGAGGTTCAAACTTATGACTTTAGAGCTATAAGACCTCAACTTCGTCAATTGAACCAGACCTCATTGACAAAACAAAGTTTCTTGTTTGTTCATTAATTAATTACTAGACTACTAGCAATTGTACACACCGGATGCATGCCCAAATTATAAATAGAAAAATCATATTTATGTACTAATTATATATTTGTGAAGAAACATATTTATTAAAATCTCTATAATTCTTAAATTTTTTTGATATTTTTTATATTTTATTTGACCCGTTCAGATTTTCACTTTTGGATCCGTTCCGTTTGACGACAACGTGTCTTTTGAATTAATTTTTTTTTAACCATTTCACCAAAATGCTGTCACAACATTGGTTGTTGTTTCTAATTCAGTCTATTCTTTTTTTTTTTTTTTTGTTTTTTTTGGGTAAGACTATTATTAGGGCAAGATTCTGCCACGGTTGACGGTTCTGTTAACAATTTGATGGCAAATGTTGTATGGGACTAAATTTGAGAAAGAAATTGAACAAATAAGACTAAATGTGAGACAAATGCAACAAATGGGACCAAATAAAAAAAGGTCCTAAAATATGGAACTAAAAATGAAATTTTCTGTATTGTGTCGTTACTAAGTTGTCATCAATGTTTTGAAACCCAGCCCAACCCGCCCGGTCGGACCGCCCGAACCGCCACCCAGGCCACAAAATGGGTTGTATAAAGCTTGAAAATCGGACGAGGCAAAAAACCATTTTTTTTTTGCAAAAACTGTTCGACCGGTGAACCAGTTGACCCGGTGCTGGGTTGATTGAACCTGCCGGCTCAATATCCTGTATAAATGCATTACAAAATCCCTAATTTCTCTCCTCTATTTTCAATTCCTTAGCATTCAACAACACCGTCAATTCTTGTATAGTGTATATTGTAGATGGTAGAAGATGGGTAGATTAGATAGTAATGGTGGATTGGAAATATTTAAGTTTGAGCGTAGATTAGTTCTGTTAAGTTTGGAAATATTATTTCTCTTAAGCTTAGATTATTTTATTTAAGTGTTAAGAGTGAAATTGTTAAATTTAAATTTTAGATTTGTGACATTTGTTAATTGATTTTAGTTAAATAAAAGAATGTTCATTACTTCATTTCTTGTTCCTTTTTTGTTTTGTTTTTTTGCTCATTTAACTAAAAAGAATCGAAATATTTTTCTTTGTACAATGTTTCTTGTATTTGATCTTTATTAGTTTGTTTTCAAAATTATTTTATTATAATTATATAACATATTGAACTATTAATGTCAAATAAAAAGGGTGAAATTTAGAAAAAAGATAGGTTGTTAAGTATATTAATATTATTTATTATTTAATGTCATTCTAAAAATATTAATAATTATTTATGACGTCACTGGTCCGACCACTGTTGACCCAACGGTTGAATCAGTGACCCGTAACCCACTTCATTTTCCAGTTCAATGAACGGTCCGGGTTTTAAACATTGGTTGTCATTATAGATGAGTCACTAATTATTTATAGTGATAATTTTATATACAATTTTGACTAATAATTATACCGTCACAATATTAAAACTACTATCACTTAATATACATTAAGCGACAATTTTAAAATAACACTTAATATTTTTCAATAATATTATATTTTATTGTGAGTGAAGAAGATCCTGCATGCATACGTTCTTTCTCGAAGTGCAAAACTATTTCCTCGATAAAAGAATTAATTACATCATGTAATATAGTCGTGAAATATCAACAAAATTAAGTACAATAATAATTTTATATCAAAATATACATTACTATAAAAATAAACATCCATTAACATATAGATGGGAGCCCACTTGAATCTTTTTCCTTTTATCCCACTTAATGTATGTAAGCTATGTATATATAAAATTTTATGTCTTATATATATATATATTTAAAACATATTTTATACCCATAACTTGATCAATTTTATTTTAATCAACCACGTGAACTAAACCTTATTTAAAATCTCTATTCATACTCTATATATGGTGCTTGCCAATTGCAATATATTAAACCATAGCAATAATGTCGCAAAAAGATAAGATATATGTGATAGTCGTGTATCAAGAAATCGAGGTAATTGTTGAATTTTTTATTTTAAAGATAATATTATCTCGTATTGTTGCTGATACTGACAAAATGAATTTGTCTTATAGGATATAACTATTCTAACAATATCAAAATAGTAGCATTACAAATTTTGAAAAAGAGCGAACTAGAAGGAATATATTCAAACTTTGTCAAAAGGAAATTAACAAATGCTATAAGATTAGAATGCTTCTTCGGAATTCATGGAATGAAATGAAATGGGAGGGGCTTATGTATAGAAGTTGAAAATGTGTCATTAAATAGACATCATGTTCAACTAGATTATATACTTGTAAAAAGTTATAACTTTTCATCATAACGGACACATCATTTCAATTAAAAAACAAATTATCTCACCAGACTTTAAACATCATTTCAATCGAAAAATACGTCATTTCAGTGATTGACATATATTGATTTGATTGGACACGAGGGACCGACGACAAGACACCATCAACCATCATTCACATATTCACGTATCTCACCAGACTATACACACCATTTCAATCGAAAGATACGCCACTTCAGTGACTGACATATATTGATTTGATTGGACACGAGGGGCCTACGGCTGGACAACATCAACCATTATTCACGTATCACGAGTTTGTTATGTGTTGCAAATAACACTAGAAAAAAATTTAATACTTAACTATGACTAATTACCATGGTTAAAAATAAATAGTCGTAGTAAATAGTCATTCACCACGGCCACACAACGATCGTTGGCCGTGGTTTTTGCAGATGTGGCTAAAACATTTGTCATGGCTAAAACCTTGTCCAAAACATTTGCTATAACTCATAACCATGACAAAAATAACTTTCATGGTGAATAATCTAGGTTCTTTCAACAGTTTTTGTTTAATCATAATTAATAATAATAATTTACCATAATTTAGTTCAAAATCAATAGTAAATTTTTTTCTAGTGCAGTAATAAATCTCTTGCTATGACTTAATTCGATCGAAATAAATTCATTCTTTAATTTATAATTCCCCCATTTTCCAACATCAAGACATACAAAATCAACTTTTGCATTAATTAAATAAAGCAATTTCTATAAAAGAAAGTCACTAAAAACACAAATGAATAAACTAGTAATATATATATGCATTATTTTCCACTAGTACAAAAGAGGAAACAAAAATCATAACAACACACATAATGACCAAAAGCACTACCATAAAGAACTCACCCCCCCCCCCCTACCCCCACCCCCTATCATCAAACTCTTTGTCTCACACGCTCTTTACTATATATAGTCATCAAACAAACTATTTGACTAATCATTTCTTACACACTTTGTACTAATTTTGACACACAACTCCTCTCAACGTTATTCCTTTCAAAGTCTTATCCTACGCCACCACAATCCCATTTTTCCCTTTATAATAATGGGCCTATCCTACGCCTACTCAAATCCTTGCTAAAACGAGTAACTCCATAGCTCCACCTCAGCATCGCTTTCCCCGTCATCCCAACTGAAACTCCCCTCCAACGACGGCGGCGGCGACATCAGTGCTCCCTCCGCCGCCTCTCCCCCCACATCCACCTCTTCATTCATATGAAAAACCTCATACTCCAAATTTCTCGAACTCCCCTCATCATCCCCCACATTCCTCGCCACCCCAGAAACCACCTCCTCCTCCTCCGCCGCCCTCGGCCGGAACGCCTCCGCAGCCTGCACCGCCGCCTTGCGTATGTCTTTCGGATCACTCGACGCCGGGACCGGCAGCCGCCACACGGAATCCGCGAAGTTGAGGCAGGCCATCTGTCCCCTGAGAGCCAACGCCGCCACGTCGTGGGCCCTCGCTGCCATCTCCGCAGTGGGGTAAGTCCCCAGCCATATCCTCTTCTGCTTGCTGGGTTCCCGCAGCTCGCACACCCACTTGTCGGAGTTCCTCCGCCTGACGCCGCGGTAGACGGGGTGGCGCGTCTCCTTGAACTTCTTCCTCCCGGCGCGTTTCTTGGGGTGGCTCGCCGCCAGAATCACCTCTTCGTCGGAATGCGACGTCCTGCGAGAATCAAGACAACCACGAGATTGCGAGTTTGATGTCGGAGAACCCATATACAACACTTGATCGTCGAAGTGAAAAGGATTAATTGTGATGTGATAAGCTGATGAATTCTTGGTGTAAGTTTTGTAAGAATGAATTTATATAGATTTTGGCGGGGAAAGGAACACACGTGTGAATACGAAGTGGACACGGAGTGTCTGAATGGTGCCAGCCTGGCAGCTGGGAGTCGAATCTTGGAGAAGAAGGTGTTTGAGTGGGGCCGGGTCGGGTCAGAGGTACGGACAAGTGAAAAACGTGTTTTTTTTTTATATAATTCTGATGTGTGTGAGTGTGAGAGTACGATTTTGAGTATTTTCTTATTGTTGATTTTGACGTTTTGAGAGGTGTTGACCACTTATGTCGTGTTTTGGGGAAGCATAATATACTTACTACTTCGAGTATTCGGTAGTGGTATGAAAATGCCGCTGCTTGTATGGTTTTGAACAAAACGAACAAACAGAAAACGGCCGCCTCATCTTTTTGTACATGCATAAATAATTCATAAAATTTCCTTTTGCGGACTAAAGGCGTGTTTTGCCTGAGTTTATTATTCTATTAGGCAAATTTCACTCACGTCTCTTGAAGTTTAGCATAATTATGAATACTTTTTATTATTTTAAAAATTATAAATACCCTCTAAAGTTTGTAATTTTTAACTAAGGGGCTGTAATGATTCATTTTGCCTTTGATTTTTTTTTTAAATTGTAGAAAACTCAACCGATGTAAATTACATTATTGCTTCTCTATGTAAAAAACGTAAGAAACATCTCTTTGTACATTTTGACCAAAAAATTTTAAAAAATAATTTAATTTGCATAAGGGCTTTTGGTTCAGTTCACCTATAAAATGAATGAAAATAAATTATTTGTTAAACGATTAAAAATATTTTTGAAACAATGAAAAAATATCAATAATTATGCCAAACCTCATGGGTGGTTCTTGTAATTCATCCTATTTTATTTTAGATATATAACATGAGCACTCTGGATAATTAAATTTTTTTTTTTTCCGAAGGAAAGGTGCTTCTGGCACTAATAATACTCAAGTGCATATTCTTTAAATGAGAGTAGAATTAGAAAATAAATCAAATTATTCAATACTCAATTAAACTCGATTAATAAAATGTTGTTTGGATTCGATTTTTAAGCATAACAGACTGAACTTGAACAAAACTTTCTTGTATGATAAGTTTTTGAGTTCGACTCGAGCTTGATTTGATGATTAGTGCAAAATAATAAAATATACTTAAAAATATTAAATTAAACAAGCTCAACTCATATTAGATTTAAATAAAGCTTGTTTGACCTTAGATTAAATAAATAATCTGACCAAATATATCCAGTTTGAGCTTAGATTAAATCAATAATCGGATCAAATATATTCAACCATAACTTTTGAAAGTCAATAACAATTCAAACATGCTTGAATAATAATGTGTTCGACTCGATGTGAATCGTTTACGGCCTGAAGTGAGAGTGGATTTGGCCGAATTTGTTTGAAAGATCATATAAATCTATATATTTTATAAGATATATATTTTTAGAGTTTATAAAATGTTAATTTTATATTAGGGTGAATTACAATGATCTCTCATGAAATTTGATATAATTATGGATACCCCCTCGTTATTTTAAAAATTACAAGTACCCCCTTAAGGTTTGTAACTGTCTAACAAATCACTCATTTCCATCCATTTTTATGGGTGAACTGACCAAAATGGCCTTATGCAAATTGAATTATTTTTCAAAAATTCTAATTTTTTTGGACAAAAATGTGCAGAGAGAGGTTTCTTACATTTTTTACACATAGGAGCAATAATGTAATTTGCCTTAGCTGATTTTTCTATAATTTTTTTTAAAAAGCATCAAGGGCAAAATGAACCATTTCAGGCTCTTGGTTACAAATTACGAACCTTATGGGGATATTTGTAATTTTTGAAACAATGAGGGGGTATCTATAATTATGCCAAACTTGAGTGGAGGTCATTGTAATTCATCCTTTATTTTAAGAATAAGGTTATGATGGATCTTATAAAATGTTAAGAATTCATGACAAATGTTTTGCTAATAGACAAGAGGTCCGGTAAGTACTGACTGGCCTAGGATGGCCAAAGATGGACCCACTAAACCTCACTCCGATAAGTATTGTCGTTTCCATAACCAGTATGAGCACCTAATGAAAGAATGTCGGCACCTGAAGAATGAAATTGAGAGGCTTATCAAGAACGACTACCTTCAGGAGTTCGTCTATTGCAAAAAAGCGCAAGGCACTGACCCCTACCAAAAGTGTGATACCCCAAAATCTACAAGTGAGCACGCGCATGTGACTTTTCCACCAAAACCTACCTACCTACACTTTTCAAAAAGATATCAAGTGGCTCATTATAAGTATGTGGAAAGTTCTTTGTAAAGGTAATGTTGGACAAGACAAAAGGGATTCTAGTAGTCATTTCTCTATGAATGACTAACTAGTTGAAACTAATGTTTTCTGAGAGAAGAAAGGAATTAATATACTAAGTATTAATATCTTTCGAATGAACTAATCTGCAGCGAGGTGAGGCAAAAACTCAACTAACGAAAATGAAATAAATTTTAAACTTTCGATAGCTCGAGTTGAGACCCAAACACATATTGTTTCCTTGACGTATGCTACTCCATGATATGTACTACGAGCAATGTTTATAGCCATGCGCTAGAACCCTGAGTTCTGATCAATGCTCTAGGAAGAATTCATTTTATTTCATATAAGGTGGCCCACCTTCTCACTCATCTAGATAGATTCATCAACGCTATATTACTACAGAAAATATTTGAGCTATGAAGCTATCTTCTTAACTCATAATTCGTTAGGGTCATCCATCAAGTCTTTGCTAGGACCACTCAATATATAGGGCTGTGGATTCGAGCATTTTTCAATCATTCTCATATGCTTATTCTCATATGGCTATTGAAGTCTCAAGAATAACTCTTTTGGTTAGTCCTTTTGTGAGAGGATCTGTCAAGTTTCTCTGGACCTCACACAGTCCAGGGATATTATCACATTCTTCAAGCGTTCTTTCACCGCACCATGTCTAATATGAATGTCTTCTATTGCCATTATATGTATAATTCTTAGCAATCTCAGTGCATGGACACCGTTGCAGATGACCCCCACAATGGCACATCTTAGAACAAGTTTCTCAACCACTCGGCTTCTTGACTTTGCTTGTGTCAGAATCAGAGCAAATCCGCGTATTCTGCTAGGTGGACGCCTCCTTCGGAGATACTATCACTTAACCACGACTCTCCAATTCCTCTCTATAACAATGCCATCTCATTTGCAGTTGTCGAGACGATTTGAGGCACTCATAGCCACTTTAGACGCCGTAAAATACAGTCACGCAAACGACTCTGTGTTAACATTCTCCACACCTCTATGATTAACGATGACGGTTGCGTTGGGAGCCAACTTTAACACTGCCGTGGCAGCTATTGCATTTACTAGACAAATATCTTTAGCTCTTCAGAGAGAGAAAGTATGTGTGTGTTTGTAAAGAGGACTTTAGAGGTAGGGACAAGCATTACAGAATATGAGTAGATTTTCGCTTTCAAATTGTTGGGTATATTATCTGTAAAGTTGTGTCATGAAAAAAATCATTACCCTAAAAGCAAATTTTCGAAACAACAGTGGTGCACTTGTGAAAATTGTTCGTCCCCGAAGGATAACATAACTACTCTCTAACACGTGCACTAGTGATAGAAAGTTAGAATAATAAACTAAAATTACACTCAGAATGTAGGAAGAAATAGAAGAGGAAGGAGAAGACTCGATTTCCAGGTGTGTTCAAAATGTGAGCGAAACCAAGAATACCAAAATTTTGTCGAAAACCTTTTGCTCTTATAACATATTTTTCGACATATACACACGATTTCTGTTCTTTACCTTGGTTCTATCTGAACCTTGAGGGGATTGACACCAACCACGTCTAACTTACGTATGAAACAAATCCGATGAGATAGTTTGTTAAACTCATATCAAATTTGGATATGCGTCAGTGGGCATACAGGGTGTGGGGCAGGAAATACAATATATTTATTATACTAATATAAAAAAAAATTTATAAAAAATATATATATAAAAAGGAAAGCTACTTCTACTCACAATTGATACTTTTGCAACATCGCAACACCAAATTTTAAACTACCAATTATAAATATGTATATAAATGGTAGATATAATAAAAATTTTCCCACGTAGAAAACGTGTAAAATGTGGCCCCTTGTTAATTAATTGATTATAAGCATATATATATATATATATATAGGTAGGGGCTGACAACCTTTGTGCGTACGATGGAATTTATGTGGGGTACAGCCCAACTTCCACTATGTCTCATCAACTGTTAATTAATAATAATAATAATAATAATAATAAAACGACAGAATTGATGTGTGGGGATTTCACAATAAAAAAAAAAAAAGAAAAGAAAAAAAGAAGTGGGGAACATCACAAAATTTCCACATATGTCTTATCAAGTGTTAATTAATAGTAATAGTGTGATGATGATCAATTCAGTGTGTATTAAGAGTGAGGTTTGGGGGTAAGACGTGTGATTATTTCTACCTCAACTTTTTTGCCACACCCTGAAAAGGGCATATGCTAATTATCATCAAGATTAACTGTTTAAGTAGATTTATTAATTAGCTCTTAATTTTGTATTAATTAGATTATAATATAAGTTGGAGTATTTTGCATGATGCATGATCATACGTTGTCTAAACATACTTTTCGCGTGGTGTTGAAGTAAATTTATTCTTTAAAAAGATTAGAGCTAATTTATTGAATATTTTTGGAGCTTATAAGATGAGATCATATTTTAAAAATATATTTGTGAAATGCCTGGATGATATAATAATAAAAAAGAAATTTCACTAGAATCTCTACGTTTGGATTGTTCTTTTCTCAAATTAATTAGCAGTATGCGTTATAATCATTTCGAGGAAGTTGGGGTTCCGCCCTGAACCTACCCCGAATGGGATGGGTTAAGGCCCAATTAAATGGATTTTGGGGTGGGTTCGTGTCCAATTAAACGGGCCCCTGGTTTTGTTGCAAACTACTTGGATCTGGATAAGGTAGAATAACATTATTTATATTTATTTATTTTTCAATTTGATATATTGAGTTTTTAATTTTTGTAACTCACCCACCTCACTTATTTGAAAATTATAAGTGAAAATTAAGTATATATGATATTTGTATTTAAAAGATTAATAATGAACAATCATGGTAGTTTAATGAACAATTGAAATGTGATTTATTTTCCTATATTAAGTGATTTGAAAACTTGAATGATTTTGGTGGTACTTAAATGCATGGAGTTCATTTGTAGTTGTATGTTTAATAGTATTCAAATATTAATTTTGCTTAAATTATGATTGGTGAATTAATAACTAGTATCTTTTTTAATATAGTTTGTTTCAAGGCTTCACCATATAAATAATAACAAATTAAAAAAATATAGATATGATAATCTAAATATAATTTAATAATTGTATAAATAATATAAGTTTTATGATTAACTTAAGAAAGTATTTAATTCATAATAATTTTTTAAAAAAAATATTTCAGGTCAAACAGGTCAGACCCGTCCCATCGGGTTTTGGATCCGGGCGGGACAGATCCCATGTCCAAGCTAGAGTTAGGCGGCCAGGTCTCGGATCCACCCAACTCATGCCACTGCCAAGCCTAATCAGTAGTAACTTTTACTCATTATTTTGATTTTTTACATTATTTTCGTATGAACTTGTCGTCGTGGCATATCATCTCTGTTCACATATAATAAATAATTTTACACGCTTTAAATATACTATAAATAAAATAAAACATATAAACCAACACATCATATTTTTCTTTAACAAAAATCAACTTAAGAGTATTATCGATATAATAAAAAAAATAATATAGTGGTGTTACAAATTGTCGTTTGTGATGAAAAATACCTTTTTTTTTATACTAAAATAAATATATAGCAGCTGGGTTTGGTCGCCATGTTTTTACAAGTTCGAAACTACCAAAAAACTACCAAATGTGGTGCAATTGTATTATAATCTTGGACTACAATTTATGCAGCAAATTACCACAAATACATTGGTTCAATTTGGGGGTATGGAATGAATTTCTAGTAAGCAAATTGCAACATTTTTAAAGCCCATTTCTAAAAGGGCTATGTGTACATTCTTATAGCCCAACAAAGACAATAAGGCCAGACCACAAAAGAACCAACTAGTTTAGGGCTATAGGAATACTTCTAAGTTCTTGACAATTGATCCCGACAATTCATCCCATATTAATTGCAGACGATACGATTTATAAATTTTAAGATCTTCTATCTCCATTAAAGTATGATTCAAGAGCAAACTTGTAAAGATCAGGTAGAAATAGACAATAACTCGTGCGATGGGATCTTGTTGTGTTGCACGCAATGTTAGGATCAGATGAATTTTGACCATAAATCTAAAGGATAAATTATATTGACACTACTTAAAAATTAGGTTTAATTACACAAATAAATTTTTATTTTTTGTAATATTATAAGTATACTCCCTGAGGGGTGTCGATGTAAGTTTTCTTGGGGTCTTCGGTGTAATTTTTGCTTCTTAGGAGGTGCTAATGTAATTTTTTGAAGAACATAGGTATTTGTTTAATGTAATTTATCCTATTTCTAATCTTATACGTGTAGAGTTATCAAAATCAAACCTCTAAATCACAATTTTTACTTCAAAACTCATTTTATTTTATTTTATTGAGACAAATAATGATATATATGTATCATCAACTTCGATAAAAATTCAAGTTGTTTCCCTTTTCTTCAGATTTTTACTCAATTCATTATTTCTTATTTCATCTTGAATTAAATAATCCTATCTATATATAATAAAATAAAAATATTAAAATCATCCAAATAAGCATCATGTATGCGTATTTGGATGGCCTCTTTGCATTATATTTTGCAGCCTGAGAAATAATGCTTTTTTAAGATTTAATTTTAGATAAATTTATGATTGTTTTCTTTATTAAAAATATCCATCATATATTTTCTGATAAATTATTTTTAATTTTTATTTAGATTAGTGTATAATTCTTTATCTTTATCCAAAAGCCTTGTAGATTTTTTCGAAATAAATTTGTTAGTAATGTAATCTAAATTTTTGTTTAAGAAGAAATTAAGATATACTTTGAGAATATTTTTTGTTTATAAAAACACTTGCCAATAATATATTCAATTATACTCATTGTCTGCTTGGATAAACAATTTCATGCGTTCTAGAGATAGAACTTCTCTAATAAAAAAATTTCCCTTCTGTGATTCTATCAACTTGAAATTATCCATTTTTGGAATAAAAAAGTGGTACTTTATTTATATTCCTCAATCTAAACTTTATGACTTTATTTGATTCATTGTCTCGTTACGTGAGTTATGATCTATTTTGACTTTATTTAAATTTTATAATTTTGTCCTCAAAGGACGTCATTTCACTAGGGAGATGAGATATCGGAGCTTATAAGCTACTCAAACACCTCGTTTGCAATTAATATGAGACTTCTATCTATATCATTAACCCCCTAGATGTGGGGTTGGCATATAGCATTGTCCCTACAAATAACAATTCCAAATATTGTAGCTTGTGATTCGATCAGTACCCCTTTTATGAGGTATTGTCCGTTCTAATTTCGTGCGAGCCTAACAGTTTTGTCTTGAAAATGCGTCTCACTAGGAAGCGAATGTCTCAAAGCTCAGTTGCTGTTCAAACCTCTCATTTGCAACCAATACAGTATATAGTGCCTATAACATGTATATATTTTGCTATAGGGAAAAATGCAAGCAACTCCACTATGATATTGTAAATGAGCAAATTATCTTCTATGAAAAATATAATAGCAATTTATGTCCCTGTATTTTTAAAAATAAATCAATTTACCTTCTCGTATTCTTTTAAAAATAAAATAGCAATTTATTCATTTGCAAAAATTGCATTAAACCCTTTTGCTATAAGTACTTTCATTTGTGAGATGGTATGTTTCAGCGAAATAAGATTATTGTTGCCAACATTTTAAAGCTATTTGATCTAGGGCATATAGAAAACTTGAATTAATGTTCAGAACTTTCCTACAAAGAAAAGAAATTATATCAATTCAACTATAAATTTTAGCATAAATTACATTGGTACACTTTAAATTAGGTTTAATTACACAAATATCTCTTGTCTTTTATAAAATTACAAATACATCGCATGAGATTGTAATTATAATTACAAGTACACCTCCTATATTCAATAACAAAATTTTAGACAAACACTCGGGTAAAATGCCTTTTTAGTCACATAAGATCAGGTTATTGTTAGTGACGATTTCAGTCCCATAAAATACAAATTCAGGTATTTTTAGTCCCAAAAGGTAATGCGCTTTACACATGTCTGTTAACAACCGTTAACTTGGGACTATAAATATCTAAAATTGTGGGACTACAAATACCTAAAATTATATTTTATGGAATTAAAAATACATAAAATAATGACCATGTCCTTTAACTTGAGACTAAAAATACCTAAAATCATGTTTTATGGGACTGAAATCGTCACCTGCCTAATTAGTTTTGGTACTAAAGATAATAATAACCTAATCTTATGGGACTAAAAGAGCATTTAGCCCCAAACACCCTGTGTGTATACTACACTAACACAGAGATGTACTTGTTATTGTATTAAAAATATATGGTATTTGTGCATTTAGGTTTAACCTAAAAAAGCATCGATATAATTTACCATTATTATTTATCATCGGAATCATTTTCTAATACACGTGTTAAAAGCAACATAATTTATCCATTGAAAAATTACAAAATTTGCATGTGATGTCCTAATTGCATTCCTAAAAATATTCGGTTTAATTTAGTTCTGTAATTGTATGCTTTTGGTATTTTAGTTCTGGGCTTAAATGTATTTTTGGTCTTGTAACTTAAGTTATTTGGTATTTTCCTCTTTCAACTTTCGTTCGTGGCATTTTGATCCTATATTTTTTTAATTTTCGTACTTTTAGTCTTTTTTTTTCGTCGAAGTTCACCTTGCTCACCGGAAAATGCATGTGCCTCTCACGTGACATTTTAAAATTAGAGTTTTTGTTCCTATTGGCCCATTTATGCCAGCATTTTGTCCTGTAACTTTTAAAGATAGCATTTTGGTCCTGTATCTTTTTAATTTTCGCGATTTCGGTCATTTTTTCCACTGGAATTCACCCTTCTCGTCGGTGAAGGTGAACTCCGGCGAAAAAAAAAGAACTGAAATCGTGAAAATTAAAAAAATGCAGGACAAAAATGCTACCCTAGAAAGTTAAAGGACGAAAATGCCAAATGACATAAGTTACGGGACTAAAAATGTATTTAACCCTTTAGTTCTGTAACTTGCACTAGAAGAAATTTAACATTTGACCACGGTTAACTTTCATAATTAAAGATAAATAGCCGTAGTAAATAATCATTTACCACGGCTACACAACGGTTGTTGGCCGTGGTTTTTGTGAGTGTTGTTAAAATATTTGTCATGGCTAAAAGTCATAAAAAAAATAGTTACCATGGCTCATAGCCATTCCAAAAAATAATTTACATGGTGGATTGTCTAGGTTTTTACAACGGTTGTTTAGCCATGGTTAATAATAATTATTTTCCATAATTTTAGTTCATAACCAATAAAAGTGTAGTTAATAGTAACTTTTTTTCTAGTGTTGTTAGGGTTGTAAACTGGTTTTTCACCTTTTTATTTAATTTCGCTATTTCAAGACAAAATTGACCAAAAATTTTAATGTTAGCTGGGAAGTGACATAAGTGGCTAGAATTATGATGTTACTTTCTGGACAATTTTAAAAATTTCAGTCAATTTTATCCAGAAATCATAAAATTAAAAAAAATAAAATAAATAAAAGATCATTTTACAATCCTAACAAATTAAAAAATTAAGGGATCAAATAGATAAAATTACAGAATTAAAAATGCATTTAAGCAAGGATATTAACTCATTTTACGTTGCTGTCTTCAGGGCTTTCGTGGCAACAATTCAAAAGTTAACTTGAATTGATACTCATCACGACTCTGTGTACAACAATTACTAGGGTTACTTTGCTGTCTTCATGCTAAATATTTTTTTAGTCCGATAAAATTAAATTATTTTTTTTATTATAATTTAGACTGGTGGCATTTTCAATCTCATAAAATACGATTTTAAGTATTTTTAATCCTAAGTTAACGTACGTGGTCATGATTTTACGTATTTTTATTCCACAGTTAATGACTGTTAACAAACATTTATAAAGTACATGACTATTTTTGACTAAAAATACGTAAATTCGTATTCCATTTGACTAAAATCGTAATTTGCTTAAGTAGTGGTGTCAAAAAGAAATATAATATCCTAATCTTATAGGATTAAAAAAATATTTTGCCCCTTAAATAAAAAAAATAAAAAAATTGCCCCTTAAATCATTACAACTATAATTGGAAAGTTATTACATTATACCTGGTTCAAAGATTAAATTACCCTAGCTAGACAGTTGGAAAACCGTCCTATTTACTCAAGACCCGCGTCTTTTTACTTCGGGGCTCTAGCGACCCGTTCAATCTGGACCATGGATTCTCTGACAGCTCATATCTTGAAATGATGTTACGTGAACCGGGTAAGTAGATATACTTAACCTATAAATATCCTCTATCTACTGCATTTATGATAAGACAAATTTATTATTTTCTACCGTAATTACTACTCTAATTCGCATATTATCATCTTGAATTTGAGGATGAGGATGACCACTTTAGGATAGCAAATTTAGACTTGCAGGAGATGGCAATATTCGAGCCGAATCAGAAAGATTTAAGGTAGAGAGGAGGAGGAGAAAGAATTAATAAAAGAATTTAGCATTTGAATGTATATTTCCTTGGCTTTGGGCTTTCGACCTCGTTTTTAATATGGGTGAAGCTAATAACAAAAAATGAATGAAGTGGATGGCATAATAGTTGAGTATCACAGTCCACTAATACCACCACCTAGGAATAAATGAAAGGTGGCAGCATATATATATGTATATTATAGGATGGATGTCGGCCATAACATTAATATATATATATACATATTCAACAGTCAAATCAAATTGAGAAAAACACGTTTGTCTGTCGGGAAATTTTAGCTCGGACCTGGTTCGGCCAAATCTAAACCAATCATATGGCAAGTGCAATACACTTGCCGTGTAATTGGTGCACAGTATAGAGAAAGTGACCAATCATACAGCAAATGTATCATACTTACTCTATAATTGGTTTGGTTCGACCAAACCTGATCTGGACAAGAATTTTCCCTGTCGGTCTGTCTTAGTCATTCAAATTAACATCACCTTTCTAATCTAATTCCAGTACTCTTATAATTAGATTCTATATCAGACAAAAACACCCCACCAAATATTATTTAAATCCACCTTTTCTTTTTGGTCACCATCAATTTATTACAAACATATGATCATATATATATATATATATATCACTCACAACAACCTCAAATGATTGTAATTTAGACAAGTTATGAAGACATACTTTCTAACAAGATTGGATATTGTCTCATGGCCGACCTCGCTACCTCTCTCTCTCTCTCTCTCTCTCTCTCTCTCTATATATATATATATATATATATATATATTTCCCCACCCCCTGCCTACGTCCAATCCTTGTAATTGGGGGTATTTTTTGTATATCTATACTACTTTTCCTTTGTTATATATATATATATTGTGTGAATTATAATTATTTTATTTAATATTTGACATAATTATAAATACTCTTTTATTTTTTAAAAACTATAAATATCCCTTATAAGGTTTGGAATTATTCATTTCGCCATTGTTTTTTAATAAAAAAATTATAAAAAAATCAGTCGAAGCAAATTACATTATTTCTCCTTTGAGTAAAAAACCATAATAAATATCTCCTTGCGCATTTTAGTCCCAAAAAATTCAAAAAATCTTATAAATTAATCAAAAATAATTCAATTTGCATAAGAGCATTTTGGTCAGTCCACCCATAAAAATGGAAAAAAAATGATTATTTATTAGACGGACAAACCTCGGGGGAGGGGGTATTTGTAATTTTTGAAAAAATGAGGGGGTATTTATAAACATGAAAAATCTCAGAGGAGGTCATTGTAATTCACCCTATATATATATATATATAGAGAGAGAGAGAGAGAGAGAGTTTAATGCAATTTACCTCCCCATAATATTGCAAGTAAACAAGGAGGTAAATTGCTTCATTTAAAAAACATAGTGGGAGATAAATTATTATTTTTTTCATTGGAGGTAATTTGTTAATTTGCGATATCACATAATAAATTGCATATATTTCCCATATACATATATATGTTCCATTTCAATCACTACAAGAAAATAGCTTCATAGCAACGAAAAAATTTGTTGCTGAAATCAGCATCGAACTAATTAGCAAGTAAAATTTTCATTGCTAATCTACACTACTTAATATTTATTTTAAATATTTTATTGCTAAATTTGTTAGCAAGTAAATTTTCGTTGCTAAACTCATTAGCAAGTAAATTTCTTGTATTAAATAATGCATTAGCAACGAAAATTTTACTTGATAATTAACTCGATGCTGAATTTTTTTCGTTGCTATTAAACGTTTTTCTTGCAGTGAATGCAACGGTAAACCAAAGTATTTCTTGATTAATATCATTATACAAAAAGTGCGTTTGTTTGTTCAAATATGCATGGGTCCGGCATAATATATCTATAAAATATTTTGTTTAGTACCACGTGATATACATCGACAAGGGTAAAGTGCATTGATATACATCGCCAAAGATTATATTTAATTATAGGATAAATTATAGCCACCTCTCTTGAGATTTGACATAATTACAAATACCCTATCGGTGTTTTAAAAAATTATAAACACCTCCTGAGGTTTGTAATTTTTAACCAAAGGCCTGAAACTACCATTTTACCCTTGAATTTTTTTTATTAAAATTATAAAAAAATCAGTCGAGGCAAATTGCATTATTACTCCTCTGTGTAAAAAAACTTAAGAAACATCTCGTTGTGCATTAAAGTCCAATTTTTTTTTAAAAAAAAATAAATAAAAAATAATTAAGTGCATAAGAGCATTTTGGTTAGTTCACGCACAAAAGTTGATGAAAATGAGTTATTTGTTAAATGGTTACAAACCTCATGGAGGTATTTGCAATTTTTCAAACAATGAAGGGGTATTTGTAATTATGTCAAACATCAAAAGAAGTAGCTGTAATTTACCCTTAATGATACGAATATTTCATTTCCTTTGTAAAATTACAAGTACACACTTTGATATTGTAATTGTAATTACAAATTTACTATTTAGTGATGAAATTTTACACAAACACCTTTTAAGAACATTACCGTAACACTCCCTCAGAGGATATATTACAATAAAACGAGTATTAGATCTAATATCATATGGTGTTGATTTTTTAAATTCTTGAAGTGAAATAAATATATATATATATATATATATATTTGGCTTATATTAATTTCCCTTTCTGCCCTTCAATAAAAAGGAAGAGCTTCAATCCCTCTCATGATGCTGATATTTTGTTAAATATTTGACTTTTTGGGTTAAAATGAAAAGCGACTGCAGAGAACTATTTGGTTTGACCAAATATTTTCTAAGATTTCGGAAAGGACATTTTGCTGCAGATACAATGAATTATTAATCCACCTTTTTGTCCCTCAACTTGTTTTTCATCCACATAAAAAATAATTATTCGGATAAAAAGGGATATTATAAATAAGGCAAAATTATACTTTTTAGTCTCGTAAAACAGAGGTTCGATATTTTTAATCCTCTGTTTTGTAAAATTTTCAAAATGATTTTAAAATTAAGAAAACTCGACATATTTAGTCTTATGATTTATGGAGTTTTCAAAACAGGTCTAAAATTAGAAAAACTCAACACATTTAGTCCCAAAAGTTCCGTAAAGCAGAGGATTAATCTGTCGAGTTTTCTTAATTTTGAGACCATTTTGAAAATTCTGTAAAGTAGAGGACAAAATGTATTAATTTTTTTCAATTTTGAGACTATTTTGAAAGTTTTATAAAACAGAGGACTAAATATGTTGTACCCCTATATATTATCTTATAGAACTAAAAGTACAACTTTGTCAGTAAATAATTATAGAAAAAAATTGTAACTCAAATCAATAATCAGTCGGGATGTAATTAATTAATGGCTTAAAGGTAATTTTGGTCCTGTAACTATACCCCATTCTCGTTTTAGTTCTTTATCTTTTTAGGGTTTCCAAAAGGTCTTGTAGCTTTTTAATTGTCACGATTTTGGTTCTCATTTCGTCAGAATTTCTCCAAAGTTGCCGTGGCAACCCAAATCTCATACATTTCCGACGACGTTGAAGAAATTCCGGTTAAAGAAAGACCAAAATCGTGACAATTAAAAAGCTACAAGACCTTTTTTAAACCCTAGAAAGATAAAAAATTAAAATAAAAATAAGGTATAATTACAGGACCAAAAATGACTTTACCAGTTAATTAATTTATAACATGTACTTAGATAATATTATTAGATGAATCGAACAATTCGAGTCAGTTGGGTTAGACTTTTTTAGTGTCGGATTCGACGTATTAGTACATTTCAATAAGTGTACTTATATTTTTAACTTTTTGTGCTAGTTGAATTTTATTCAATAACAACAATAAATAAATAAATTAGTGAGAAATTAAAACAAAAACTATGATATTGATTATTTTAAAATAAATTAATTACAATCATTCCCGTCGAATATCAATTTAACAAAGACAACTACAACAATCATATATTAATCAACCATATTAGATAAATTAAATTTACACACCACTTACTCTTACAGTAGAAGTACCACACCTACTATACAGTATTATCCCGCATATTAATGAGATTCGTATTTATGACCTCTAAAATTATGGGATCTCAATATCTTGACAACACATGCACACACAAAAAACTACCCACCCCCAAAAAAAAAAGCAAAAAGCAAAAATGAATGCGCTTTCTTGAATTTTGTGTACGTGTATATATTTTAAACCAATCATTAATATTTAAAATCGCGTAAAAGAATCGCGCTTTCTGGCTGCAGTACTCATGCATTCATGTTACGTAGTGATGTAAAAGTTTCCTTTAATTACTTGTTCTATTTCTCAGTGGAATTATATTTTGTAAGTTTGTCAGAAGTAGCTCCACAGCCTTTCACCGTCGGAGTTCGCCGGCGACTCATCCCACGGCGGCGGTGACCCCATTCTCGGCGGGCTGAGGAGCATTCCCTCCGCCATGTCCATCAGCAAATTAGGCATGTGAAACAATGCCTCCTCATCTATGAACTGATCATCCCCGCTGATCATACTTTCCGCATTAGCCACCGTTTCGTCCTTCCGATCAACCGCTTCATCGCGGCTCTCGTCCGCCCTCATCAGCTCCGCCGCTCCCGCGGCTGCTCTGCGGATATCCAGCGGCGAAGGTGAAGACGGAACCGGGAACGAACCAACATGATCCGGGAAGTTCAAAACAGCATCACTACCTTTGAGTGCCAGCGCCGCCACATCGTAGGCTGCGGCAGCCATCTCCGGCGAGGGGTAGGTGCCTAACCATATACGTGTAGTCTTTCTCGGCTCACGAATCTCCGACACCCATTTGCCACTGCGGCTCCTTATTCCCCTGTATATAGGGTGCTTTCCGGTGGTGGGCCGGCTGGTCGAGCCTCCCGCCGAGATGGCGGGGCTGATTTTGCTGCTTCTATTAATCTTCTTGGCCCTTCTGACACTAGGTTGAACATGAGGAGATTGATCCTCCGGCGACGCCGCATGCGGCGGTGGAAAAGAGGTAAAGGGTTGATGCAAAGAGTGTGGAGAGTCAGCCATATATAGATACATGTGCGTGTACGTAAATGATATCTATATATTAATAATAATTCAAATATTAAAATAAAATAAAAAAGTAGTTTTTTGTTTTAGGTAGGAATACAAGTGTGGAGGTGAAGAACAAGAGAGGTATTTGTGAGGTTTATAAAAGGGATAAAACAGTAGTGTCCATAAAAAGTGAAACCGTGGCGAATTCGTGGGATGGTTTTTGGTTTTTAGGGTTTTTAGTGGGTTTTTTTGGTATGTGATGTGTGACAATCACATTCCCACACACACGTATTACAACCTAGTTATTAGCTGTTTTCTAACATGTCCATACATGTAATGAGTTCAGTACTGATGAGGATGTATAAGTGAAGGCAACACTTCCACAAGTGCAAAGGATTAGTGTGTTTTTAACTCGGGTCGGGTCGTACTCAGTTCGATCTATAACCACTGTCGTTAATCATCATATATTTGAAAGTTTGAAATCACATCATATGGGCCCGTATAAAAATGAGCATATAGCCTTATAAATACTTCACCGTTATTTTGGGTCACGGTATGTCACTGTGACTTTCAACAAAGCATTTTTTACTTTTCTTTTGATCTCATTTAAACTGACTCAGCTATTAGAAGGTCTTTAATTATTGGGAACTAGTGATCTACTTTTTTTTTTCTTTTTTTTTTTTTAAGGTTTTGAAACGTCCAATCCAAACTACCCTTAGGACAATCTCGATTGATCCCAACCCGGATCAAGTATTGAATGCAGAATGTTAGTCCGACTGAGTTAGTTTGCCATATATATGTCATAACAAAGCTTAAGTTTCTTGAATTGAGTAAAGTAAAATATGTAGAAGTAGAAAAAAAGGGTTAAATGCAATTTACTCTCTCTGACAAGGGAAATGACCAAAAAAAATTTCGGTCTCAAATTTGCAGCAAATTATCCTCCATGATTTTAAAAATAAACCAAAAACATCCCTGTATTTGGTGTGTTGCACGCACAATTTTCTATTTTTTAGTTTTATTCTAAAATAATATTTATGTCCTTATTTAAAAAACATTGGATCTTGATTTCAATTTAATATCCAAGTTTAACTAATAAATCAACGATATAGATATTATTTTATCCGAATCAATGATCTAAATTTAAATAAAAAAATAAAAAAGTTAAAGTTATATATTATATATACAATTCAATTTGAATGTATATGCTTATATTGAATATATATCAATATACATAGATATATATATAGAGAGTGATACAGAGAAGGGGAGGTGGCGTGCCGAGGGGTCTGTGGTGAATAAGAGGGGCGGGGGAGGGGAAGGAGGAGGAGGAAGGGATGACGACGCTGAAGGGGATGGAGGCGGGGTGGCGATAGGGGGAGGAGGGGGAAGGGAAAGCGGGCGCCGGAGGGAGGGGAACATTTGGGGGGGGGGGGGGGGGGGGCTACAGCGGCACTAGGAGGGTTTTTTGGGGCGGTGGCCCCGTGAGGGGAGGGAGAGCGGGATGGCGGCAATCCGTACGTCAACTGGAGGATAAGATGAAAAGGAAAAAAATATATATATTATTTTTTATTGTAATATGTATATATATATATTTTTAAATATGTATATATATAAAAAATAATATTTTTATTGTAATGCCCAGTTGCAAGGGGCGTGTGTAATGCACACTGGGGTGGTATTTTACTTCATTTGCAAAATATAAGGGGGTATTTTGCTGATTTTCTTCTGATACGGGAAGTTTTGCACATTTCCCTTATCACTGGGGAGGAGGGGTTAAAACACATAAGATATTTGAGAGCTTATAAACTTTATGAAGTGTTTGTAGATTTTTTAGGAAAAGATCTTGTGAGCTCTTAAAATAAGATCTTAGCCCTATTATGGAATGTTTTGTTCTTTTTTTGTTTTGTGGAGAGAGTGGGGAGAAAATAGAGATAAATACGTATGTGTTTGAAATAATATGTATGTTTGAATTTATTTATTTTTATATAACTTAAAATAGTGTAAACTAGGTGTTGTATGTTTGGTTTTGGTTCTAACGTGACAAAATTCAAAGTTCATTGCAAATTATGTCTTTTTTTTGTGTATTTATATATATAATTTTGTTTGTAGGTAATTTGTAGGGGGCATTTAACTAGCATTTGAAAATGTGTCAAAATCAACAAAATGCACCAAGTCGAGGTATCTTGGAGCCCAAACATTGATCATGTTTCAGCCCATCTCGAAGATTAGCTGAAAATTAAAATAAACATAGTGTAGGAATTTATAAGCTATTTAACAAAAAAATAAGAAGTTTCCAATTAATTTCTAAGATCCTAACAAAATTCTTCAAAGTAATTATAAGTTCAGAATTACCAATGTCTTATAATTAAGCTCTATTATCTTATTTTATCCATATACTTCATGAATTTAATTTTTAAAATAAGATTAAATTAATATCTTATAAACTTTAAAAATATCATATAAAATGTATGAGCTTATAAAATCACTTAACTAAGTTTAGCCAAACACCCTTTTAAGCTCGAGTTGAATTCATTTGAAAAATGTCAAGCTGATCAAGTTCGACTCGTTAATCGTTACATTAATATATAGGGTATACCACTTGTATTAATGTGAATTGTATTGTTTTAATTATTTAAATAAACATGATTATTGTGTTAATTATCATTATTATTATTAATTTTCTGTTACAATATTATTATTATAATAAACAAAACAATAATTAGTTGCATTTGGTTATTATATCATATAATTATTAAATTAAAATAAAACCTTAAATCACTGTTGTGTTCATTATGCTGTACGTAGAATTGCATAATAATATAATTTATCATTATTGAGAATAAATATCATTATTATTATTATATAGTTAACAATATAAATTAATCAAAGAATTAAAAAATATTGGCTCGTGAGCATTTCCTGTTACTTTTAGGTAGGCTTATGAATTTAGCTTATTCTCGAGCGTAATTCATTTTTTAAATTTTACAATTTTAATCTTTTGTCTGTGACTTTTTGGTTTCTTTATAATAAACTAGCTATTGTAGCACGTCGTCCTTGTGTACATATAAAATAATATTACACGTTTTAAAGTTATTAAATATAAAAAAATATATATATATATATATATATATCAACACATTACATTTAAAAAAAAAAAAACTAACTTTAGGAGTATTATCGGCAAACCAAAAAAATAGTTTCGCAGTGTCATAAATCGCAGTTTGTGAGTGAGAAAAGGCCTTTCCTTTATATATTAGTATAGATAATTGTAAAATTCAATTTTCGGCCTAAAATTTGAGATGTAAATTGCATAAATCCTATCACTAGAAGAAATATAGTTTTTTACTAATATTAGTTATTATGTTTAAAAATAAAAAATTATTACGAGTATAAATTAACGATAATTATTATGCAACAACTATTAGCTGTTATTTCTACAAGTAAGCCAAAAAATATTGTTACAGCCAAGAAATATGGCAAATATTTGGAAAAATTGCATTTTACGTCCCATAACTTACACTGTGTCCGATTTTGGTCTCATTAAATTTTGACGTAGCAATTTTAGTCCTATAAGTCCACAAACATTGTAATTTTAGTCCCATTGACGAAATCCGTTAAAATTTTAACGGAAGGAGCACGTGCATGGGACTAAAATTGCAACATTTGTGGACTTATGGGACTAAAATTGCTACGTCAAAAATTAATCGGACCAAAATAAAAAACGATGTAAGTTATGGGACGTAAAATACAATTTTTCCGAAATTTTTTGATCATATATAAAATTATAGCGAATGGTAATTAATTATAGTCAAAATTTAAACTTTACTTTGTCCGACCGTGATAAATAATATTAATTTACTATGATTTTTAAATTACAATGATTTATAATATAAGGAATAAGTAATTCTTTGGTAGTGCATGTACTTGTTGGAAGTACGTACAATATTAGAATCTTGCACATGTGTTAAATAAAAATATTTTTTTAAGAACAACGAAAAATGAAAAAAGCCAACCACCGCCCGGCGGTGGTGGCGGAATGATGGCCCTCCAATATTGGGTGGTGGTTGAAGTGGGTCCTCCAATTATTCTAACACACTTCTTTTTTTTTTTTTTTTTTTTTTTTTTTATTTAAGTTTGGCCAAATATACAAGGAATTTTGTGCAATTTTGTTATGCCCCAATCATGTAAGTCCGTTGGACGCCAGAATTTATTTTTACATTATGAAACTTGATTATAATAATTTATGGTAAATTACAGCTATTTCTCTTGAGGTTTGGTATAATTATAAATATCTTCTCGTTGTTTGAAAAATTACAAATGTCACTTTGAAGTTTGTAATCGTCTAACAAATAACTTATTTCTATCCATTTTTATGGTGAACTGACCAAAATGCCATTATGCAAACTGAATCATTCTTAAATTTTTTTGAATTTTTTTGGACTACAATGCGCAGGGAGAAGTTTCTTAAATTTTTTGCACAGAGGAGCAATAATGCAATTCGCCTTGGTTGGTTTTTCTATAATTTTAACTAAAAAATTAAATGGCAAAATGATCAATTTCACGAATTTGGTTAAAAATTACAAACCTCAAGGGAGTATTTGTAATTTTTCAAACAATAAAAAGGTATTTGTAACTATGTCAAACCTCAGGGGAGGTGCTTATAATTTACCCATTAATTTATCATAGAAGAATATCCAATAAAATGGCTTTATCTATTTGACCAAAGTTTACAAAGTATTCACATTATCATTTTAAGTAAATTATATCGATATCCCAATATTGGGTTTAAGTACATAAATATTCTCTGTTTTTTGGTAGATTTACAAATAAGCCCCTTAGATAATGTCGATGTAATTTACCTTAGGGGTTGTTCGTGAATGTTTTTGTTCTTTAGGGGAAATTATGTAAATTACAATTACAATCTAAGTGAACATATACTTGTAATTTTGCAAAACAGAGAGAATCTTATGTAATTAAACTTCATTTTAGGGGATGTAAATATACCCTATCATTTTTTAATTAGTGAATGTAAATATTTATATGAATTTAGCATTTTTTACGTCCCGTAGATAAGGTAGCTTTCGTAACCTTAGCACTTCGTCCTACACAGGGAAAATCGTTTTTTTGGTCCCATATTTTAAGGTATTTTTTTATTTGGTCTCATTTATTGTATTTATCTCACATTTAGTCTCATTTGTTCAATTTTTTCTCAAATTTGGTCCCAAACAACATTTTTCGTCGAGTCTGTTATTGGGCAAGACTCTACCACTGTTGATGGCTCCGTTAACAATTTGACGAAAATGTTGTTTAGGACAAAATTTAAGAAAAAATTGAACAAATGAGACTAAATATGAGATAAATACAATAAATGAGATCAAATCAAAAAAGACCCAAAGATATGAGATAAAAAATAAGATATTTCCCTCTTATGTATTACTTAATTCCAAGTTTTGCTTTGCGATCAACTTTGATACTATTTGTCATGTCATCGCGAGCATGTAAGAAACTCGAGAATTGCTTCTACACTCATCAAATGAACTATCAAATTCAATTAATACCAACAACTTGTCGAAATTAGACAATTATATATAAATCATGTGAATTTGTTTTTATGATCTTTTATAGTCGTTGGTTACTGATGAATGTACTAAATTATTAAGGATAACTTACAACCACCTTTTATGAGGTTTGGCATAATTATAATCTCTCTTTATTGTCTGAAAACTTATAAATACCCCCGTAATGTTAACGTTCGTCTGACAACGAGCTTATTACGTTAGCTTTCGTTAGATTTCATCCAATTTTTGTGATGAACTGACCAAAGTGCATTTTTGGGGATATAAGTTATCATATTTTAGAATTTTTTAAAATATTTGTATGGACTAATATGCTCTATGGATTGTTTATTTTACCCACCCTTGGACTTTTTTTTATATTTTTTCAAATGTTATTTAAAAAGATCAAAAATGATAAAATTAGTAATTTCAACCTCAACGTTTAGGGCCTACACGATTATTTTCCATTTGAGGTGGGTGCTTGTAATTTTTCAAACAAAAAGGAGATATTCGTAATTATGTCAAATTTCAAAAGAGATAGTTGTAATTTATCCTTAATTGACGTTATACAAGAAATTACTATTTCTTTAAAAAATATATTAGTTCGGACGTATTTTGTTGATACACATTTATTTAAAGAAAAATTCTATACACATAATATGTATATATTTTAAATTAAACAAAACATACCAAAATTTAAAATAAATAATCTAATTAGAATAAAGTCACTTAAATTAAAAAGTTAGGGGGCAACATCATCATCATCATTTATATAAAGCCTTGGGATGTCAATTCCAATTTCATAAATGTGATTCGTTGTATGGCTGCGCTCAAATATTTTCTCTCTTTCTTTGCTTTTTGGGATTTTCTTGGAAATTGGAGAAAATGGGATGCCTCTTATAATATATGTATATAATCAACATCGGATCAACTGATTTTTTAATTCGATTCGATCGATCGAATCAATAACCCAATGATCCAGTAACTTAATTGATTCGATCCCGATTCAATTCTAAAAATATTGCTCTTATTCTATGAATTTCATTTGGATTCTACAATTTTTTGTTGAAAGTATCCAAGTAATCAATAGATAGGCTTGATAGTTGAAGCACCCTATTTTCATCCACAAAAAATAATATTTCATATACTTTTAGATCTATATTACTTTTATTTAGGGATAATTTATACTTTTATTTTCTAAAGTTTGGTGTAATTATACGTAAATCACCTGTGATTTATAAAGTTACATATAATACTCCTGATGTTTGTCTCCGACCAATAAATAGTACCCCTTATAAAGGTGAAGATGTTCCTCACAATATGTATTAGCGCATTTGAAGATGTATAAGATTAATTTGATCATAAAAGATTCGTTTGACTTGCTATAAATTAGTAACAAGTCAATTGGGAGTAAATATGAATTTTAATTTAAGTTTTCGACTAATATCAACATATTCGATCAATTTTGACTAACGAATGTCTATTTGTTGGATGAAAACAAACATTAATGACACTAAATGTAATTTTCATAGGGGGTCTAAATATAATTATACAAAATTTAAGTGGAGGGCAATGTAATTTTCCCCAATTATTCTTTTTTTGACATCATAATTTAAGAGGAGCCATTTTTCTTTTTTCCATTTTTTTTTAAAGAAAAACACTGTCTGCTTAAACAATAATAATAATACGATGCCACTAACTTTCAATTACTATTTTCAAGATTAATATAATAGTAATACACTTATTTTTTTTATTTATTTAATTCTTATCTAATAATCATATGAATAGAAAAGAAAATAGAGGAAGTATATTTTATATGATGAAGGTTTGATACATTACGCCGTGTTATATTTAATAATTGGGTCCAATTATATTGACACCCCTTCAAATTAGATCAAAACATACAAATATCTCCTATTTTTTGCTAAATTACAGTTACACCCCTAAAGTTATAATTGTATTATAACTACACTTCTTATTGAAAGGAAAAACTTACACTAATACCCCTTGAAAAATATTATACTAACACCTCTTAGGGGGTGTAGCTGTAATTTTATAAAAAACAAAAAATATTTGTGTAATAGATTCTAATTTTAGGGGGTGTCAATATAATTTATCGTTCATAATTTTGAACATTTCACCTAGGTCTCAATTGGGTGGGCCATCATGAAAAAGATAGTGTATGATTTTTATACATATATATAGGATATGTGTAAAATAATAATTAATAGGATAAATTTCATAAAATCCCCCTATATTTTAATAATTTAGCTAAAAACTCCCCTTTGTTAAAAAAATAAGCAAAAAAGCCCCCGTGTTTTACAAAATAATGCATACTCTCCCCTTTCGTTAGTTGTCACTAACGACGTTAAAATTTTGACCAAATTACCCGTTATATCCTCGTTACCATAGCCATTGATCTTCAATCACTAAAAAATGAACGGCTCATATATCAAGTAATTTAAAAATATATTATTTATTTATATATATACATATATATACTATACAAATATATATTATATATATAACAACAGAGACGGCGGCGGCTGCTGCCCAGAACCTGGCGATGTTGCCGTCGCCCCCGCAGATGGGGGCGACGACGGTCGCCCTTTCAGAAAGGGGCGACGCGAAGTTTGGGTGACCGCCGTCGCCCACCGCAAAGGGGGCGACGTCGCCGTTGCCGTCCGTCGCCCCGTTCAGCCGCCGCAGCTGGGTCTGGGCGATGTCACCCAGAAAGAAGGGCGATGTCGCCCAGGCCGGCGGCTGATTGGAGAAGACGACATATATTTTTTTTTTAAATTAAATTATTTTTACTTATAATTTTAAAAACATAAAATTTAAAAATTATAAAATTTAGTATAAATACATATATTGTTAGTTTTTTTTATGAATAGTAAATAATATAACTTAAAAAAATAGATATATTTGTTTGGTAGTTTGATATATTTGTTTGGTAGTTTGATTTGTATATTTAATAAATATAATTTATTACAATAAATACTTAATTTAGTTAATAACATATAATTATTATAAGTGACTTTTATTTATATTCATATAATTTTTTTAATTTGAAAAGTGAATTTTATTTATTAATTTTGTATTGTGATTTGTTAATTAAGTTATTAACTTTTAAATTTTATATACAATTTTAGGTATTTTTACATTAGTTAATATATTTCAAAAATAAATCTAATTAATTAAAATATATTAAATCTAATTAATAAATTAAAGTAATCAATAATATGTAATTACTTAAAATATATCTAAACTAAAATAATGATTTGCTTTTATATATATCATATATAGAGGTAAAAATAGACTTTTCAAATATATAATAATGTCAAAAGGTGTTAAAAAAGAAAGCCACTGGCACTTTTGGCGTGTGGCGTGTGGCGTGCACTCTCCGTTAATTTTGCTGTTTTTAACGGAGAGGGGGTATTTTGTTGTTTTTTTCGTAACACGGGGAGTTTTTTGCCTAAAAAAATAACACAGGGGATTTTGTGCAATTTCACCATAACACAGAGGGTGTTATGCAATTTACCCTAATTAATATGTAGTGGTGAATTACAATGACTTACCATAAGATTTGGCATAATTACATATACATTCTCGCTTTTTCAAAAATTATAAATATCCCCATAATGTTTGTAATTTTTAATCAAATGCCTTAAATTATCAATTTTGCCCTTAATTTTTTTTTAAATTGTAAAAAAATCAATCGAGGAAAATTATATTATTGTTCCAAAAACGTAAGAAATCTCTTTCTGCGCATTTTAGTCCAAAAAATTCAGAAAATTTTAATAATTAATAAAAAATCATTCAGTTTGCATAGCGCATTTCGATCAGTTCACCCATAAAAATTGATGGAAATGAGTTATTTGTTAGACGGTTACAAACCTTAGGAGGAGTATTTATAATTTTTTAAAAAATGAGAGAGTATTCGTAATTATGTCAAACTTAAAGAAGATAATTATAATTCACCCTAATATATATTATGGCGTATTAGCACAATATAAATCTAATTGATGATACGGTGTAATTCACATTATTTAATATTTTCACGTTTAGTCATATACCAAAAACTTGATAATTTATCTATATACAATAACGTACCTACTTAAATAACTTAAGTATAGTTTAACTAAATAATAAAATAATAAGTAAATAACATTTATTTTTAATAACAATTATTCTTAAAGTATGCTCCAATCATCACAAGCATATATTCTTATAAGTTCACTTGATATGTAAGCAAAAATCAAATTGGATTTGACGAACTAAAATTGTGCTAGAATTTCTCTACTCACCAAATCCCTACCTTAAATTCGACAAAACCAGATTTGAATTCGACTTCCCACCCATCCAATCTAGGTTGAAATAAAAAATGTAATAAGAATGATCCTTTATTTGGATAGTACGGTTGAGGTCGTACAGTCAAAATGGTGTGAGTTTGAATCCTATGAATATAGGTATTTAGTATACTTTTAATAGTTGTATGTTGTTTTCTTGTTTACTTTGAATTTATTAGTTGATTTAGAAATATTGATGTATTACATACTGAATGATGTAATAATTGTATGTTGATTAATTTAAAATTATTGATGTATTTTCAAAAAAAGAAATAAAATACATAATCTTTGGAACATCTATTGATTTGACTGTTTGGGGCAAGCTAGGTTTTCTTTTTTTTTTTTTTTAAATACTATGTGACTCATTACATAATTCAATACGCACATTTAATTTGAAAAAAAAATGCAATTTACCCCTCTGTGAAAAATAAAGCAGTAATTTACTTTCCTATGTTATTAGAAATAGAGCAAAATACCCCCCTAAACCCAATGTTGCACTGCACACGACCCTCCTGCATCTGATCAAATTTTTAAGCAATAAAAATATTATTTTATATATATTTAATATAACTTTTTAAATATTTAAGATATTATATATATAAACATGTTATTTAAAAAATAATATATATATATATATATATATGTTTTTCCTTTCTTCTTCGTCCTTGGGCCACCAGAGTCGTCGCCGCCGCCCCCGCCCATCTCTCCCTCCCTTCGCGCCACCGTTGACCTCATCTGCGCCCAGATCAGCCCCTCAGCCGGGCCTAGATCCGCCATCCCTGGCCGTCTCCTCCTCCCCCGTGCTAGATCCGTCGCCTCCCCAGCCCCGCTGCCACCCCATCTCCCTCCCTGGTCGTCGCCTCCCCATTCCCGCCACCCAGATCCCCTCCTCCCGGTCGACCTCTCTCTCTGTATATATATATATAGATACATTATTTAAATCTTATTATTTAAGTATATATATTCAAATTATATATTATATAATTTTCATTATTACTTATTTAAATTTAAACCATTGATTCAAATTAAGATAAAATATATACCATTAATTTATTAGTTAAATTACGACCTTAGATTGAAATCAAGATCTTAAGGTTTTTAAATAAGGACATAAATGTCATTTTATATTTTAAATTAATAAAAAATAAAAAAAATAGCGCGTGTGATTCACAAAATACGTCGGGGGGAGGGGGGGGGGCGGCGTTGCTCCATTTCTAAAAACACAAAGGGATAAATTGCTACTTTATTTTCCAGGGGGTGGTAAATTGCTCATTTTCCATAATACATGGGGGTAAACTGCGTTTAACCCCTTCAATTTGAAAGATTGATTTTCAATATATCAATAACTCAAATTAATAAGCACTTTCAAACACAAATTACTATAAAAGTAGATATACACCCACATTTATTGAACCCAAACTCACAATTTTTTTTATTGCGAGCTAGGTTATCTATTTGGTGACTACTCATGGTATAAGACCTAACTAAAACATGCTATTCTCCCTCAAGAAGTTCTTGATGGGATTCATTAAGGCTACATTTGGCTAGAAAGATTTGGAGTAAAATTTTAACTGCTTTCATATTAAATGGATTTAAAATAATCACAATGTCATAAGATATAACTCGATGAATGTGTTATTATTCATTAGATTCAAATAGATCGATCCAAACACAATATAAATATTTACTTGATGGGATTATGTTGACAAGATTCCTTCAAAATATAAAATAAAGTGGACTGCTCTTTGAAATAAAAAATATAGTATGAAATGTGGAATTCTTTGCTGAAAATATGTCCTTCCAAACACTCTCTCTTTATTTTTATGGATAATGACACCATCTCCTCTAAAATTTGGTATAATTAAACATAATTATATGTAGTTTAAAAAATTACACCTAACACTCAAAACGTTTGTTTTTATATGACACATGGATCCTTTTATTAGTCAACGCCAAATTTATTGATATTGATAAAAAAAAAACTTGAATATAAATTCATATTTATCCCTGATTGATTTATTACCGACATATTATAGATCAAATAAATCTTTTATGACATATAAAGGTGAAGGTACACCTACTCACGTGCATTAGTGTGTGAAGAAGTAAAAGAGTAGTTTAGCCAAAAAAAGAAATAAAATTATTTGACCTGCAATACGTTAATAATAAATCAATCATGAGTAAATATAATTTTTTTTTTTTTTTGGGCTAATATCAACAAATTTAGTAATTTTTAACTAATTGAATAATCTATTTGTTACATGAAAACAAACATTACAGGTACTAAATATAATTTCAAAACTATAAAAAATTTACGTGTAATTACACCAAACCAATAAATATATTTATACCATTAATTAAGTGGGACAAACTTATAATAACTAATATTAGTCGACAATGGTAAACACTAGAATACTCTCAAGTATACTTATCTTTCCACCATCTCTTATTAATTTTTGATCAGTAACTCTTTATTCATGCATATTTAAGATTAATTCATTTTATCAATGTTTACTAGTTATTTAGTTTAGTTTTTTTAGATAAATATAATAAAAGAAATTAAAGTATTCACATGAATCGAATGTGCCTAGATCAGTAGTTCGCATAATCCCTTTTCCCTTTTGGAAGGTAGAAGAGAAAATCCTCCTCACTTAGGAAAGGCCCTCCTCTGTTAAATAACTGTAACAAATTGAGTTATTAACAAGGGTAAATTACAATGGATGCTCTAAGGTTCGTTATAATTATAAATACTCACTCGTTGTTTGAAAAATTACAAAGACCTCTGTAAAATTAATGACCGTCCAATAAATACCCCTTGTGACAACCCATTGTAGGGGTCATTTGTTAGACGACCATCAATTTCAGGAGGTATTTGCAATTTTTCCAAATAACAAGAAAATATTTGTAATTATGACAAACTTCAAGAGAGCCCATTATAATTTACCCTATTAATAATGCAACAACAGAAGAAATTAACCAATGTGAATCGCTGTTTCTTCACAAAATCAACCATAAAAATCAAAGGTAGATAGAAGTTAATCTCCTAACAACAATGGATTCTATATTATCACCAGATAAAATGGTTAAAAAGTTGGATGTGTCCACAATAATACGATGGCAAATCTTTTCAAGCATAATACACCTAATTTCCCTATTAAAACATCACACACTCAACAGCTATATGACAAATTTATTGTGTTCAAGTAAAGTTACAATTTGCAGAACCTAAGAAACTATTGACAGTTGACACCTTTCTAACAAAACTTTGTGGAACCCTCAAAGAATTCTATAACTCCATAAATCCCAGAAGCCGGAACTCCGTATCATCTATTTCGAGTATAATAATCAGCCCAGGAAGAAAAGAGTATGGGAGTTCAAATAGCACATACCTGTACAGCAACCCAATGTCACAGGCACAGCTTCTTGTTCCCAATTAAAATGTCGTTTCAAGAAATGAGTGCACCAGCAGCACAGCAGTGTATGAAGACGTGAAGCTTCAATAAGAAGGAATTTCAAAACCATGACTGAATTGGGTCCCACGAGAAATTAAACAGACAGCTCTGAATCTGCTATTCGTGCAAGAAAGCAATAGATGGAGCGTGACTCGAGTGCAAGGATCACTAAACTTGATACTTCAACAGCTTATCCTTCACATGTGGCTCCAACGAGGACATGCATTGTTCCCATGCTCCATTCTTAAGCATCTGCAAGGTTTCAAGAAGCATTATTTTTTTAATCCAATTAACCACATGGTCAATAGAAATATCTTCATTTCAGCTGCAAACACCGCACTTTGGGATCCAGGGCTAAATATCAACTGGCATAACAAAGGAAGGGGTAAAATGATTTGTAGCTTTTGAGTCCCTGCTCTTTAGCAAACTACCAGAAGACTGCATTCTTCATCCTCCACCTCCGTACAGCCTATGCGGCATGGTTGCACCCTGGAAAGCTCCATTTTGGTTTTATTTATATTTTTTTAGTTGGTTCCCCCCCCCCCCCCCCCACCCCCACCGCGCGCACAAAACCCATTCAAACAAGGCCCTAATCCGGAGGAGTTACTATGTCCAAATTCTAAAGTGGGATTGTAGTCCTGTCAAGCAAAACAGTTAAACAGAACCCAACTTTATTATTGACTAGATTACTTTCAGCTTCTCATACCACTTGGCTTTGGAACTTATTTAATTAATAATTCCAATGGTTCTTTTAAATTTATTAAGCACAGCAAACGTGGGTCCCCAAGTCTTCAATTGTGGATACACCGATTAGATAGGGGATAATAGTTGTAAATTCATTTTTTAACAAGATTCTATATCTATATCTATCTTCTCAGAAGTAACCAATAGAGGGCCCACAGCCATAATCAATAGGCTCACAAACATGTAAAAAATGTAAGGAACAGAAAATCAATATGAAGATGCTCACTTGTTTATAGCCATGCAACACCTGGCAGACTTGATTGTGTAGGTCCTCACTCCTTATTTCCTGTGAAGCAAACTCAATGTGAGAAAAGGAACCAACTTTTTCCGTCTTCTGCCAAAAGAAAGCGACGTGTTCAATAATGCATCACTTACATGCCAACTTGCAATAGCCTTGCACATGAAAACAAGAGAATTTAAGGCCCCAGATGGATTTGCTCTCACCTGCAAGCCAACAGTAATATACATCGTAAAATGATAACCAAAGGTGGTGATGGCAAAGTATTAGAGGTATACAAGAAAAGGAAAAATCTTACCATTGCGCATAAACCTCTGAAAGCTTCTTCCTTCTCTATGTCATCACGTATCCTAGTCTCAAGTCGACAGACGATTAGATAGACTGATCAAATCAGGTTTTTGATTATCCAAGAAAGAGATGCTACTTCGATGTAAAGCTAATATCAGGTCATAAGGTATTGTGCCTATAGACGCATTCACAACAAAGCAGATGTGTCCCTAAAGTTTTTCCAATTAATATGTTGAACTTCTTATTCCACATGCATCAGATGGAGTATTTGGCTTTTACATGTGCACTTCGCTTTTTCTCTCTTTAATATGATGCAACTGCCTTAAAAGTTAGCTAAAGGCATAGAACAGCATTTATCAAGACTGAGAAGGAAGCAAAACTTACATAGACAAAGCAATACACCATGACTGCATGAAATGCTCCATGTGTGGTGAGACAAGCTCCGGACAAACCCATGCAAGTCTTCCAAGTGTGATGGCACTATTTTCTATGAGTGATTTGTTCAGCCCCTAAACAATCAAAACGGCCGCTATGAGAAAAGGGCTCCAGTGTGCATGGCATGATAATTGAATGGATTGACCAAACAACTACATGATACTACTCTTCATTCTCTGATTAGATGTATGGCTCTAGAACCCAATTCCACAACAAATACAAGTCCAGAGACAAAAGTAGTTCCAATCTCATAATAAAGCAGTATTGTATCTCCTCTTTGTCACTTTTTCAGTTGTGCACATTCTATCTTGAAATGGTTTGATTGGAAAACCATAGCCAACTTAAGCATCCTAATATCTGTGTTTTAGTGAATTGATGAATAACAAGCCAGGCGGCATGTCTAAAGTCAAATCACTTTCAAACAAACACCACAATGTTAAGAAATATGACCCGCACTACAGCAATACATCATCTCGAAGCTTGAGTAACAGGGCAAGAGCACAATTCAGTCAAAGGTGGATTAGTAGGGATGTCAGGAACTAGCTCCCAGTGCACCCAAAAGCTTAAACTTTCAACCAAAAAAAAACAAAAAGAACCATCTCTTTCAATCTGACCGTAAAGAATCCATTAAAAGAAAAGGGTAAATTACAGCCACCTCCCCTGAGCTATGACATAATTAAAAAATCAGCAAGGGTAAAGTAGTATTTTTCACATCACCGTCTAAAGGCTGCATAACTATTTTCAATTTGAGAGGAGTATTTGTAATTTTTCAAATAACGAGAGGTATTTGTAATTACGCAAAACCTCAGGGATATTTACCCTAAAAGAAAACATTTAGATTCTCCCAGCTGAATTAATTTGTATTAACAAATTATGTCCAGCTTCAGTCAGTCATGGATAAAACTCAGAAGAGTACAATGTAACACCCATATGCATATTGCTGAGTATAGCACAAGCGAGACATTAAAAGACAAACAAGCAAAAACCAAGGGTAATTACCTCAGGATGTTGGAGTATTGGAACCAAGCATGAGACTACAGTCAGGGCTACAGGAGAAATATCCTTGTGAACCTGAAGTTTAAAATATCAAATACTAAATGTCAACCCTCATCTAATAAACAAAATGCAAAAATGAAGTCAAATCTTTCTACCACGCATTTGGACATGAAAACAAGAAGATAATGAAGATTCCACCGAACTACTGTTGAGCACCAGAATGAGTCAACGACATCAAAATAGCATTCAAAATGATATAAATAAAAGAATTGACAATCAGATAATGGGAGCCAGAAAGTGAAGATTAGAAGAAAGTTGGAATTATATACTTTTAACTGGTGCTAATTCAAACGAAAGATGAAACTAAAAGTAATGTTCCAACACAAGGGAACTTGTTATTTGAAGAGTCAAGGATCTAAACACACACAACTAGTTACTACACATATGATGTATGTTAGATCTATTCTATGTGAATTACTTCCTCTTGAATTACCAAATCCTGTTGTTTCTCACCAATAATGTTGACACTTCATGCATTATTCATATTCAACAGTTATTCAGTAAATCAGTAGCATGGATGTAATGGAATCTAATGATATCTGTTATCTGTTCCTATATACTACATCTACAGCAACATCATTTAACGATCTTATCTTTTTGAAGGTATTACATATGAGACCCAGGGAATCATGTCCATTTGCAGGTTCCTCTGTATAATAATCCCAACAACTTTTTCAACCTCTAGAATACAAAGCTCATCAGTGTCCACTAGAATAAAAGAAAGTGGAAAGATCAAAACCTCAACCGCAACTCCAGCAATAGAAGACTTGGATCAAACCCTACGAGAACTCACAATGTACATGGTATATTTGCAGTCGAGATTAAGATTACTATTCTCCTAAAGCAATCACTCAAGAAGAGAAATGCAACTGAATTAAGTTGCCAGCATGCCTGGCACTCTACTTGATGGAGAAATTACCGCTGTACACATTGTTCAGTGAACCTCAGAGAAAAGTTTCTATGTGAAGATTTAGAATACTCAATGGAGCCAATATACAGCTAATACTGTGGAGCTTAGAATATAAAAGTATAATTGTCCACAAACTCACTTCCAGCTAACCATGGTTTTTCGGGTTGAGGTTAAAGCATGAGAGCATGTTGAAACAAGCCAAATACAAATAGAAGACAAGAGTAACTTAAAGCAGTACTACATGCTAATGTAAATGATACCAGGCCTTGACACTGAGCTATTACCTATTATCTGATCAGTCAAGATGCTGTGGAAAAGGGACTATACCTTTATTGCTAGTTCTCCAATAGCCCAACATGCATTATTCGCGACAGATGCAGTTTCCTTGAGCTTCAGGGTGTTCTGATGAGAGCATACTAATTAAATTATGAGAAATTGAAATTGAGTTACAAAACTACTTCCATTAATTCAGAATTGATGGTTTTACTTACCAATTGCTTTGCAGCAGTCTCTAGAAATTCAGCTAAACGGGGACGTAAATGAACTGGACAGACCTAATAAAACCATAAAAAAGAACCCTCAACATCTGATTGCATCAAGATATATAACAGCTGGAATACACCCGAAGTTAAAGGGGCAAAAGCTTTCAACTGCCTTAAAAATGCCACTTGGAGGAGAAACCAACAACTCTAAGAAGCATAATCAGGTAAAGTAACATGTAGGCTTAGCTTAGTAGTTGACCTAACACTAGAATAAAGTCGTTCTCAACTTACTCTAGCAAGGTCTCCCAGCAGTGCAAAGGCACTTTGCCTGATGTCATAGGCATCATCCATACAACATTGCAGCAGCAAATCCCTTAAATTACTTTGTGAAACCTAAAAGAAAAAGAAAGAAAATAAAGAGGAAAAAAGAATTCATGAACATTGACAAATCTAAAATGCATACACAAGGAAAAATATGTTTTGAACTCACGAATACATGTTCAGATGGTTTTCTATGTTAATTCTTGAGAAAGTCTGAGTCGACTTAAGCAACAAAGAGCTTGGCAACACTATTACAAACTTTATAAGAAAAAAAAATACTGTTACAGACTTAAAAAAAGGACCCATACAAAGTAACCACCACTGAGCACAACCATGAGGCCAAACTTTTATTTTAGAAATATAGTACCCACAATACCCAATATAGTTCTTCCCTTTTTCATCCCCACATCTATTTTCAGCAGTCCTCCTAGCATCCTAATAAAGGAGCATCATTTACAACCTAACCTATCCTCATATATTAGAGAGATGGCGCATTACTAAGATAGATAACTTCTCAACTAAAACTGAGTTGAAAAGCATGCTTTGTGGACATGAAGAATATGATGCAGCATGACGTAAGACATCTGGAAAATAAAAGTAACCAAACTCTCTATTCCAGGACCAAGCCCCTCAGCAAGTCCAGAGAGAAGATCCAAACAGCACACAATGAACTCTTTATCATACTGTGCCCCAGCTGAAACAGGATCAACCTAAAAGCAAACCTTTGGTCTTTCAGCCAAGAGATGAGAAATAAATAAATGCATAAATTTTGTTAGTTCCCAGAATAGTAGTAAAAGAATATAGGCAGAATCAAGACTAAATGTTTAAATAGAAAGAAACAAGAAAGCTTGATTTCAGGAAAAGATATCTGAGCATCAAGTTATGGAGCAGAAAAAGGTGGTTACATGTTCACCATGCAGAAGTGGCAAACTTGGTAGCAATAAGAACAAGCAAACTGAGACTGGGATCAAGGGAAAATTAATAGAAGTCATGTTTTATAGTTCCAAACTTGACAAATAGAATGCATCAAGCACATTAACATTACTATATTTTTTGCACGCATAAGCAAATGAATGTAAATTCAACAATTGAGGCTCTACAGAACATTTGCATGCCTATTCGAGCAATTGTCTTGTGACAAAAACAACAGACATGGAAAGAAGCAGAGGTGCTACTTGAGCCATAACTACAGGGTCAGGAGACAGATATCATGTCAATTAAAACCTTGGCCAGTTGTGAGTCTGGATGATGATTATGCACCTCTGATACACTGTGGAGCAAATTGTGAAAAGTCGGTACCCAGTGCCTATAAAAAGAGCATGTTCAATCTTCCATAAGACTGAAATGCATATTTGCAAAAGGAAAATTAGAGCAACACAAGAAGTCCTTCTGACTGCTCATCATTACATAATTTAAACTCCTTTGACAGTTGTCACAAAAGACGCGAACGCGAGGTAAGGTGTCCATGCTTTCAGATTCTTGTGATGAATGGTTGTTTTCCATCTTAAGAATTCAGGCAAAGAATGTTCCATATCTAAGATCCTATTGCCAGTAATAATATCAGATGATAAAGTACTCATATGACACTGACTTGCAGTGCAAGACATTTGTCAGTACTTCTGCAAGCTAACAATCATAAAACCAAATAGACGAAAGCAACAAAACTACTAGAAAATGTTCCATTTAATAAAAGCGACAACTATTTCTACAGGAGCCAATCGAACCTTTATGCCACCAGAACCAAGAAAAATTTTAAACTAGCACCCTCTTGACATAGCAAAAGTGGCATGAAAAAATTTCACGTGTTCAAAGATGACAGATACCTGTGCTATTGATGTAAAGCATTCCAACAGCGGGAAAAAGATCTTTGTCAGAATTCGAAAGCTGCTGCCACTTTGCAATCAATGGGGGCATCAAGATTTCAAGGTAGGTAGGCTGCCATATTCAATATAATGAGACTAGCAATAATATTTGTTAATATAATGCTGAACAAGGGGAAAAGCTTGTTTAAAATGGAGATTAGAGCAAACCTTGAAGCCAACAAACACTGATCAGTGAAAACATGTTCAGAATAGAAAGCATCTTTTCCTCAAGTGGTGATCAACAATAACAATAACAGAAATAACATCTTATAAGCACAATTATGCATAATAATTTACCTGATTCAGTTCCCTGCCAACAGCATCTGCTAATGTCCCAATAGCATCATATACAATTCTAAGATTCCGCCTCTGCAGACAGCGAAACCTATGAAAATGAGAAGAACATAGAAAGGCAGCAGAATAGGCACTGCAACAATTATGGGTGTTTTTTAGAGCCTAAACAAAGTCCGGCACTGTTATGGGGCTAACGCAGAACATAAAGATTCTAAAGCTCCTAACCAGATAACAAGAAGACAGAATAGGGAGGACCAGAAATGCACGTCAACCTGATATTTTCCAAAGGCCAACATTAAGTGTTGCAAGATGATATCCAACCGTGGTGCCAACTCTTCTGCAGCTTCCTGCATTTTACAAAAAGCTATTGGATAAACATGATTAAAATTTGAACCCAGTCACCAACAGTTTCCAGGAAGACAAAGGAGAAGATGATAAGGGTAGATACTTGGGGTAGGGCTGGGGCAAACAGGGAGGCAAAAGAACCTCTTCAAGTGTCGCAAAAGCCGAACAAGCAGCCTCTTGCACCCTTTTATTATCGTCCAACATTCGTCTTAGTAACCCCAAAAGAACTTTCTCGAATTGGTCATGACCTTCTTGATGACCAGTACCCTAGAACATGTAGAAACAGTCAGCTCACAGATGATCTTATCATTTCACTACATGGGTGAACAAAAAATCATCAAAGTAATGCCATCATGGAAACCAAGCAAGCACAACAACATAACAGAACATGGTAAGTAATTTGAAAACCAAAATCAATTTCAGTTATATGTTGGTTGCCTGGAAAGATATATCCAGTGCACTGTAAAAGAAGTATTAAGAGGCAATGATAATCTGACAGAAGATCATAAAATACAATTGAATAAATAACGAGAGCAGTCTCAAACAAAGATTTCAATTGTCAAAGTTAAGTAAAGTTAACTTGTCTGATTCAAGCCAATAATTGCAATGTCTATGAAACAAACTGTAGCTGTACCTGAGCTATCAAATTGCTATAAGCTAGTATTTTGATAATGCTGTGCCATACAGAGGCAGACTATTGTTCAGAATATGTTATAAAGCATAAGGTATTTTCATAGTACTATTTTATCCCAAAATCCCACCTATTGTACCATGCAGACCCCCGCATCAGCCTGACAACAGAAGAAGAACTGCTCTTTACATGTATATTCATTTTATATAAACAAAAAGGGGTGTAGCAATTTAAGACACAGTTAAGCCAAGAATCAAGAATGTCAAATTAAAAGTTGTACTAATACTTGGAATTCTGAGTAGTCCGGCAAGGTTTCAAGAATCAGCGCAAATAATCCACCACACGTAAGTGATAACGGAAATAGGGGTCCTTGCTCTTCTTCACTAAGTGTTTTATTGCCTTATACACATATTTGATTATTGCATACACTCCTATTGACTCTCAACCTTGTGACAAGTATTAACTTCAAACGTATTGTTCAAATATCAATAAACAGGTAAGTTCTACAACATACTGGGCAGTGTTGTCACAGTTCTTCAAAACGTAGAAAGAAAAGTCAAGATTGTTCCAGTTTCAAATGGAAAAGAGGAATTATGATATAGGATTAATTGCAGTAACTTAGGCTATTTGGCATTTTCATCCTTTAAAATTGCATCTTTTTTTATTTTCGCAATTTCAGTCCTTGTTCGTCGGAGTTCACCTCCACCGGCGAGAAAAAAAAAAAACTGAAATCACATGTAGGGCTACTCTAGAAAGGACAAAATGCTGACAGAAATGAGCCAATAGGAACAAAAAGCCCCAACTTTAAAATATCACGTTCATTTTTCCGGCAGGTGAACTCCGGCGAAAAAAGGACTAAAATCACAAATGATACAGGACCAAAATGCTACCTAGAAAGTTAAAGGACGAAAAGGCCAAATGAAAGACGGGATGCATTTAAGCCTATGATATATTACCTGAACAATATATTTGCTGAAGCGGGACAATGTCCAACAAGATATGCTTCGTATCAGATGAAACTTGTCATCTAAGAGTGGAATAAGAAATGCAATAATCTGCAGAAGAAAAGAAGATAAGCATCTATCCAGGAAAAACAGGTTAAGGAAAAAAGAACAAGATCATATTGAACCCTGAATAGTCCAGGATGTTAACAAATACAACATTGCTAAAATTTGTTCCAATTGAAATTAAGTAAGCCTAAGTTATGCACAACCAGGATAATAATGCACAGTCAAGAACCATGAAGAAGCATTCGACAAGAAATGTTGTGACAGAAAGAGGAATAGATTGCAAATATTCCTCACTTTTAAAATCACAATCTCTAAACCAGAAAATAGAATGATAGGACAAAGTTAGCTGCGGTAAAGGATGATGGGAACATATACATCACAATCACTATCAGTACTTCAAGCCCCACTTAAATAATACATTCAATTTTTTTAAGACATACCAAGTGCTAAGGTACAAAGAGAAATACCAAGTTGCAGTTTGATCGGGGAAAGGAGATCAAACGAAAGTGACCCAACAACCAATCTCTTAACTAAGTAATATCTTATAATTGCGCTAGTTACACCATCCTCAATTAATAAAGAAAATTAGCAACTCATCCCTCAAGAAAATGAATCACAATAACCCCCCTCTGACTAACGGACATAGGTCAATGGTGACGTAACCCACATCCAATGCCATTCTATAAATTATTGAAAAAATAGAGCCAATACTGTCAATCCAGCTAAAGCTCTTTCATGTGCACTACTTTGACGTGTGACCCTTTGGTTGGTTTGTCCTTTAGATGGGATATCATGTTCTCGATTAAGAGAGGAAGATACATAGACGAGAGTCAGCTAAACAAATTACGGGAAGGTTATTCGACTCCTTATAGGGGTTGAACGTGGTAAGACTTTGCATTTCCATGCTTTGCAACTATTGATTGTCCAATTTCATGAGACAGTTCTATTTTAACAACTTTGCAGTTAAGTGTAACTTCTTACTAAGATATACAAATCAAAGCATGCTACTTCATGCTCTCAGAATTCTCTCATGCTGCTTGTAGTGTTATCATTTGCAAGATTGTAAATCTAAAAGAAAAAAAAATGTGAATTGCAACCGAGTGACGGAATTCATAAAAAAAATTGAAGCGAATTACAACTAGACCTCTGGAATTTTCTCAACATTAACATGCACCCCCCATTGGGTCACCTCAGGGGAAGATGGATAACTTATAACCTTCATTCACTACATTGGCAAACTTTAGTGAATTACATTTACACCATCACATGAAAGGGATTTATGCCCCAAGATACATGAGTATGGCCAGAGCTAAAATAGGAAATCATTCAAATTGGAGATCATATCAGCATTTTTCATCAGGTAAACTCAACTAGAGAATGTAATTGCCATATTAGTAAAAAAATGAAGACCGTCTAATTATCAGTTTCCAAGGGAAAGAGTTGGTAATTATGCCAATTAACGGGAGAGACTCTGTAATTTAACCCTTCATATTTTTGGTGCATCCAGTTCATGAGTGTGCCATAGCCTTTATACTTCATTTCATTCGTCACATTCATTTCTGCTAATCTAAGATGTAGCATAAAATTACATTTGAGCAGTATTACTAAAAATTACCTCAGACAGATGGGGATAGAGACCATTAATGCAACCCTCGCCTATTGCACCAAGCGCTAAAACTGCAGCTTCCCTGTCTTTCCAAGCTTCATCACCTGTAGCAGACAACTTTGCCTGCAAAGGAAATCAAAGCATAAATCCTATAAGCTTGGGGAAGTTATCTACGAAGAATAAATCAGAGAATGGTGGGCATCAATTTGAATAGAACAAAGCAGAAGTATCTATCTTTTCATGGTTATCATGGCAAACTATATCCTTCACCAGCTGTCATCGTTAGCCTACGGACTATGACCTTTTTCTGGCCTTTTTTCAATCATTATAGGATAAAAAAATGATGCATCAGAGGCACATTGAATTAAAACATCCGTAGCCAGTCCACCTACATCTATAGTTTAGAAAGTACAATAAGTAATCAGTGGAATCTTCATTTACTGACAGATACAAAGGCATTTCAAATTCTTGAAAATATTATGCAGCAGATCAGTAAATGATTAAAACTTGCAAAGCCACGTTAACTGTGACATAAAGAAATTGAGCAGAGAATGCCTTCAATATACACGTCAAATAGCACAACCCACCAACATAATCTGCTTTTTAAGGGTCCTGCTCTTCCATAGTCAAAATTAGTTCTTTATATATACATGTATGCGTTATACCATCGATCCAAATTTCTGTCGGAGATGGAAGAATAACAAATCAAAGCCCACAAGTGTACTTGAAATGCCAATTGTTTCTCAGAAGATCAGGCAATTCAACAGTATTCGCAGCATCCAATATATGCACACTAATAACAGGACCACATCTGTCTTGCGAACTCTGGTTGGAATTTCATAGGAAAAAGAAATATCCAAATTTTATCAACCAATCTTCAACCCAAAAAATTCCAGTCAGAATCAAAAAGAAAATATACAATCATGAATCAAGAAGGTAGAGCTAAAAGAAAGAGAAGAAACTAATAGCACCACAATGAGCATTCAACTTAACCACCTGGACAATGGGCATCAAGGTGGGCAAAATCTCGTCTCCAAACACATTGGAGAGTAAATCTAGAGCAGCTGCACTGCACTTACGTAAATTCCAAACGTTTACAATGTCGTCATCCTGCAATCACAAAATTGGAGAAGCTACATCAAAAATGTTATACTACTAATTTAAAAAAGTGAAGCAAAATGCAAATTGAAAATCTATTTTATTGTGCAGACAGTATAAATATGAGATCATCCATTCCAGTCCAACCAGCTCCTGAGAATCAATGATAAAAACAATTTAAATACCTCATCTTCTACATCCTCTGACCCATGAAAACGTGATGAATGAAAACGAGGCTTCAAATCCTACACCATAATAATTGCTATAAGGAACAAAACTTATATCAGTATAGTATATCAACCCAATCAGCAAGAATTGCAATAGAACCTGATCTCGATCCGGTTCAGATCCATCCTCCTGCAAAGGAAATGACATGATGAATAAGAAACAATAAATGAAATAAGAATGAGTCAGAAAATGAATCAAAAGTACCTCAGCTTCCAGAAGAGATTCATCATCATCAGCATAAGCCATGTTTGAGAGTAAAATCTATTGAAGTTGGGCAAATACATTATTACATAAGAAATTGGCATAGTAACCAATTGGATAGAGCAAACTAATCCATAGCATGAAGCATACTGGTAAAAGACGGGGTAAAAATTCTCTCAAGTTTTCAGGAGGTAGTTCAGCTTCACAATAAGCAGACCTGTCAAGCAAAGAAAGCATACTTAAGTACAATGAGAGAGCTCATAATTCAAGAGTTGAAAGAACATGGCTGACAGAAAGCAATAAACAACATATTAAGAAAAAAGTAGCATATAAATGGGCAATGGATGAACTGAAATCCCTGCATTTATTTGCAAGAAAGAAGTAACAACTTATGGACATGTTAACAAATAGTAAACTTTTTGCAGTATTATGTCCTAGGGATCGTCGGCATCAAATGTAACAACTTTTGGAACTCTCAAGTCTCAACCTATGCATTACAATTTCCATTGTTAAATGTGTGGTGGGTATTTATTTACTTGCAGACTGGGGATTGAAGGATCCTAATTGCTTTTTGGAGTTTTTTCTTCGCACTTTTTCTTTCTTATACTAAAAGAAAGCATCTTCATCACTTGCATGATCAAAAACTAAAGTTTCGGAGACACAAAATAGAAAAACCTCAAAAAGATATCCTATCTAAGCGGGGGGGAAAAAAGATATGACGGAGAAATGAAGACAACAATGTACAGTGAATTTAGGCCATTGACAAAAAAAGCATACAGCACAAGCTCAGTTTTTCCCATTTTCAACAAACGGAATAGTATTCCACATGAAAGTTGCACTTAAGCTAACAGAACATTTGAACTGAGCATAAAATTTCAGGAAGAACAAGATCTGCTGCAAATAGTGATGGCATCCTCGTGCTCATTACCAGAACTCACAAAAATATTAAAGTTAAGAACAGTAGTTTATCCCTTCTTTAATACCGGTAAAGAAAAACTCAAGGCTAAAAGATGGCACATAATTTTCAACGAGCTGTGACCACATAATCCCTTAATGATGAGTACTGAGATATAGAGATATATATAGTCTTCAGAGCAAATAATGTACCAAAATTCACACGCTTCTAGAGCCACCTCGTCACTCGAGTCCTTGTTGACTAGCAACATATATTCAATTACATTCCTTAAATGTGGCTGCAGTATCAAATTAAAATGCTATCAGGAACAGCAGCAGAAAAGCTTTTGAAACATTACAGATCAGTTGAATAATAGTCAAAATCGGCTGGCTTAACAGTCTCTAAAAAGATGTAAACACTAGTGACTTTTAACACTATACAATTCAAAAATGTGAAGGTGACAAGGAAATACCCACCTCCAAGATAGCAGAACGAACTTCAATCAGCTGAACAAATGCAGCACATACCTGTTCAGAAAAAACAGCAAGTAAAAATAAGTGAACCCAATTATATTATTTTAATATAAGTGAATTACAAGTTAGAAAAGCGATCAAAGAGTTGTAAAAAAATTATAAGCTAGAAACATGTGATTCATTATGAACAACATCAAGTGCAAACAATGGACCAAGGAAAACGAAGAGATGACTACATATTTATAGCACTCACATCCGCTATCCCAATGCTCGGATAATGTGAAACAGTACACAAAACACACCAGATTTCTTTAAAACTTAAAGTTATTCACAATAAATTAATAATATAGGAAATAAGAGAAAACCCAATAGTCTAGAAATCAATTCAGCTAAAAGATAGAGAACTAACATATTCATAATAGAAAAATTAGAGGAAAAACAAGCACGAGGTCGATGAAACTGGCATAATTATGTATACAGAACTGTTTCCTACATCCTTTAGCACGGCTCCAAACACAATAGCTCTCAACTTTTTTTAACCAATTCAAGAAGACAACTGAAAGAATTTCTTACCAGCTTCCGCACCTCTGGGGCAGGGTCATTGGCAAGAACAAACAAACCTTGCAAATATTTATCCATGGACATATAAAGAACCTGCATATTCATCAGAATAAAGTTCTGTGACGTATGAAAACGTGGCCAAAATGAGAGATCAGAAAGCAATGATTCAAAGCCTAATTGAGCTGCACTCACCGTAGGCATTAGCATAATGTACTCATTAACTGAACTCAATGAAAGCTTTCTAAGTGTAGTATTCGGCGACTGGAAAAGCTGCAAGATATTGATGAGATTGTAAGTCAGAATATATCGTTGCTTCTGGGTTGAAGGTAGGTAGGGAGGAGAGAGGGGCCAAAAAAGGATATCATGAGAACCTGGAGGAATCTTGGAAGAAAAGCATTAATGGGCCGTTCTGATAATCCAGGAATATCAGAATCAAGCACTTGGGGCACATCTTCACAAATCTGCATTGACAGACACATTAAGAGCATTCAGTTGTAAACGAATATTGGCTTCACATTTCTTTTTTCAAGAAGCCTAAGTGAATGACTAGGTTAAATCCCCCATATGAAGGAAAAAAAAGATATAATTTATGTCTGAATGATTAAAGTGGGATAACATATTATAGAAACTATATATACAGCTCGACATTCTCTTTTTTTCTGAATAAGAATGATTTGATTAGAAGGATAAAGGACCAATTTCAAGAACAGCTTTATGAAGGACAATACTTGACTCTCCCTACTACCACTCCAAGATGACTAGAGCATAACTGCATTCATTAGATCTTGGTTAAGTCAGATTGCATCATATGGGGATTACGGGGGTGCATGATAGTAACATTTACTTTGTTCAGATAATCCGGAACAGTGCATGAAGAGCTTGTTCGATACAAAGCCATTTTGAAAACCACAAAGAACAAATCACCAGGTTCTGAGATGTTGCGATGCATGCATAACCCAGAAAAGCAAGAAATGAGTACCTTAGACAAAGCATCCATAGCACCCTCCATGTGATTGACATCATTACTATCTAAACACTTCACAAGCGCATGTAACAATTCAGGCCATCCGACAATTCCCTCAATCTGAACAAAAGTACTAATAATGGTCCCAGCTGTAGACCTGATTTGCCTATCTGCTGCCCCCATACAAGGTAATAACTCTGACTTTATATATTGTTGGTTTGCAGGCGGCATGGTTTTGAATGCACTTCTGATGTTGTTTTTAAGAAGTAACCCTGCTGCTTGCCTAACCTCCACCGAAATGCCCTGTCATATCACATTCACACAGAAATTGATTAACTCAAATACAGAATTTCTACTCCAAAGGCTCATCTACCCTAACATTTAAATTTCATAATGGGCTAGCAAGATCTTGTCAATCCCACACCACTATACAAGGTTAAATAAATTAGCTTCCAAGCCCTATATCAGAATTTCCAAATGGCTGCAGAACTTCAACCAAGTCAAGCTACACTATCCAATAACCTACTAGTGCAGTCAACCCTTATGCCACATGGCCCATGAAGCATTTCAATTTCATTAAGAACTCAGAACCCAGCTTGTATTGATATTTCCAGTTTCTGTTGCCATATAATTCACCTTCCATTTCCTAGTATTTTCAATCAACTTTCTGCATATTTCCTTTAATGTAGCGGCAGAACTTGCTCCATATGAAGGGGCATTTAGTTAAAATACACCAAAAACCACTGTGTTTCACCCTCATTATTAATCTGCATGCACAACATAACTTACACACATATCACTAAAACTAAAAAACATCAATTAGTTAAGTACAAAAACCAACTTCATTCAACACTGGCCTAAAACCAATGAATCCTCCTAAACCCTAACTGACAGACTTCCAAGATTTGCTGTTTCCACCATGCTTTACAACACTTCCCTCACACTTGATCACAGCATAGATTAAATAGCACCGAAAAACTACAACCAACCATAAGCAAAATCTAAACTTCAATCACAAGTAAATCAAAAACAAGTTCCATAACCAGGGCTCAGAAACATAACCGACCTCCGCCTGAGCGAAAATGAACGCGAGATAATTGTTGAAATCGGGGAACTGAGAGTAGTGCTGGAGCTTCTGCCAAATCATCGACTTGTCATCGGAGGTGGGAGCCATCTGCTGCTCCAGCAGCCCACAGATCTCCCGGAGTCCCTCCTCCTGAGGCTGCCACGCCGCCGCCCCTCCGCCGCCGCCGCTCGACTCCATCCTTCTCTTTCTTAGACACAAAAGTTAATCCGATGTTTTAAACTTCTTAATAAAACAAATTAAGTGAGAGGAGAGAGGACAAATGTTGCAATATTCCGACCAGAATTTAGAGAGAGAAAGAACAGAAGCAGAGCCGACGACGAATTTGAAGGCTCTGTTCCGAGGAAGGAGAAGACCGAAAATTTCACAGCAAGTGAAGTATTTGTGCTAGAGGTGGGATTTGATGCTGGCTGGTCTACGGTACACTCTGCAAAAACCAATTAAATATTTTGTTTACAATACAAATTACGCACTTAAATTAATTTTTTGGCTTACTTGTCAATTGTAATAAAGATTTGCGATAAAATATGTGATAAGATATAATTAAATGATTGCCCTAGCACCGAACCTTTTCCCATTTACAATATGAAATAATTCAAAATCAAAATAATTCAGGCCAACCCTCAAAAGTTGGTTTTATAGTCATCGTCTAATGTGCGGCCTAACCACATGGATTATTTTATTGGTCTGTGTGCATCTATTGTGATGTAGAAATGTTGTTCAACGTTAGTAGTAAGCGCAACAAAAACATATGTCAGTGATGAATACTAACACTATTCATCAGGATAATATTCTATTAATAAAGATTGACGAATAATTCCTAAAATCACAAATCCAATTGGCTTTTTAATCAACCTATTCTAACAGCCTCATGTTGTTATGATAATTTCAACTTTACCTGGTCAGGTAATGCCAACTTTTGATCAAATTCAGCTCTCTCTCTCTCTCTCTACATATATATATATATATATATATTCCATCAGTGTCTTGTCTGAGTTTAAGATAGGTTCGATTTTACACTTTTCTCATTTAATGAATCGTATTTTAGTAGTGAAATTATCATCTAAAGCTAGAGTTAAACTAAAGCTATGCATTTGGCCACATGGTTGCAGTTAAAAAATCAATGGAAAAGCTTGAATTCTGAGGAGGAACTCAAAAGTAGGGTATGTGGTTCGTTTTGTTTGTCAAATGCATTATTTCTAGATCTGGTACCTAGTTTCTTTTGGGTCACAGATGTTGAGTTCCATTACCTAGTAGAAATTGAATAGTTTATCCAGAGCTACAAAGATGGATGTTGAATATTGTAAGGTGGGTTATGTTCAATTTATTGTCTCTTTTTTTTTTTTTGAAAACACAAAACCAATATCACATATATATATATATATATAGGTAGTAGAGTTAGACAAGCTTTATAGTTTTGTTACAGATAGATGACTCTAACCTATAGAAAGACCTACTGCTATCCGCATTAACAAAAGGTATCAAAACTGGCGGACACTCATCAAAAGAGTTGTCTTGCATGTGATCTGCTCCAAGCTTAGCCAAAAAGTCCGTTGTTCTATTCATCTTTCTGTAACAGAAGTTGATTGATGCTTTGGTGAAGTTAGTCAATATCCTCCAGCACTGATGTTGGAGATTGGCCACGGTTTTGCTGACTGGTGCCTGCTTCATCCTAAGACAATAAAAAACAAACGTGGAATCAGTTTCTATTTCAATAAACTTGATTTCGAGTTGGACTGCGATTTTTAGTCCAAATCACAGTCCCCAGAGTTCTGCTTTGTTATTTGTTGTATAACCGACATATTTGTTGAATGCCGTGATGTATTTTCCTTCCCCGTCTCTAATAATTCCTCCTGCTCCTGCCTCTCCTGGGTTACCTTTTGCCGATCCATCAATGTTTAGTTTATAGGTCGCTTGAGCTGGGGCCTTCCATCCTAATTGTAAATTGAAGAGTGATTTTTCCCTTGTCTCAATTGCATAAAAACTATTAAGACTCCTTGTTTGTTGGAAAGCTATGGTATTATTAATCCTTTTGTTTTGAAAGTATAATTCATTTCTTTGATTCCAGATGATCCATAGGTTATGTAAGGTGTTCAGTGTGAGTGCATTATTATGTTTCATATTGTGCAAAATAATAATAATATTGGTATCGAGCTTGATTCGACGGAGGGGATAAATACCGCCACAGTTTCCAAATATATGTTCAATTATTTCAATGTCATGTAAGCAAATGGAGCATATAGCATTGTTAATGATTTTCTTTTGTAGTATTTTTTCTTTACAAGGTAATGCATAGTGACTTAGTTGCCAAATGAAGAATTTTATTCTTGGTTGTGTTTTGGTTTTCCAAGGTAAATATGGCCCATAGACAATTGGTTCATTGCTTAGAATAAAATTGTATGCACTTTTCAAAGTGAATTTTCTATCTTTCGTCCAGTTCCAAAGTTTTTTGTCTTCCAAGTGTTGATAGGTATATTTCTAATAATTTTGGAAATGAGAGGGGAAGTGTCCTCTTTGATACGTGTGAGGTCCCATGTATTAGTGCTTCTATTAATGTATTCAATGGCCTTCTTATTTAAGAGATTATCGGGCAGGTTAAGAATAGTATCACAGAGACTATTTTGTCCAATCCATCTATCTGTAAAGAAATTGATAAGATTTCCATCCCCAAGACTCCAAAAAATACACTTCTTAACATTCTGAATTTGTTTGTTTATGTTTTTCCAAATCCAACTGTGATGTTGTTTCTTGTCTGACACAATGAAATTACTGTTAGGAAAATATTTGGATCTCATTACCTGTTCCCAAAGTTTATGAGGTTCTTCTATTAGATTCCATGCTAGCTTAAGCATATGTGCTTGGTTCAGGACTCTAAGATTTTTAATGCCTAGGCCACCTTTTTTCAATAGGTAGACAAACTCTTTTCCAACTAATGTCTCCTTTTTTGTTATTATTACTGTCGACATTCCATAAAAATTTTCTACATATGTTGGACATTCTATCAATACAATTTGATAACATGTTTGATAAGTGTGTTTCTCCCTACGTATGATAGAAACTTATTATACCAGGTTTCAATTTTATTTTAAATTTACAAGGTATTTTTCATTTTTGTTAGCTTTTGAAATACTGAGGGTTTTTATTATATCTTTCTGACTCAGTCTAGGGGTATTTTCTGAGAAAAGGATTTTTTATTTTTCCCAATTGATTGCAAGACCTACACTTTCTTCAAATTCTTTAAGAAGGTCCTTCAGAATTAGTGTTTGATTATGGTTGGCTTTGATAAAAAGCAGGCAGTCGTCAGCAAAGGATAGAATTGGGATAGAAGGTCCACCTATGGCGGGTTTGAGAGCTTGGATTTTACCTAATGTTGTCTCATCTATCATTTTTTTTATAAAAAGATCCATGCAAAGAATAAAAAGGTATGGTGATAATGGGCCGCCTTGTCTAATTCCTCTGCTGGGAGACCAGTTATTAGAGTTGTTTCCATTATTTCTAAGAGAGAATGTGATAGTAGATATGCAATTGTTTATATATTCAATGATCTTGGCAGGGAAATTGTATGTTTCTAAGGCAAAAATAATAAACTTCCAATCAATTTTATCAGACTTTTTCGAGGTCCAATTTGATCACCATGTAACAGTCTTTGTAATTTATGCCTTTTTCTTTTTTTTTCCTCATCGTATGGAGGAGCTCATGTGCCATAATAATATTGTCTGTGATATTCCTTTTGGGCACAAATGCATTTTGATAGGGGGATATAAGTTTGTTCAAGAAAGGTCTTATTCTACTAACCAAAATATTAGAGATGATCTTGTAGCTAACATTGCAAAGACTAGTAGGTCTATAATGTGAAATTTGTTGTGGATTATTCTTTTTTGGTATAAGGATTATACGGGTTTTATTAATGGAACGGTTTAAGTATCATGATTCAAAGAATTTTTTTACCATCGGGATTACTGTGTTTTTGATTTGGTCCCAATATTTATGATAAAAATGAGCATTCAAACCATCCACTCCTGGGGCTTTATTATGGCCGATTTTTTTTACAGCCTCCCAAATTTCTAGATCCGTAATGGGTTTTAGTAAGGATTCTTGGTCGTCATTATTCAGGGTATTAGTATAAACATTCCGAAAGTTATTATTATTGAAAAAATTATTGCCTTGGTAATTTTTTTTAAAGTATTTTTCAAATTATGTTATAATACTATTATTATCATATACCCATCTATTATCATCAGTTTCTAACCCTTGGATAAAATTCATTCTTTTTCTATTATTAACAAAAGCATGGAAATATTTTGTATTATCATCTCCTTGTAATTTTCATTTTATGTGCGCCCTTTGGGCCCAGTAGGTTTGCTTAGCCATAATAAGTTTGTGGAGTTCTGTTCTTGTATTATTTTCATCCTGAAGTAGATTATCATTAGAATTATTGGAGATTAACAGATTTATTGACTCCAGTTTTCTAGTGGCTTCCTGAATTTTGTTATCCAAATTACCAAAGGTGTGTTTTTTCCAGTGAATAGATTTTTGGTACATTACTCTTTTTTTTTTCCTGAAAATCTTCCATTGGATCAGCATTTGAATTGTTATTCCACATATCATTGATGAGGTATTTGTAGCTTTCAAATTTTGACCATGCAATTTCATACTTAAATTCATGGTGAGGCCTACTATTTAAAGTGGTTGTTTCCAGCAGAATAGGAGAGTGATCTGATGAACTACAAACAAGATGTTTAACTTTTGCATGTGGATAATCATGTAACCATTCAACATTTGCTAACATTCTATCCAATCTTTCACATATATAAGATTGTCCAAAATTTTTGTTCGACCATGTGAAACTATGCCCAGTAAACCCTAGGTCTATGACATTGCATGCATGGATACACTCTCTAAAAGTATTCATACGAGAAAGGCTAGCAATATTACCTCCAATTTTTTCTGAAATATGAAGAATGTTATTAAAATCTCCAACTATTAACCAACTTTCATTAAGCAAAGCAATAGTTTTAAGTTCAGAGAAAAACCTGGTGTTGCAGATTTGGCTGAGGGTGGTTATAGATTGCAGACAACAAGAAGGGGTTTTCTCGTCCTCGCAAGTTGACTTCCATGTGCACTGTTCTTGGAGTTGTGTGTTCTTGAGTTAACTCAACTTCATTTGTCCTCCATAGTACCCAAATCCCTCCAGAGAAGCTTATTGCTGGTGCAATAGCCGAGCCATCAAAGTGAAGTCTACGTATGAAAGGTTGAGTCCTTTCTGCCTGGAATCTGGTATCTAGCAGAACAAAAATCTGGGGCCTGTATCTATCAACCAGTGAACGATCAGTTGGAATGAAATCAGGCCTGATGACTACCCTACAATTCCAAGATAAAACTTTCATTAGTAAACGTGGAGGGGGTAAGATTTGGGACAGAAAGCCATTTAGATTGGCTTGAGGCATTATCGCGGTGCCGTTTGGATACACTATGTTGTTCTGGCGGTGTGTTGGGTCGTTTTGCACGGGGAACACTAGAATTCTGTACTGAATTTATCGATCCCGAACAAACAGTTCTCTTTCTTGGTTTACTTTTATGACTACTTTTGTTGTGTGGGGAGGGTTGATGAAAAGGTGAGGTATGAAGTGGAATGGCTGCACAATGTACTCATATTGGCTTAGGGGTAGCAGATTGCTTCTTGCTCTGATATTTGCTACCTCGGTTTTCTTTTCCCTTTCTTGTTGGTTTTGGCTTTGATGCACCTGTGTTTGTATTGTTGAATTTGAAGGCTGGTTCAAAGCAAGGAGGGTATTCTAGGTCAGATTTGTACGTAGATTCACTGGGGCTCGCGTATTGTGCTCCATGTTCCTGGATGGAAGTATCAGTGCCCGTGCATAGTGTGTGTTTTGGCGATTCACCAAGCTTATCTGAGGGAAGTGTCGTCGGTTGTTGGAGTTGGGTGGTGTTGATGACATTGACAGGGATAAGGTTAGGGATGGTTGCTGAGTTTGATTGTTTGGCGAAAGTTGTTCCTCCATCGAGTTGTTGGTTTGAGAGTTTGTCATTTCTTTTTTTAGCAGGGTGCTCTAGAGAGGAAGATGAAGTATCTTTTTGTATTTGTGGTGATTGAGTGCATGGATTATGGAAGGGTATATGAAGAGTTGAATTAGCTAGGTTATCTATAGTATTGTCGTTTAGTGTAGGTGTTTTTGGCTCACTATACCTAGGTTGTTTTGTGTTGTAAGTGGTTTGTAAGGTGGTTTGTGTTTGGATGGATTCAAGGTTAATCTTTTGAGTGTGGTTTTGGTTTTTATTGTCTTTCATTCTTTTCATTGTTTTTTTCTATCCTATTTGGAGTAACGTGATTCAAGATACACAATTGGTTGAGTTGGGCCAAATCCGCCCAAGACCGAGTTGACCTAATAAATAGTTGGTTGGTTCGGCCCTGCCCGTTTGGGACTAAGGCGGTCCTAAGTGTCGATACATAGGACCAGCCCAACTAGTGGCCCAAGACCACCTGGTTCTGGGCTGAGCTTGTTGGGTCATTTTTTTTTTCTCTTTCAATAATTTTTATTTTATTCTTTTAAGTTGACTATTCGTATAGGTTTTTTATACTTCTGAAACTCTAAACTTTTTAATCTTTATTGTTCTACTTCTAAATTTTTAGTATATTAATTCATTAATACTAGTTATATATATTTTTTAAAAGTTCAATTTTTATCCTTTTTGGATTAGTTATTATCTAAGTTTATTATTGTAACATTGTTAGTTAAATTATTATTTAAGTTTATTATCTAGTCTTAACTACTATTTTTAGTCATAAATTTTCGTGTGATTTAATTTATTATTTATTTATTTATTTTTTAAGACAACCATAACTTAAGTAACTGCTAAAAAAATACCTCAATTTCATAAACAAAATATATAAAAAAAGGGCACATTCGGGCCTTATCTGGGCCTGGGCTGGACCTCAACCGGACCGGTCTATGGATTGGGCCTGAGATTAAAAATGGACTCAATTGGGCCCCATTTTAAGGCCCAAGACCTACTGGTCCGTGACGGTCTTGAGCTAGCCCGACCTACTGTGCACCTTGAGATGTAATGTTACATTAGCTCTTCCCCTCTTATGGAATTTGAGGATCTTGTTTAGTAATGATGTGATTGTAGACTTCTAATTTGTGGTTAAGTGTTTCTTGGTTTTTTAGGAGAACAAAATGAACTCTAGAGGAGTGCAAGTATTTACTTGCAGATGGCTGACATTTTTTTCTCCAAAAATTGTTATTTTTTTTTAGCCATTGTGCGTCTCTCTTTGTGTTTGGATCTCTCTTAAGTACTTGTTAAGTTTTTTTTAAGTTGTTTTCTTCCCAATAAATTGCAGCAATAGGATATGTGGTCGGACAAAGAAAGTGTTTGGAGAGAAGAAATTGATGTTGACAAATGATGGGATAGTTTTTTCTAATGACCATTTATATTACAAATTAAATTAAGGGTAAATTACAGTGACACCCCCTTATGTTAGGCCCAATTACACAAACACTCCTATCTTTTACGAAATTATAGCTACACCCCATGAGGTTGTAATTGTATTACAACCACACCTCCTATTCAAAAGCAAAGCTTACACTAATACCTCCTGAAAAACATTACACTAACACCCCTCAGAGGTGTAGCTGTAATTTCGCAAAAGACAAGGAATATTTATGTAATTTGACCTAAACCTCATGGGATGTCAATACATGATAGTAAAACCAATGCGGAATAATCACACAACTTGACCCATACACTAGCACATCTAGTAAAAGGATTATTACTTAGTCATATCCTAACTTATCACCCTTTTAATCCTTCTAGGAGGTTATTATCCCATCCAACCTGGTATTTGTTGAATTAATAAGGTGTTTACTTATTTTGTTTCCTAGCTCGTGATTAGTTCAGTCGACCCAATATAAATTTGAATTTCCCCCTAATAGAATCCGTCCAATCTTGGGTCGGCTATGCGAGCTGGACTTATATTTTGGTTCCAATAATGTCCAAAAAGTTGTGTTGCCAAATGTCCTTTTGTCCCTAGATTTTCCTTTTTTTTTTTTTTTTAAATTACATCTACATTTTATGAGGTTTGACATAATTATAAATACCTTTTCATTTTTTGAAAAATTACAAATATCTCTCTAAAGTTTGTAATTTTCGACCAAATGTCTGAAATTGACCATTTTGCCCTATTTTTTTTTTTGTTAAATTGTAGAAAAATCAGCCAAGACAATTTACATTATTAATTCCCCTGTGTAAAAAACTTAAGAACCTCCCCTGCGCATTGTACTCCAAATAAATTCAAAGAATTTTAAAAATTAAATAAAATGCATAAGGGCATTTTGGTCAATTCACACATAAAATAGATGAAAACGGATTATTTGTTAGACGGTTACAACCTCAAGAGAGTATTTATAATTTTTCAAATAACGAGGGGTATTTATAATTATGCCAAACTTCATGGAGGTAACTGTAATTTACCCTTCCCCAGATATCCCGTCTATGTTGTAATAAATGTTTGAGCGCATTTGCCTCCCAAACACCTTGCTCTCTCCTCTATTCTGTATTATTGGATTTTTACGGAGTCAAGTTCTCTCATCCATGGGAGGAGTCGATCATCCAAGCCCTCGAACAGTACACGAAGAAGATGAAAGAAAGAGAAGAACTGAGGAAAAAACTAAAGTAGATGTTTGACAATCAATTTTGTCTTCAGTTAGGGCAAAAAAATAACTTCACAATTTAACCCGAATTTGATAAATATTAGTAAACATAATTATCAAACTATTTGTCACTGACATTATTCAAAAATTAAAATAAAAAATAAAAAGAATAGACAACTTAATGGGTGGTCATACTAACATGTCATATATCCCATCATGATTTAACAGGGTTTAATACAATTTACTCTCATGTGATATTGTAAATGAACAAATTACCCCCCTATGAAAAAGAAATAGCGATTTACCTCCCCAAATTTTAAAAAATGAAGCAATTTACCTCTCCATCTGAGTAGGTAAATTACTTATTTTAAAAAAAAATGAGGAGGTAAATTGTTTTATTTTAAAAAATACAGAGAGATAAATTACTATTTTAATTTTTATAGGAAATAAATTACTCATTTATAATATTACAAGAGAGTAAATTACAATTCTCCCTGATTTAATATATCAACACATATTCCCACCCAAGGAAGTAAAAATGGCCGAAGTAAACACAACCTTTAGCAAATAACAATTGCCTTCGAATTGACAAATTAAAAATTAGGGATTCTAAATCCTAATAATATATCTTTTTAGATTTATATGAACATTTGTATATTATAATAAATTTCAAATCATTATATTATTATTTTGAATTGTATTTTATAAAATAGTAATAAATTGAAATTTTCCTATACGAAATCATTTAAAATTTTTTGGGTATATTTTGCTTTGCCTTCTAAAAAGACGTAGGAATAAAAAAGAACGAACATTCACAAGCAAATTATATTACCTGTAGGATTAATTCAATCACATAAAAAAATCTCATTTTGAATAAGGAATTTCCAATTTTCAATGCGAAAAATCATTTTGACATGATTGCATTATAATAATCCACCTAAACATTTTAATTTATGGTACAAATTATTGTATCTGTATGTCAACAATAATTTGTTTAATCAACCCCACATTATTCCTATGAAATTAAAATCTTATGCAAATTTCATTGCTTTTGGCTTTCCACCTGTCAATCAATACAAGTGGGCTCCAAACTAGTAATGATTATTAAACTACAAAATAAAGATAAATTGAGTGCTCAAAAGTCAAACATCTATGTCTTTATCATTTTGCTTTAATTAGTTAATAAAGTAAATATAAAATGCCAAAAAGATCAAATATCAGCGAAAATTGAACTTAATCACCCCACACTATAAAATGTGTTGTGTTTTTAGTTCCATAGTTTACGAGCTTAATACATATAATTTTAATAAAATTTTAAAATTATAGTATTTTTTGTTCCAAGACGTAACGATCATAATATATTAGACGAAAATTAGACGAGTGAGAACACTCGCCAGTTAATTGTGGAAGCGATTTTGTGGCGTGTCACGTGTTGCTTACATGGAATTAAGTCAAGATCGAGGTCAGTAATAATACGCTAAGCCTATGAACTGTAGGATTAAAAGTATAATACCATCTGTTGTGTGGAATCAAAAGTGTAATTTTTCCTAAAGTTTATCATGGCCACTCACTTATTTTTATAGGGTAAATTACAACCATCTCTTCTGAGATTTAGCATAATTATAAATATTTACGCGTTGTTTGAAAAATTACAAATATTCACCTGAAGTTTGTAATTTTTAACCAAAGGCCTGAGATTAACCATTTTGCCCTTGAACATTTTATTAAAATTGTAGAAAATCAATCCAAGCAAATTGCATTATTGCTACTCTGTATAAAAAACTTAAGAAACCTCTCGTTGCGCATTGTAGTCCAAAAAATTTTAAGAATTAAATAAAAAATAACTCAGTACATAAGGGCATTTTGGTCAGTTCACCCATAAAAATGGATGGAAATGGATTATTTGTTAGACGGTTACAAACCTCAGGAGAGTATTTGTATTTTTTAAACAACAACAGGATATTTGCAATTATACCAAACCTCAGAGAAGGTAGCTGTAATTTACCCTATTTTTATAATAAAAGATCTGAACTGCAATTTATAAACAACCATATGATTTTTGTATGTACATACATTCATATATAATAAGATGGAAAATTAGAATGTTTGCCAGTTTGTTGTTACAACCACAGCCCTCTCACTCAAATTCCTCTGCACTTGTTGCTGGTTTTCATGTCTTGTTGGTGTCTGCCCTGTGAAAATCTTGTGCTTGCATAGGCCTGAATTTCTCATCTTCAGCACATCAAGAGTTTCTATGTACTTCTGCACCCTTTTCACCTTCAAATAATGCACATATCATTCAAGAAAATCGAAATATTTGACGGCGTGTTGGCTTGTGGATAGTTACACAAACACTTCTCAAATTCAGATATAGTACTAAAAGACCCTTTAGTTTTATAAAATTACACCGACGCCCCATTAATCTTTGCCGTTCTTTTGAAGAGAACATATATACAAAAACTATAGACGACACTAGAGTTTATAAATATTGTAAAAAAGTCCTTCAAGTTTAGAAATTATACTGGCGCTCCTACAAGCAAGTCTTCATGATCACAGAGGTGACAATGCAGTATCAATTGTTAAAACGAACAAGTTCTTTCGTCGTATATCTAAGGGATAATTACATTTACACCCTTGACTTAGATTTGTTTACGCAAATCAACCATACATTTTCAATAATTACAAAACCACTCTTGACAACAAAAAACAACGGTAGTTTGTGAAATAGAAAAATTCTTGCCCGAACCAAACCAATCATAGAGCAAGTGCGATACACTTGTGATTGGTCACTTTTCCTAAACCGTACACCAATCACACGACAAGTGTATTGCACTTACCGTATAATTGGTTCAGATTTAGTTGAGCCAGATCCGGACTAGAATTATCCTGTGAAATGATATCAACATTTTTGAAGGATATAAGTATAATTTTTCAAATTAAAGCATGAGTGGTTTACGTAAATGATGCTGACGTTCTTTGTAGGTGTACGTGTAAACAGACCATAAGTTACGTGCGTAACCAACGTAATCATTCAAAAAAGAAAACTAATGCAAGTAGCTACCTGCATTCTTCTCTCCAATTTCACATCTCCATCAGCTGCAATACCATCCAACTTTATAAGCTCAATCATCAACAACTCTATCAAGTTCAACACAACTCCCTCCACAACTTTCTTCCCTCCATTGATCTCCATCTCAACACTCACCACCTATCAACATGAACAACAACAACCATTACAACAACAACCATTACATTAATCTCTGCAGATCATGCCATCATGAAAACTCACCTGTTTCGCAAGCCTGTCGACTTCAACTCTAACTGCAGCTATCTCTTTCGATGCCGCCTCCATTTTCGCAGTCCTTCGCGACTCAAGAAACCGCCGTTCTTTGCTCAGTTCATCTTCCAGCAGCACAATCTTTGATCCATCCTTCACGCCACAAACATCAAGAAAAGCTCTTGAATCCCTCTCCTTCTCCTTGAACACCAGCTTCTGATCCTGCGGGCGCAAGCCCGTCGGCCCGGCTAGCAGCTTCTTCAGTTCCCCTGCAGCCGGAGAAAGATCAAATCCCATCAAGAAACACAATAATTTACGCAGCAAAGTTTGATGAGGAAAAAATATGTATGTATATATACCAAAAGTTGCTTCAGGACTAAGTGTGATTTCATGATGAGATGAGCCGTATTTCACTCTGACTTTGATCTTGGGGTTGGAGCTGTGATTGGAATCTGAAGTTCTCTTCTGAACTAGCATTCCTCCGGGCCTGATTTCCAGCCCTGAAGCCGCCTGGGGACCGCCGCCTCCAGCGGGTTTTACCGGCGGAGGAATTCCTCTAAGCTTAGTTTTCATGCTGAAAATGTTGGTTTTGTTCATGACGATGATGACTTTGTGAGACAGTTGTTTTGTAGTTGGGAAAGATCAAATGGGCAATGGATAATGTAGAATATTTGTATAGTAAGAAGGATGGCCAAAAGGTGATGAAGATAGTTTATGTAGGAAGAAAGAACAAAGTTCACTATATGTAGATATAGTTCGTGGCGACGAGTTTGTTTAGATTTGAACTAATTATATAATAAATGTAATACACTTGTTATGTGATTAGTTTGGTTCCACATTTTAAAAAAAATTCATAGTTTGAGTTGTTGTGGCTAAAGGAAAATCCCACCAAGAAAAAAACAAGTTTTCTTGTTGAAATCAGTGTATCAAGACATGTTTTTTGAGGGGAATTTTGAGCAAAGAATAGGATAATGATGGTCTTAGGATTTATTTATAAATTACATTGTAGAAAAAGGGAGTGGGGAGGAGGAATGGGATGGTTGGGGAATATGTCTTTGGTTGGGTTGTTGGTTTTCTTTCTTTTTCTTTTCTTTTTTGTTGTATGTGCTAGTGTTTGGTAGTCTCTCTCTCCTCTTTCCTCTCTCTTTCTTTAGATATATATTATATATATGATGAGAATTAATCTTTTTAATTATTATTTAATAATAATAAATTGATGCCATGATGATCAATTTATTTAAAGAAATTGAGTCAATCCTATAAAGGGTCTAGCGTTGTTGAAGCCTAATTTATGACTTTGATAAACGAGTGATAAGTGAAGTAATGGAAGCTCGATAAGCTTAAGGAAGATAACTAAGCCCATTGTGATGAAACAAGGAGGCCATGGTGCCTAAAGTCCAAGGATTGAAGTCTAATGCTTGGCCCAATTGTTGTCCAATAATGACCTAGGACCGGCGGCTCAGTTCACCCCGGCCCACTTAGAATCCGAGCTACTCAGTAGACATGTCAAAACTAGAAGCATGCATCAAAACTCGATAATTAATTAGCAGGTAGTTAGAGCAATTAGCATGAAAATCGGGATAAGGAGCTGAGTTGGATAAAACAGAAAACAAATTGTCTTCGTAAATAGGCACCCGTGTGGACGGTGGCTGACCTAACACACAACTAGACCTATTTATATCCACGATAGTAGACATGCCTTACAAGCATGTGATATGTGGATCATGCTCAATATCTTCCGAGGTTTTCGCATACTTCTCCTATACATAGAAGACCGGATAGGTTAAAGAGAGTAACTCATTGGAACACACTCTAACATGTGGTTGAGACACTTTTCAACACTTCTCAGCATACCTTACACGCATTCTCCATACTTCTTTGTATGTCTACTCATATTGAACATATTTGACATATTTTTACTCGATTTCCATCTGAGAAATTAACTAGCTTGGGCATTAGAATGAAAACTTGTTTTTGGTAGGTTAATTGTTCATTTGTCTTAGGATTGCCAGCTATATCCTTCGGGCCTTTTATGATATTAGACTCAGATAAACATCAATAATTAAAAATTTTGATAGTCAAAATTATGTGAGACTATTAATGTTTCAATTTAATTAGGTAACATCTGTTCAAGGATGTTTTTCCTATATTTAAATATCTCAGGAATAGTTACTTATTAGTTTTAATTCATTTTACTCGTCCCAAAACTCGAAGCTGGTCGGGCCATTGGCACACTTGCTTCGTCATTTGTGTTGTAGGTCATTCATTCTTTTCATTAACATTTTGAGAAAATTATACCTTGTACACGTTGACATGGTACAACAACATAAAAAATACATATATATATATATGCTTTTGATAAATAATGAATTTTTGAGTTATCAACTCATCAAAAACATAATTACAACATCAAATCCATAAAAAACCTCAAGAATTGTAACACAATAGGGAAAACAAAACTACCAAATATGATTCTTGTGATGATTGAGGGTTGCTTGCTCTTTTGGATTTTCACATTGTTGGATTCTTTACTTGGATACTCCTCCTTTATCCACATTAATTACACAAAATTTTACTTTGTTCATTTGAGTAAGAATAATATTTCACATGTGTTGTTGAAAAATGAAGGCATAATTTCTACCACTTGATCTTTAGGATATTTATAGGCATTGCAATCCGTGATCAAGATTTTGTTTCCCTTGACTTTTTCACCTCCTAATTGTTCTTTCTTGTAGCATCACATTATAATTCATTTGATGTGGTATATCCATTGGATATGATATATCCCTATCAAATACTTATTAGTTTATTTAAAATAAGTTGAAAACAATGTATTTGTTTTAGGGCTTCTGTTTTTGAACTGTTTAAATTTTAAAAGCCAAAAGTTATGAGTAATTTTTGACCAACTTCTGCAGCTTAGTAGTAAGATTGTAAATATTAAGTTGTGTTTTCAAATACTCCAACTTCAACTTTTTTCACTTTTAAATTTTGTTTTCAAACACTCTCAATTTTACCATTGCTTAACACACAACTTTCTCTACTACTTTATTCCCATTACAAAAATAAAAACTATTGCAAATATCCCTTAAGTTCTATGGTCTGATTAATTTTTTCTATTGAGGTTTGGGAAATAATCCTGTTGTATAATTTTATTTTTTTTTCAAATTGAAGATTTGTATAACTACCAGCAATAAGAAATAGTGAATTACCACATTGATGTTCAACTTTTTACTTTTCTCTTTTCATAAAATAATAATTGGGTTAAATCCAATTTAGCCCATATGGTATAAAAAATGAGCAAAATTTATCCTAATAAAAAAGAATCACCAAATTACCCCTCTATATTTTTTGAAATGAAGTAAAAACACCCCAGACGCGTTTGGCAGGTTACACACACGATTTCTTTTATTTTTAATTTAAAATAATATTTATACACCTTATTAAAAATCATTAAATCTTAATTTCAATCTAAAGACCAAATTTAATTAATAAATCAACATTGTATATTCGATTTCATTTAATATATATTAATATATAATAATTATTTGCTGTTTTTTTAACAGAGGTTGTTTTTTATATTACTGGGGGTAAATTATATTTTTCTCAAAAATAATTATTCACTCATGTGGGCACACAATTATGCTCTCTACTCATTTACCCAGACCCATCACCTTCTCCCTTTATTCCCATCACATGTGTGTGTGTGTTTGTATACCTGGAGAAAAAGATGGCTAAAAAGCAATATTGGAAAGTACAAGTTATTTTAATCCTTTCCTACTGGTCTACTTACATTTAATTAGACATAGTCCTTTTTTTTCTTTTTTTGTAAACACATTATAGTCTTTATTATTGCTATTTATATCTCTAGTACTCAAAATATTCATAGAATCTAGGGAAAATTATGTCGATATCCATAAGGTTTGATATAATTATAAATATATTTTAGTGTTTGAGAAATTATATATAATTATAAATATCTCTTTTTATTTGAGAAATTACTGATATCTTTGATAATAACATCCTCCAATAATTGACCCATTTCATTAATTTCCATTAGGATTTCGTGCAAATTCTGTATTGAATTGCCAAAAATGTGATTTTAGAACCCTGGATTATAATTTTACATATATTTTTTTTATAATAACATCCGTCTAATATTATATTTTTTTTATAATGATGTTTGTCCAATAACATATTTTTTTTTATGTATATCTGTATTTTTTTTTTAAGAAGTTAAAATTTCAGCAAGGATAAAATCGATATTTTTGCCTTACTGTCCAAGGGTTATAAGTTACATCACTGTCAGGGGTAGGATCATTTCTCAAACAACAATGAATATTTATAATTGTATCAAATTTCGAGAGAATTCGATGTAATTTACCGTAAAATCTAACGGTTTAAACTCTAAGAACACTATAAATATATGAACTTACAAAATTCTTTAAGGTCATATATGGATCAAAGTTGGGGATTTTAAATCCCACTTGTCAAACTTTTTGCATTTGTTTGGATAATTACATATTACATAAAGAATTTTAAATACTTCCACTCGAATTTACAATTATATTATGTGAAATATTGATAAATTTCAAATTCTCTCGACGTGAAGTCATTTAATTTCTTATTTTTTTTTTCCAAAATGTTTTTTTCCAAATTCAAATCCAAATTCATACATTCATACACAGCGTAAATAAATTTAGCCAAACACCTTAATATAAGAAAACTGCTATAACATATGCCGGTAAACTAACAAGCTTAGTGTTACTTGAAGCTAAGGCTTCGTAAATCTTGTGCTTCAACTCCATCGAGTATAATGTGAATTTTCTATCATATTTTGATATTATGATAATAATGTATTAATATGTATCTTTTTGGAGAATTATAAGAATATAATTAAATGAAAAATACAAAGGGGACAAATTTTATTACAGCAACTGCCTCCACACCTCTAGTGATTCACTCCCAACCAATGATTGTGTGGACATTATTTGGAAGAGAAACTAAGGCAGGCATTTGGTTAATAATAAAACATCATCATTTCTTGTCCTCTCACTACACAGTACAAACCTATAATGACACTGCAATAATCTTCAATGCACTGCACACAAAAACCTTCAATAACTGCAAGAGGAAGTTCACATCATATCTTCATCAAGATCCAAAATAAATGAATTGGGGTTAAACATTGATTTTCATTCCAATTTTTTATTACTATCAGCAAATTCAGTGAATTTTGACTTATGAATGGGTCTATTTGTCAGACAGAAATAAATGTCAGAACTACTAGATATAATTTTTCAAACCACAAAGAATTTATGTGTAATTACACCAAACCGCGGGCAATGTAAATATCCTTATAAGAAATCCATTAAAAGGACAAAAAAAGGGGGGAAATGGGAGAGGGAAAGAAAAAGGGAAAGCAATGATGTGGTCATTAAATGAAGTTGTCATTGCCTGCAAGCAAGGACAGTAGAGGCCTCTGTTGATAGTAATGGTGACACTAAGCCAGAATCCCACCTCTCATTGAGGAAAAAAAAGCACATTTAAAAGTGCAACAAAAATGGGCCATCTACACCCAAAAATATCTGCCTCCAGTCACCATCTGCAATAACTACAAGCTGCTACAGAAGCTCAAAATGCCATGGAGATACTCATGTTAACCTGTAATTACTATGGGATACCTACACTCTGCATGAAATTTTTGGATGAATCAACACAACTTTTAAGCAAAATTAGATCAGAGCATCAGTTGGGGAACTAACTTTGATCCTCCGTAAAACAAAAAAAAAAACAATGATCTAAATCGTTGTTAACATGTGCATATTTTTACATATCAATGTCAATGGTCAACTGCCTAAATAATCACTTCAAAATAACTATACAGTCTATACAAAGGAGCAACGTTCTCCAGGTTCATGACCTCTATTGAAAATGCTAACTCATTTTTAGACTAATCATACTATTAGAACAACACGAAAAAAGTTTAAAGATTTCCAACAATGTATATGGCCTTTAGATGTCTACTCCATTGTTAACCAGCTTCATCGGAGTAGCCAAACATGTCTGGTAGCTAAAGTGAGCCATGTCTGGGGTAGGTGTCTGCATTTATGTTGACTTAAGGCCAACACGGCGTCACTTAGGTGAAAAAACATTAACAGCTCAAAACGTATCACGTAGCTCTTTTTCTAGCATAATCAACTCAGATGAATCGTAGAGTAATGCTACATGATTATGAAGATAATAATCTTGGTTGGATTAGATGGAACAAAACCATTGTTTAAATTGTGGCAAAAGAATTTAATGTTAAAAATCTTTAAAAGGTATAAAGAAACAAAAAGTTGCAGAAAAAAATCAGAATTCTACTCTTTCACTTATCTCATTCCAAGCTCCCGAACTGGATGCAATTTGAATTTCACTGGTCCTTTTGAGCTTTTGATCTGGCTGGCCTTGCTGGCGCAATGACTTTGCCTAGCAGGATTAAGCCGATTGGAAGAACGGTCCCGATGTAGTATACACTTCCATATGCAGCTAGTGTTTCGTGCAGGCTTAATACCTGTGTACAGAATAGAACCGTTTCGTCTTAGCTAAACATTGTTTTTTATGTTCTAATGCCACACATTAATGTGGAGGAAAGAACTAACCATGAATCCGACGGAGGAGTAGTTCAGAACCAGAAGTGTGTAAGCAAAGTTTACAAATACGAGCAGCTTCTTAAGTGGATCTGTTTGGCTAGCTTGCTGCCATCGGTAAAGAACTGCTCGTGGACCAAAAGAAAGTCAAAAGGAAGTCCATCAAGAAATGATCAGCCAACTCAAAAAGTGACATTATTTGCAATTGTTACCTCTTGAACCAGCAATCATTGTAGCAGACTGAGCAAAGAATATGATGTAGCCAGGATATAATCCCTGCAGAAAGAAACCATTTTAAATCAGTAGTTATAATGCTAGTCTTTGTTCTGTCACCTATACAAATCCAAAAGTAAAAGAGACAATTTACCCAAAAAATATATGCATCAATCATATGCAGATATAATTGTGTCAGCATATATTCTCAGGCAAATGTCTCAAATTATAATGCAAGAGTTTTCCTATTATATAGCATGAACATGGACTGCACGATCAACATAAAGCCTGAACTAGAATGATTTAGATTAAGATTAATCAATTTTCTCTTATAATCATTCATATATATATATATATATATATAAGAAGTATTGATTAATCAACAGAAGAATTAATAAAATTCATACTAATAAGAGTAGATGTGAAGTATGAAATACACAACCAGCATAGAAAGGTTGCAGGCACGGAGCCAGACCCATAAAGGAAAGTAAGATGACCCATTGACTGGGTAGGAAGAGTAAGTATAACTTTTCAGATAGGTTCTCCAATGAGCATTCTTCCTATGAGGACCATTAAAATGTGCAATGTAAAGGGCTGGTAGCAATTTTTTGACTTTTAAGTGTAACGATATCATGACTGTTTGACTCTAGAAGGAGAATATGATGGCGTTGGTGACCCATGGTTTAGTTTTTTCTTTCTCTTCTTTAGCATCTTTATTCATGAGATCCCATATTTTTTTAAAAGCATGTGAATCTTCTCATATAAACGCTTATCAGGATTTGTTTAGTAATATTACATCTGGTTAACTTTTATCAACAGAACTGAGTCAGTGCATTGGTTTAAGAGATTGTGTTTTATGTATTTTCTAAGGTACAAGCATATAACGGCCATAACATGCATGATCTTAGAATTCAAGACATTCTTACCCATCTTGCAAACTCATTATCAACCCAACATCAGTTTCCTACCATGACAGCCCACATATATTATATCCAAATTGTATAGAAGTGCAAACAAGTATTTTTTGTCATGCAGTATTTGATAATCAACTTTCAGGGAGTAACCGTGCCAGATACTGATATTAAGCACCGGAAAGCAGAACAATGGCATGGCACAAAACTTGGTGGAAAGAAGGATAGGTTTATACTTACATGCCATATTGCACTCACGGTTTGAGTAGCCAGCAACTGGACGAAGCCTGGTTTCGTACCTTTCTGAACCATTCTCTCATAGACATCTAAACAAATACAGCAATAATTAGATAAATATAATATATCTGTTACATGATTAATCATCTTGACAGCTATAGCATAGGCAACTCCCAAGTAAATAGCAAAACTCCTACGACCTACAGACTGAACTTAATGGTTACATTGTAAGCCACTCAAAAGGGTCAGTAAAATAGTTGACACTTTGAGTTGTATATCTGACAACAATTTTTGTTTTGTTTTTTAATGTTATGGTACCTTATGTACTTCATGTCAATAATGTGAGTCTTGCAGTAATAGAAAACACATTGGCTTGAATAAAAAACTGAAATGGAAAGCAACGGCAAATAGCATATAAAAATTACTTTCTAAAATCCAGTGAACTGAGTAAATTTTAACTCAGAACCCAATACTCACCATATTCTAGATTTGAATACAAAACTCATTCAGTTAGGTGAAATGCATTCAATTTATCGACATGCTTATAAGTTAGTCATCCTGTGGGCCAGAAGAGTATGCGTTTTTGAAGGAAAGTTAACATACAGTGTCTAAGCCAGGTGCTGACTTGGATATTCCATACGAGTGGTAACTGCACAGAACTCTTTGCCAGCTCCACACCTAATACATCAACATTTTTTGCACGGTCCCATCGCGGTTTGGGTGGATTAGAATCTGTCCAGCCACTGAATCCCAGGCCAGAGATAATAACAGAAGCTTCTGAGATAGACCATATGAAATAATATTTCCATCGAGCAGAGAAGCCAGACATGTACTGGTAGCTTAATCGTTTCCAGAAGCCATAGTCTTGGTATACTGGTTCTGTGAATCTGGAAAGTGGGAAATGAGGCCCAAGATGCAGATACAAGCCCATACAGAGAGCAGCTTGCAGAAGAGCCCTCAAAGTTGCCCAATAAGGAGAGGGGGAAAATCCCTGTTTTGTGCGTTGCCACATCTGTCACATGTAATATTTGAAGCTGAGTCAATAGGAACAATAGCATGAATACTAAATGTGTGAACCTAAATACCATACCCCTTTCCTCTCAGTCCATTCTAGATAGTCGTTCATTTCATACACTGGACCCGCAAAGTGACTTCCGCAACAAAGACAATAACCAAAGTACTCAAGAAATGATGGCATCTTGAGCAACCTGTTTTTCTTTTGAGCCTCACGTAGATCTTCCTCTTTTAGCAATCCGTCATTGTAATTAATCACACATGATATGATTTTCAGCGTTATCACCATAAGAGCCCCTGTGAATTGGAAACAGCACAAATGTAAATAGAACCTCAATGAAAATGTGAAATCTTTTAATAGCTAGATGAAACTTTTTCTGTGTTCTTCAATAGTAACAAGCTGATATGTCCAGGAATTTTCATTTTACAAAAGCAGATTAAATAGTTTAATTGAGTTCTGAGAAATAGAGCAATTGCACAAGTGGAATTTTAGAAACCAATTTATAGGTTTTAATGCATGGGTTTCAGATAACTGCAAAAATGCATAAAAAACTTGATCAGTCAAAATGCATCAATTCTGGAGAACATATCGCAGGAGAGTACTTCCAATAATTGTTAACACATTGGACAAAGTTCTCGACTCTCAGACAAAGATTTGGGGATTAATACAGTACTTTATTTTTCTTCCATTTTAAAGTAGAATAAAGATGCCGGAAAAAGTGAACTCAGCGTCCCCAGTATCTAAGAAATGCGTAACATTATGTATGGGAGCAGAAACCTTCCATATGACTTGGAAGAATTTGCATGTACACAAAGCATCTAAAAACCAACTCATGAGAGTGGCAACCGGAATAAACGTCTGAGCTAAATGAAACTGGAAAAATCAAGTGAAGAATGTGGGTTGTGCCACATTACAAAAAATATCAATATAAGAGAGATCGAAAGAATACAAAAACACTTGTAGTCTCATCATCATATAAGCAAAAGCGAATTCCCAGATAGGGGCATATTAATACTAATACATACTATAGTTGCTTACCTCAATTTAACTTTCTGAAAATAGTTAGCACATCAAAACAACTAAAAGTGTATTGGATGACTCTAACATATGTACATTAGCACATAAAATACCTACAATATCTCTATCCATGCATTTAGAAACCAACTTTGTGCTGGAAAGAATTTATATGTCAGTCACTTAGGCAAAACTCCCCAACAGCAGATAAGCATCATCAAGAAAAAAGATGAAACTCTAATACATCAATGAAGAAGGTGGCAATGGTGCTAACCTGTAGCATCTATACCTCCTTCCTTCCATGCATCGCCACTCATGTAATATACATGGCTACACAGGCACACAAATGGAAAAGTTTAAAAAAGTTTCTATGACAAATGATACAATCTCCATGTACACAATTAGTATGGCGTATAGTTTTCTTTTTAACAAATAAAAAGATTTTGATGCAGACACCATCTAGCAAACAACTAATCCAAATCCACTTTCAAGAAGACGAGAAGATAATTGATGTCACTCAGAAATAATCAATAGGGCTTTCCTCAGTTACAGCCACCAAATTTAAGGAATTTTTTAGACATAAATAACCTTAAATAATATATATTAAAAAACCTAAAAAGATACAGAATCCGTTTTGTACTCATTACACAATATGTATTTTATCCATTATGAGTGACAATGCAAATACTTGGAGTACACTTGAGAATTACACAGTTAATTTCACACAGTTCTTGCTGTGCTCTTTTCCCCTTATTTTGTGGCAAAATCATTTGTTCATGCAACCAGAATTTTCACTTAGTAATTCATAACCCGCTAGCAGTTCTGTGAACCTTCAATTGACTTTCCTAATGAGGTGATCATTGATTGGATAGCTTGTTGCCTATAAGGTTCATTCTCATGGAATTTCTTGGATCTTGATTGATGGATGTGCAGCGATATTCTCTGTAGATAATAGAATCATAAATCTGTTGGAAGAGTCTCATGTTTTAAATTTGGCTCGATTTTAATCAATCTATCAGCAGACATGGAGACTGATTCTTCTACTTCAAGTTCACACTTTTACCATATATACTCGAGAAATCACGCTAAAAAATTTAAAATCAGACATTTAAGGCAAGCTCGAGCTTGTAAATTTGTTGATTTTTAAAAGTTGAGTTTGAATTTGATTTGTTTACACCTTTCGTGCCAAGATACTGGAAAGTTCCTAACACAAAGACAGGAACCTCACCCTTTTCCTCTTCAAAAGCCTAAAAAGATGGCTGCAGATGGGAATCAAGTGGTCAAGGGATTGAGCACCACCCACTAGCAAAAATCATGACCTTGTACCCATCAAAACAGGCTACAATGGTGGAATAAATGTTATTGGTTCTATGATGCCAAGCTGAACAAAACAGGTTTAGGCAATGTTATTGGTTCTATTAACCCAAACTGAACAAAAAAATGATTAGGCTTAAAACAAAATGAGTAATAGATTTAACCTCGTGTCGTATTGATTGGCACCATCTTTCCAGATGTCTAGACACAGGAATGTCATTGCTTGTATTTGAAATAGGTCTTACAACAGTTAAAGTTGCTTCTTGTACCTAAGACTGCTTGAACTTGTATGAGAATCATGGATAAACGGGTAAAATGAGCATCAAATTTCATTTGTTGAGAATAAATGAAATCGTTTGGATTCAGCATGAATTTTAGTGACACATGCTTCACAAGGTCCCTAAACATCTGAACTATAACTCAGGTGAATTCAAGATGGATCCAGATTAGCTTTCGGACTCCCCATCTTGCAGTTGTTCCCTTTACAACCCTCAGCCAGTAACCTATAATTATAACCATTATGCAGAACCAAGTCATAGACTTCAACTCGTAAAATAATCTGATTTTATAAAACCAGGTACTATGTATTAGTTTACTGCATTTCAGTGGAGAAGAAACAGTATTGTTCTCATCACTTTCAGCCTACTATGGTTTGCCAAAAGTGCAGTGTTCCCACAATTCATGTGCATGCAAAGCAATACTCAAGACTAAATTGTTTAAATTGCACCTCATAGAACCAAAAAGGCAGGGTAAAATGACTGAAAAACACAACCCATTATATTTTAATTACTTATAAATAATAAGATCCATCAGAATTCAGAGACACCCATGCGAAGAAAAGGTCGAGCAAATGTAAAACCAAATGCATTTTCATAATCGAATATAATTATTCTCAATGTTCGCATGTGAAAATGGTAGTCATCTTCCTGGTAAGTTTAAGAAAACGAATCTCAGTAGCCTTAGTAATTGAAAAGCAAAATGCAATCCAGCCATCAATATCTTTTCTTTCCCCTTCGCCGACAATCATACTAACACATAATCTCAACATTAGAAACAAAAGGATCTTGATTCCTAAAAAATCAAGCACAGCATCCGTAGAGAAAACACACAATTCAGATAACTTAGAACCCCACTCTAGAAGCCAAAGCACCAAAGGACAGTGAATTCGACATAAAGAATGAAAGCAAAACAAACGCACCATCCAATGAGGTAGCCGAAGGCGAGGATGAAAGCAATGATCCCGCAGTACTTTCGGCAAAACACCATCGAGGCGTATCCTAAAAGCATGGGCACAATGAAATGCAAATTCGACGAGAATCCAAACGACAGATACGACAGAAAGGCGCCAGTCACACCGGCGTAGAGGTGGCGTCCGGCCGTCCCGCCAGGCACAAACCGGTGCAAGAAGCTAACCGGAATGGTGGCGGCGAAGCATAGGAGGAAGCGGAGCACCGGGACCGAAACTCCAATCGCGGACGCCATGGATTCCATCTCCGGTAGCTCCATAATGGGTTGAGGTCGGATTGGGACAATGCGGCGGTCAATCTGTGTCGACGAGTCTGCGGCTGAACTGCGGCCTGCGCTCCTAGTAGTTGGTGGTGGTGCTCCGGCCTCCAATGGCTGGTGAAACGCTGTGTATACATATATATATAAATAGATAATATTGTGTATGGGAAAATTCTTGAAATTATTTACTAGTTGATGTTGAAGAAATGAAGAGAAGGACTATAAGAATATAAGGGGGAAGAAGCGGAGCAAAGAGTGGCGTTTGTTTGCTTTCCATATTTGGTTTCACGGTAAATTTACACATTTAGTTATTTATTTTACGAAAATTTTAAAATAATTTAAAATTAAAAAAATTTGATATATTTAATCTTCAATAACTCCAAAATAGAAAAAACTCGATAAATTCAGTTCTCTGTTTTACGGGATATATGGGACTAAATGTGTCAAAATTTTCTTAATTTTGAGACCATTTTAAATATACCGTAAAGTAGGAGACTTAAAAGTGTTGAACCCCTATCCTATGGGACTAAAAGTGAATTTTGCCCTTGATTTTACCCATGTATATAATATAAGTGGATATATATATATATATAAATTTTGTATAAAAATAAATAAAAAATTATTTCAAAATTAGTCGACAATGTTTAATCATAATTAAAGTAAATTACATCGACACCTCGTAAGATTAAATATAATTATGTTGGTATATATTGCATATATATTGCATTTAATATTTAAATTTATAATAGAGCTAAGCGCATAGAGCGTAACGGTAAGTCAGCGGGGGGCTCGACTTTCTTGTTTAAAATGTTTCTAACGCTAAACAAGTGACTGACTGCCTAGTTGGCAGGCAGGAACGCTAAATGAAGCGATGGTGTTATGCGCGCGTGAATGAAGCCCACAGGAAATTTATCGCTAGTACTAAATCCTGTCCTTCCTTCTCCCTTTGTAAATAATACTATCCCTTTCTCGCGCGCAGACGCTTTTACCTCGCTCACTATCGTTCACTAAAGTGAACTCTGTTCGCTTCGTAAATAATATTATCCCTTCCCTACGGTCAGGGCTAGTTTACAACTACCGGAGAAGTACGCTGCCTCACTGGTCCCAAGGGGTAGTTAGGCAGCTCCGCCTTCAATGCCCCACAAGCCTGGTCCCAAGGGGCAGGCTTGTTGTGGCATTTCGGTCGCCTTCGAGCCAATAAAGGAATTTTTGATTGATTGGGTCAGGAGTCCTTTGATTCGGTATGGATAAAAAGAACTTCCTATGTTTATACTATTCAAGTCTCGACGACGAATTGATTTGATAGATCAGATATTGTTATTCATGATATTGATCCGATTCATGATCATCTCTCGGAAATGAGTCCCACGTATGTAATATTCCAACACTGGAATATGGAACACACTGACCAATAAACCATCCCATATATATGGGCTAAAATAAAGACTAGGGAAGCTCTAAACGAGACCCGCAGGCTTCTCTAGAGTAGACCAACTCAAAAAAGGATGGGGATTGCTATAAGAGGGGTAGCAGTCCCAAAGCCTTTCATGAGGACATGGCACACGTGCTATATATAACTATGTTCCAACATTTTCGCGGGTGTCTCACTTGTCCGGTAACTTGCACAAAAATATGAGAACGATAAGGTGGGAATTCCGAGTTGAGAGTGACGGACAATGAAAACAAAGATCTTTCCTCAAAGGTATTTATAAAATTTAAAAATAAAGCCAAGAGGACGACAACAACAATACGAGACGGCGGACATTGTTATGAACAAGGGAGGTAGCTCTTCTGTTGTTCAAACGCCCGAATGAGAGGTGGTGGTCCTCATTCCCTAAGATAACAAAAAGAAAAGGAGAAGGCATGTCGGGGTGAAGAAGGTGGCTCCATACTGGGGAACACGGGTTTCGAAAAGAGTATGATTGAGTCGGATAAGGAAGAAAGAGAAAAGTAGCAGACAAAGCAAGGATCCAGGCACTTATTTAGGGGGGTTCGCTATTTTTCCTGCGGGACTACTCATGCGCGCGCGTAACACCCTCGCTTCATTTAGCGTTCATGCCTGCCAACTAGGCAGTTAGTCACTTGCTTTGCTTTAGCTACAATTCTCAAATACCCGTAAGGGTCGGACATTCCTGTCAAGCTTTCAGACTTAGGGGAAGCAGCTCCATACTGAGCAAAAGCCCCCCTAGAAACCCCCCACATTGAGGATCTACCACACGACCCGAAACATAGCTCATCTCATTGGCTAGCTAGCTCATATGGAATAAGTCTCTAGCTTGCTCCTGTCTGTTCTTTGGTTATCTATTCTGTCCACAAAGAAATTCTTTCTATTGTTTCCCGCGAATCTGAACAAGGAAGACGAAGTCTTTGTACTGAGATTCACGCACAACGGCTTGTTATTAACATATAGCGTCTTCTGCGTTAGCATTCAATAACGTATGCGCTAGGAACGAGCGTAATAAATGAAGCGAGTCTAACGAGCTAAATAGTCTATAGAGTCTAACGAGAAGCGAGTCTAGGAGTCTAGACTAGTCTAGAGAGTCTACTAGTCTAGGCGCTAGTAGTGCTCAAGGAAATGAAAAAGAAGATTTTTCATTCTCAGCCTCCGCCTTGCTTCGTTCTACAGTTGCTATACAGAGTATAGTGTATCTTCTCATTCGAAGTTGGCTAGTCTATCTTCACAGTTTAACTCCTGTACGTACCATTGCTATCAAAACAGCAAAACTGGTTATATGACCATTTTCATGTAGGAAAATAGCTTGCACTGCTAAATTTTGAATAGTATCTGTTCACATAAAATTTCGTGTCTGCAAAAAGTAATTACAAGACAAGAAAAATATGGACAAATAGAGTTTTTTGATTTAAAAGAAAAGTGGATACAATCTCTAATTTGGATGTAATCCCTTGATTCTTCTCTACAAATGTGGATTCAAGGGCTTGAAGCTTGTTCTTGTATCGGATGTGTAATCTCCCTCTTGATTTGTAGAAGGTGATCACGTACCACTTTGAAATTTCGTATCAAAGCCTTGTGGTTGCAGAGCTTCGTTGAGGAGAAAGCTTTGGACTAGCTCTTGCTAGATTTTTGCTTGCCTTGTATGTCTCTCTTCTTGTGAGGTTGAAGCCCTATTTATAGGCATGAGTTGGGCTTTAGCAGCTTGGACTCTTCCACTGGGCTTTATCATCGTGAGCTTTGACATGGACTAGTCTTCTAATGCACTGCATTTTTGAACATGTACCTGGCCCGATTTAGCCAACCCAAAATAATGAATTTATATTTATTTTGGATTGACCAATAAAAATTCATAAGATCCAAATTTAATATGGACTTATGAATTTCATTTCTTTCACGAAAAACCCAAATTTATTATGGACTTTGCTTGGAACCCAATTATTAGCCAATTTATTTTGGGCTTTTAATTGGTAATTTATTCCAAAATTTTTGACGTTAACAGATGCCCCCACTTCAAGGCTCGGTGAAGAACATGCCAATTGTTGTCGAAGGCGTGATTTGAAGTATTTCCTTCTCGTCTCCTCTTCTTTTCTTCCCACCCCCCCCTCCCCTTTTTTGATTTGCAATGGGGCCCACCATTATAGAATGATTTATAAAAAATTATTTCATGGCAAAAGTAATTGCTGAATGTTAACTCTGTCACAACACTTTGCCTCTTTTTCGTGTTTCTTCGTTTCGGCAAGGATTTTCCAACAAGCAAATTTTCCTTTTATTGCTACAGCAGTTTCCATCAACACTTATTTATTCCTTTCTCTTGACTTTGTAAATGATGACAGGTTTTTCATATTTAATGTTAAGCATCAGCTATAAAAGAATAGCATTAACTGTGTATCTTCTTCAAACCGACGGGAAGATAAAAATTTTCTATTGTAATCACTTTTCCGTTGACGTAGTTTGCTTGGCGTTTTTGTGTTTTTTTTTTTTGGTTCTTGAATTGGTGAGTACATCATCCTATTTCTAACGCAAGCGTCACGACCAACTCTGCCTGCCACGAGTTTGTGAAATTGTCTAAGAGGAGTATCCTTTGTGTTCTTGCTCATGCAACATATTTTCATGGGCATGCATATGTACACATATTCCTTGGCTTCTAATTTCTTCATACTTCTCTTTTTTTTCTTTTTTTAGACATAGATTTTGAAGATCGTACCGAGCCATTCCCAAGCATCATCATCCGAAGTGGCAAAGACAACCTTAAGGTGAAAGGTACCACTCTATGTGTTCATGAGCCGACCAATGTCACCTGTCTCTCCAAGTCTCGTTCTTTGTCCAAGTCCATGCATCTTCATGAGTGGTCCGAAGAGGTGATGAAAGACACGCTTGACCCCCGTTTGAATGTTTCTTCTCAAGCCAAGGTATTGTTGCTCAAGTCCTCTTTTCATGACGTCAAGGCCGATACCGAATTTGTTCTTCCGAACCGCCACCTTGCCACCAATGGGATTTCATGGAGGACTCCTCAATGGAAGTATGGCGAAGTATCCTTTTACCCCGGCTATTGGGAGTGGACCAAAGACGTGCTTGGTCACCACGCGACTATTCTTCATACCGCCAAGATTCACGTAGCCGTGCACACATCTCTTTTCACGTACGTCTGCAACAAGCATGTTCTCCAAGCCTTCCTTGAGCTATGGTGCCCTTCTACGAACACTTTACATGCCGAAGTTGGAGAGATATCCATTTCTTTGTGGGACATCCATGGACTTTGTGGGTTACCCCTGCGTGGAGAGTTTTACGACGAGGTCGTCCCTTCTTCCAAGGACTTGCTAGGCGATGAAGCATGCAAGCCCTCCATTCCCCGAAGCTGCAAGTACTTGCTTTTGGCGTACCACCGTCTTCCCAAAGATTCGAATAGAGTACTTGTTTCTGATTGGGTCAGCTTTTGGTTCAAAGGACCTCTTCGCTACGCATCGCCTCCTCTACGTTCTTCTTGGAAGAGAGTCAACGAGCCCAAGCTTTCTCGTAATCCTAGTGGTGACGTTGACGCTTCGAACCTACCTCGGAGCAAGGATTATGACGAGC